>JAFMOC010000007.1:14885000-15485000 GCA_019802505.1 Corydoras sp. C115
TATGCAAGTAATGATCAGGTAGTGTTAGATGAATGTGAGATGTTCAGCTCCATTACTGGCTGCACATCTCGAAGGCATTATTACATTATCACTGCTCCTTAGTAAGAGATTGGCTGTGTGACCAGGTTCGGAATACACTCACAGCACATGGGCTAACATAAATTGTCAACTGGCTCATTGCATTTAATGATACGAATTGTGAATAGAAAGCATATATACTCATATTGTTGCTTAGCTTTTTGTCAGCTGCTGTTGTAAAAATGCATATAAGAAAAAAGCTGAACAGGTAAATACAAATGTTCACATAGGAACATGAACACGCACACATTTCTATGCAAAAGTTTAGTAACCAGTGATCATAATTCCTAAACAAAGCACATCTACATCCTCTACAGAAATTGGACACCTGTAAATTTTACCTTTTAGAATAAATATTTAATAACTAAACACACACACACAAACACACACAACCCACACAAACATCATGGCACATTAAATATTTTGTTGCGTTTCACATTTTTTGCAAAGTTAAAATTTACCATCAGATTGGTTATATTTTCCAATTATTCTTAAACCGTATTATGGTACTAGTACATTTTAATTTGTTTTGAAATTGGTCAATAATTAGTGATAACAATAGTGATAAAATGGAATTCCCATCTCTTTTAAGTTTATTATGAAACATTCAGTTAAATATTTCATGTATTTTCTCTATTTATTACTGCTGGTTTGAGTAAATAAAGCTCTTTAGTAAACAAAATAGAAACCCTTTTATGAAGCATAATTTTTATAAAAATGTAGAATTAATAAAAGTGAACTAAAAATATTAAATTAGAATACACAGACACACACACACACACACACACACACACACACACACACACACACACACACACACACACACACACACACACACACTGCCTGGAACTGACTGCAAGATTGATAGGATTCAAATTTTAAAGGTGACATCTCTATTTAAAATTGAATTCACTTTATTGTGTGAGACTTGGTGAGATAAACACCATCCATTTGAATGAATTAGACAGCACCTTTCATTCATTTATTCATTTCCTCTTCTTTGTAACATTAAGCTTATTTTCACAAAGGATAAAAAAGAGAATAGTGTCATCGTCAGATAGGATTTAAGGCCCAAGTAACCAAAGCACTATTGTCATTTACGCAGCCTGGGCCCCTAACTTTATCCTTACTCATATGGTGGAGCCCTATGAATTTCTGACTCCTAGGAATAATAAGACTTAATAGTAACAAAATGACTCTTTTTTCTATCCTGTTGTTATGCTAAAATAGCTAACCCTAAATGACCACAGCTCTGCATATGAGGCTGGCTTGTTTGCCTTGCTTTTGGTGGGCTGCAAGTTGGAGATCCTTCTGTTCCCCATATGGCAGCATTGTCTTGGTAATGTGCTACAATGCCCCCCCTCAGAGCGTGCCGTAGGCCCTGCTGCTAAAGGATAAACTATTGGTTTCACTTTTTTTGTGGGAGCCCCTGGAGGCAGGTCTACAGCTTGAGGGACACGCTGTATCCTGCACCCTGAACTGGGGGGCTCTCAGCACGTGGCAGACTCCCTCCCCAAAATCCTCACAACCACAGATTCAAAAGACTCACAGCAGTAGTAAAAGAGAGGGAACACTAGAAAAAAGAGGGAAAAAGAAAGAATGCAAAGAAGTAAAACAAAGCCAAAAGAGGCATTAAAAGCGAAAGCCTTTTTTGTCCTGAAAACATTTCTGAATTTCTGAAGTAAAAAGATCACAAATTACTAGTCTGTGTAATTTATATTTTTCAGGTTATTTATTTATATATAAATATACTCCTTAAAAATATTTCCTGACAAATGAGACACCATAAAATAATTACAATGGAACATCAAAGAAATCCATTACATTATGCAAATGTATAATCAAAATGAAATGTGCTGCATTTGCAAATATGCATATGATATCTCTGTGACTGCTTTTAATTACCATCATTGTCCTGCTGGAGAGATAACATGATTTATATCTTGTCATTAGTAGATGGCACCTTTTCCTTTGTTTATCTTGTTTACCATCCCCTGTTATGATTTTTCTGAAAAGCTGTCGGATGGTTCATCATTAATAAAGAGATTGGTTATCAGATCATCAAAGTTGTCAGATCTTAAAATATAGAAGTAAGATCTGTAATGTAAATAAAATTACTTTATGCCCATTTCATTACATAAGATGTAACATGTCATTACAGTACACTCGATGGCTAAATTTGATATGTATTTTTTTTTAAATAAAGTTGTGTGCAGTTTTTAGACAAACTCTGACAAGCCTCACTTCGTATGTCTTTCATTTTATTCAGTTGTTTCATTGTGACTCTGTCTGGTTGTATATTCACTATTTATTTGAAATTACACCAATACCATCAGGCTATAGTTTTTGCAAATATATACAAGCAAATATATGTTGATTGTTATATTTATCTGTTTTTTTCTATGTGGCCATATTTACTGTGTGGCCTTAACAAGGTTGTCTTGAAAATAATAATAACAGTTTATTCATTTCTCATGATAAATTAGAGTAAAGTATTCTTTTAGCCAATTTAATTATATCATCTTTGATATATTAGGAGTGAAAAATACCAGCATACTTCAAGTGAAACCACAACAATCATTCGAATGATTCGACTGTAAGTTCAAATGTCTGATAGAAAAACATAATGCCCGCTTACTGCATTTTGGAAATGCCCCCACTTTGATTTGCTCGCCTTTCCTTTTGGGATTATTGCCACAGAGCAGGTTGTGAATGTGCATTGTTAAAAAAAAGTAACAAAGCCACTCTGTTGTGGAGGGATGAAAGGCTTTGGAGAACACTGGGGTTATCTGCTCAATAAATATGATGCTTCCTCATACTACAGCTCTTTGTCACTGACAAAGCCCAAGCAGCTGGTAGATGAAATGTTACATAGCAGTAGAGGACAAGAGACATTTTCAGCATGGCTGCTCAGACCCTAGCCTTTGAGCTGGCTCTGGGAGAACTGTTTGTTTGACCCATAGGAGTGGGAATTGACAGAAGAAGCCTGCAGCATTTTCTCTATGATGACTAAAGTGAAAATGACTTCACACAGGCATGTGAAACACTCCAGCTCACATTCCACCTGTTTTACCTATTTGTGAAACACTCTACGCAGGATGTCTTTAATAAATCCCCTAGCAATAAAAAAGGCAGACATGTGTGTTTATCTCAGATTATACACTGCTTTAGATGGATGTATGGATCAACTTTAGATATCTTATGTAGAAGGATTTCACTTTTTACCTGGATAGTCTATCATTGCAATCTGATAAATAAACTTGTTTTCTAGGATGGGATGTTTGCATTATGTTTCTACCAACAGATTAATAAGTTATGAGTTCATGAAACCTGATTTATGATATAGTCTGGTCACAAATTGAGTTATATACAAAAATGTAAATAGGCATGGCTGTTTGATGGAGATGCTCATTTCCTTACACAAATGGTTTAAATGATCTCGACAGTCATTTCACAGTCTTCCTCTCTCTTTTCTTTGCATGATTATGCACATTATTTGCCAATTTGTTTTGCAAACAGAAACATTGTGCTTGATAGTGTCAGGAGCAAGGAATTTGATTAAGAGGATTCATTCTTGAAAGTAAACCAATGAAATTAGCCAAGGAATGAGCAACGTTAACAACAACACACAGCAAGGTTATTTATAATCAGAGCCATTTGACAGAGGATATAGATCACTGTATAGGTGAAAATTAAGCAGGACACTGAAGAATCACAAGTTCACTTCACAAATTATTAAAATAGAATTCATTTGTCAAGCTGACTGTGTGAAGCATTTCATCAGTTTACAGTCAATTGCATGTGAGGTGCCATTTGAATCTTAAGGATGAAAGTGAGTGAAGTTTGAGATAAAACACACAACTGCACTACATAAGCCTTGTTTAATACAGTATGGAACAGTATGGTATACAGTTTGGAACATTCATCTTATTCATCATAAATTGAGCTGAACATTGCAAAATATACAAATTATCTAAACTAAAATAATATATCTTTATACATTAAGCACTAATGCTAGAGCAATGGATTTTACCTGCATTACATATGATATAGTTTTTTTTTTCTTGCTGCAATCTCCTGGAGAGTGTGTATCTGATTTTCTTTTATGACTTTATGCCTTTTCATATATAAAAATCTACCAATTCGGAATCAATGCCATCTGTCATCTAATTACATGGTAATAAATTGTCTCATGTTAAATAGAGGATATATACAATATAACGTTGTACGTGACATAAACGTACTTTTATGTGAGCCGTAGGTGTCCAGAAGTACACACTGTTAGAATGAGGACCCCTACTGGAGAAAGTTCATGTCTGCGTTTATCTGCTGGAGAAGGCCCTTTTAGTGTCAATTAAAACTAATAGCATTTATTTACTTACTGGCTCAACATCTGATGACCAGAGTAATTTTTGAAGACAGAATTACTTGCTGTTAATATTTAAACTTAACAAATAATATCCTCACACTAAAAAATATGTTTTGCAAGACTTCCAACACATATGTAATGTATAAGGTAATATGTTAAATGAGTATTATTTATTATCTAAAAGACTAAAATTAAGACTAAAATGAACTTATTGTTAAGATGTTAATGTTAGAATGTTAAGATGTTAGATGTTAGAAATGATACAGCCATTAATGATGAGAATACTTTTAAAATTGCATTCGGGACACCATTGTCACCTAGAATTCAGTGAAGACCAAAAAAATAAAAATAAAAACATACAATTAAGCAAGGCTTTAACCTGAAAAGACACAAGAACCAAATACAATAAATGTATTAAAATAAAACACAGGGAACAACAATAAACAAATACACAATCCAACAGACAACTAAGAAAAATCCACAAAAAAAACAAATAAATACAAACAAGTTTTAATGCAGATAATGATAATAACAAAGAAGGCAAACTGTCTAAAAAGCCTCCAAAAACAGAAAAACAGAAAGCTTAAGTAACAAAAAAGAACCAACAGGGACACAGAAGATATAATTAACACAAATCAAATCAGCTGAGTAAAATATCAAAAATAAACTGAGACAATGAAGAAACTAACAAAAGCTATTAAAATAAAAGTTTAAATTGGCAAGCGAGGCTAAGCTTTCTAATTTGATCTGAAATTCCATTAAGGCACATGAAGTACTTTTTTTCACTTTATTGAACAATAAAAAACACAATGTCACCAGTGCAAATGATATTTTGACTGAAGTTCAGGGGAACAATAACTTTTTATTATCAAGGTTTACACTAAACAGTATGCTTCTTCATTCTTCATTAGTTTGGAATAAAGTGTGTGGTTAAAAATTAAACAGCACAAAGTAAAAAAGAGAGACATAAATCAGTTTCTTGTTCAAAAAAAGTAGAGAAAAAATGCATTTTTTTTTCACTGATAAAATTATATGAATCTGTTTTATTATTTAAAGAAAACAGAATTTTGACAAGACTCCACAGAAAGTTAAAATTAAGCTCATTATATGATTTTTCTCATAAATGTTATGGTGCTGGTGTGTTTATAAAAAGCTGTGGTATTGCATCATATTTGTTCATTTATTTGTTTCTTATGCTTTTATTAATCAAATATTTGCTACAGTATTCTGGATTATTTACTGGGTTTTCTCTTTAGCAATTTTCTTTAAGGTCATTTAAACTTTACACAATGGCATTTAACTGAAAACGTAACCATTCAATAAAACCTGAATCTACATGAAATGAATGAAGGTATTTATGTAACTTAATTTTAAATAGATTATGTTGTGATTGTTGTACTTCGTATGTTGCTATATAATATTTTTTATCTAATTGCACATAATACTAGTTTTAACTAATAATCAAAATATTAGAATGCTTATTTGTTTAGTCATTAAATCATCAAATGTCTTCACTTCATGTTATTTACTATTTGGAAGTTTGTCTCCATACTGTCATTAAATGATTTGCATGGCTAGTAGAGTTATAATGTATCAGTTGATGTTTTGATGTAATTTTTCAGTGAAGGGAGTGTTTCCTCTTATTTCACCAGGAAAAGGGAGGCATGCTTTGAAGACACTTATTGCAATGTATTATGCTAAGATATCAGGTGATAGAGAAGCAGGCTTACTTTGCGAGACTGAATTCATGGTCCAGCCCAACAGTGGCCTTTGTAGATGGGGGAAACAAAACCCTTTGCCAGGACAAAGTGATGGGAAATTGACCTGCTTGATCCCTCCTGATGAGAACGGCTTACTCTCTTTCATCTTTTTGAGGTTTGCGCTTTTGGAGTAGCACTTAAATAATATTATCCCCTACAAATAAAGCCAATTAAGATAGATATGTCCTGTTAGTTGTGTGGTGAGTCATTAAGCTTTGACAGTTGCAGTGAAAATTGTTGTTACTTTTCCAGTGTTTTTCATGTGCCAAATCCCATTTGTCCTATGACTTACTTAGTGAGATCTGTAGTTGTAACAGTCTTATTGCATGTTAGAACCACGAAGTGCAGACAACAGAAGCAGAATAGAAACATGAGAATGACAGGCCTTTGGGCCAGGGAAATAGCCAAAAGGGACAAATTAGCTTGAAACAATAGGGGATCTCTTCCACAGGGGGATAATTAAATGTTTCTTCATCAAAGCCAAGACAGTTTGCAAGCTGCTCATTTTGTAATCCTATCACGTTTGCCCCTGAGATATGCATTTGGATTTTTCCCCCTCTGTCTTTGGGTTCATCACTATTGCCATTGAGGGAAATTCTATTTATTATCACTGTTGGGGGTGTTAATTATACACAGGACTCAGGCCAGTCAGTCTGCCATAAACAGAGGCCCTAAGTGATATCTGTGGTTAACCCTGTGGATCACCGCAAACAAAGACCTTTTTAATCCCTTTTTTAGGTAATAGGTAAAGCATGCAATAGGTTATTAAATGTAAATAACTACCTGTATATACATCCATATTAGCTATGTGTAGTGATGTTGACAGATGACTTTGAGGCTCTTTCCATGTGGCCTCTGTGTCTTAGCCAGTCCCATCTGCGGTGTGTGACAGGGACATTCTGTGCTTGCTCTTTCTCTATAGCCACTGAGCTGTGGATTACATGGTTTGTTGTAGGCCGAGGATCAGAGGAGGAAGCTGAATAATGTTG
Organism: Corydoras sp. C115; assembly: GCA_019802505.1. NCBI lineage: Eukaryota > Metazoa > Chordata > Actinopteri > Siluriformes > Callichthyidae > Corydoras > Corydoras sp. C115. The sequence goes on from JAFMOC010000007.1 coordinate 14,892,197, forward strand.
CCCTGCTCTTTGAGGGAGGGCCACGGTCGGCCGACTTCAGAATGGCTTTAACAGGATATCTCAGAGGAAACGATGGCTTTTGTCCAGTGCCTCCCAAAAAAGGTTATGTCAAAAGAGTTGGGGGTCGTTTTTTAAACAGGCACTGGAATTCTGCTTTAAGCTGTACCCACAGAGTTGCCTATCTAACCTTGTGACACCATCAAACAGCATGCTGTGGTGTATAGGGTTTGAATACGTTCCAGTGCAACATGCAATCATGTCTCTGTGGGCATGGCTGAACACTAATACTATCCTCAGAGAGGAATTTTTTAATGTAACAGAGGCCACACAATGCAAATGGTTAATGCATATAAATATATCAAACTGAAAGTAAATATAATTGCATTGCACTATTTGGCTGTTCACGTATACAAGGCCATGCATGTTTTTTTTCAGTGATGATCTGGATTTTAAGTAGAGAACCCTTGAAGTGAAGTAAAGGATTAACAAAGATTATCAGTCACAGTGCATAAGCCAAAGTGAAAACGTATTTTACAATGCACACTCTGTGGTGAGATGAATAATTAAGCCCTGGTTCCTCTTTACTCCCATCTGCACCCTCTCCACATGCACATATTCACACAAAATAGCACATTAACGATTCTTTAAATTAGCATTTTGTCTAGCGTTACAAAGCCAATATGTTTTGAGGTGTAAAGATGTACTAAAACAAGTTGACTGCCGAGTGCTGCCTGAGGGTAAGAGACAGCCTCTAGGGACCGTGCTGGGCTCAGGGGTCTGTTTGTTTAACACAATCCCTCTTCTGCTCCCAGCATGGCTGTCACCACTCAAATCATTTAAATAGTTATTCCTATTACAGACACAGTAGCCTTTCTTAAAAGGAGTAGATGAGCTTGTCAGTGATGTTGTTTGTTGGGGAGTAGGAGCTTAGCATGTCCATAGCACACACTAAAGAACATTCAAACTCACAAATTACTAGTTGTAAATAATTTTTAAAATGACCACTGCCGCGGTTTTACGGATCATATTCTTGTGTGACTAACTTGCAGTATTTTTTTTCTATGTTTTAGAAAATTTCAACGCAATACACTTAATGAAGAGCATCAAGGCAGATAACAACAGAGCCATGTTTAAGTCCCAGTTAAAATGAAATAAAAATAATATATACAGTACATGTTTCATTGACTAAAATTATTATAATTTTATGAAGCAATCAACCATGTCAAAGTAAATCTCTTCTTTGTGCCACTGTTAATAAAGGTTTCTGTCAATGTGGGAAAAACCGACATAGACCTGTGCATGGTTACCTTAGTAACTGTAAAGAAAGTACCACCTGATTTTTTAGGTGTCTGGGACTTAGCAAACCATTCAGACAATGGTAATCAATTATCAATGGGAACATCCTAATGCTCATGTCTATGTAAAGTTCCTTTTCATGTTAACATCACTTAAAATGAATATATTTGCCTGCCAGCACCAAGACAAATGATTTATCTTGATGTGGATTATTGCCCAAAAGGATTACATTTTATAGGGTCCTGAAACTGTTTTTTATGCTTTTACAGCATTATCCATAGTGATTTTGATTTAAACTTTTGTCCCCATATAACCAAATAAAAAATATGGACACAGAGAAATAAATAATCATATCCAATGTTAAAACAAGAGGTTTCAGTTTAAGCAAAGTGGATCAATGAAACCAGTACTATGATATCTAGGCAATTATTGATGCATTTTTAGTAAAAAGTAATCTTCAAGCCTGCAAGCTGCCAAAATCTGTAAAAAGTGACTGTATAATGATCTGTCAGGCCTGATGGATTTGCCACAGAATTGACGTATGACTGCATGAACTCAAGACAATCTAATAGAGCTTGTATGTAAACAGGAGGCTACTGGCCTCTTTTTTATTCACAGTCCAGTCAGGGATGGCTAGGATCCTAGATCAATAATACATTCGTCCCTCAGTAAGCAGTGAGAAAAAATGTGTAATGGTCAGTGAGTGGTTGAACTGGTAGCTCATGAGAGGTCCACATGGAGAGCTTGTTTTTTGTAAAGCACTTTGGCAGAAGGTAATCAATGACAAAATGCACATCAGCTCACTGATGATAGCATGCCATTACAGATTACTCTCAGTGAGTAATGAAACAATTTCTAAAAAAAAAAGGATAATAATAATAATATTTATTAAATATTTTACTGCATTTACTGAAAACAAAATGAATAAACTGCTTAATATGACTAGTCATGAATACCTAAATAGTATCAATTATCTGATTTAGAATATCTTTGACACTTCATCTTATGTAGGGCTAGTTATGCTTTGATTTAAAAAAAGTAATTTATTTATATACTGCTTTTTACAATAGTACATTGTCACAAAGCAGCTTTACAAAAAAAAAAAAACATAAAAAAAAAACTTGTAAACGATTGCCACTTGTAAACTTTTTTTTGAAAAAAAAAAAAAGTTTAGTAAGTGCATTTGTATGTCTCTTTGTATTCAGTAACAATACCCTATACACAACACACATGGTATCATCTTTTTGAGAACTTTATTTTATTTAGTAATTAATATAATGCTGCCCGGTGGCATGGTGGCTTAGTGGTTGGCACGTTCGCCTCTCAGCACTAGGGATTCCCGGTTCGAATCCCAATCTGGGTGGAGTTTCCATGTTCTCCCCGTGTCTGCGTGTGTTTCCTCTGGGTTTCTGGTTTCCTCCCACAGTCCAAAAACATGGATCAAGTCAATTGAGTTCTCCAAATTGCCCCATATAGAGTGTGTATGTGTGCGTGTCTGTGTGAGTGAGTGTGTGCCCAGCGATAGATTGGCGCCCTGTCCTGGGTGTATCTGCCCAGCGCCCGAAACCTTCTCCCCTAGATGGGCATGGGGAACCCCCCCGCGACCCTAATATAAGATCAAGCGGAAGATAATGAATGAATGAATTAATATAATGCTCTGTAATTATTTACATCAGTATTAAAATTATATTATAAAGACTGCACTGAACATATATGATTTAAAACAGACCTGCCTTTATTAATAAACTAGCAAAATTACATTTTTATTACATCCTTAAAGCAGCAAGGTGTATTCAAAGGGTGTTATATGGAGAGAATATAGTTAGAGTTTTGAAGTTGTGTGCATTTATAAATATGCATAGAAAAGTTGCCAGAACTTTTTTTACTGTTGGTCCTTAACTTATATGAGTAATCTACTGCAATTAATTTGAACTTGGTACTTAGTGGGACAGTTTTCCATCTGCGATTGTGGAATAACACATTGTAATTAACCATTATATGCTACTAACAGAACCATTCATGAGTGCATTAACATCATAAATAGTTTTGTGTTTCACAAATCTTTGATTGTGGCTCAGGAATGTTTCTTCTTGTATAAATTAATCAGGCTCTGTTGCGATTATTAAGGCTAATTCATGGCACCACTCTGCTCAGCCACTGTACAGCCTCTCTGACACAAACATTAAGATACGCATTGGTGCATTGGTTAGTGATAAAAAGAAGCCCATTATCATAATTATTAGCATTTTTGGCACCCTTGTGAAAAGGCCATTAACAATGTGCGTGTGTGTAAGTGGCAGAAATTGTTCTAACCACAGACCCGGCAGGGAGCCCTCTCTTTCTACTCTAATTCACATCAGAGTCAAATCAGCATGTTAAGAGCCCATCAGTATCAAAAGTGCTGTGTCCCTATCTGCCTGCCACCCCTGAATGAGACCTCTGTCATTAATCACAATTATTGTTATTTTGATTGAGATTGGATGACAAAATGCAGATATTAGTGTAAGTGACACAGGAATCACGGGACTTATCCTGTTTGACTTGAAAAGGTCTAATGAGTTCAGATTTCTCTTCAGGATAAAACAAGGTGAGAAAAAATATGTATTTATTTAATTGAATTTAAAGCCATTATTGATACCCTAAAAATAGAGTGGATATGTATGATATATAGGTACCCCTGTTTGGCTGTTCAAGTTACTTACTTCAGTGTAACAAAAATATGTTTGGTTACACAATATCTGAATATGATTTAAGGTGTTATATAATATGTAATGTATAAATAATACAATAACTGCTCAAATGTGCATGGGGCTACAAAACAATAGTTTGTTTTCTTATTTTGTTTTTGTTTCAAATTCACGTGTATCCATTGAATTTAATGATTTAATGCAGCTGATTTATCCCAGTGTTCAGAAAGCCAATGTTTAATATGTATTTATGCAATTAATCAAAAACATTCTTGCCAAATCAGTGAACACCCTGGTACCAATGCCAAACAATCTACACCTGCTACAGCATCTAACTATGCATTAGACAACTGACAGCAAAGCAATTATTTATTTTGGCATAACCATGCTTCACTTGATGTTGTAAATCTGCAAGATTAATCTTCAGCAAACCCCATCAATAATTATTGAATAGCGAACACTATATTCAGTTTATTACCAATTTTTGCCACAGTTATGTAAATAGGTCCTTATATTTTCACAAAATATTATTCATTATTCTCACTTGATTTAGAGCCTAATGCTGAGAATAGATACATAACACACACATGTGTGTGTATATATATATATATATATATATATATATATATATATATATATATATATATATATATATATATATATATATATATATATTGAATAACATATATGGTACTTATTTTATTAGTTTTATACATTAAAGAATGTTGTGGGAAAAGAAAAAAACAGAAGTAATCAATGAAATAAAAGTAAATGAAAGTGAGGCATTCTTAAGTTTAAGTGATATAATTTGCCTACTGTGCTTATAAACAAAGAAATTGGCTATTTACATTTAACCCATCCATTCAGAGAAACACACGCAAATACACACTTCTATTAAGTAAACATCTAAAAACATTTTCTTATGCTTCTTGTCTAAATGTTCTGCGTCATTATGAGCCACTTCCAAAATTCTGTATATGCTGCTGATGAAACCTGTTGGTGCTTGGGTAACCCTCCACTTAATTGTCGCTCATATAACGCCTCTGCCAGCGCTCATCTTTTGACAACATAAGATGAAAGTTTTCTTGATTTGTTTTCTGCCTGCTGTACTATTCTTGTTAATGAATTTTAAACACCCTTAATGATGGAAAGGAACTATGTAATTAAAAGAGCAAGTTGTGAAAAATGCTGACCTAAACTCTTTATGAAGACCATTTTAATGTTAGTTTAATTGGAATTAACACATTATCTTAATGAACAGATTGCCTTCAGGGAAGTTATTTCCCTTAGTAAGCTCAAACTAGTTTCCATGCAATTTGAAAAGATGTCTTTCATAGGGCGTACTTTTATTGGTTGACACTTTAGGGTGTTTAAAATTAATCTAGACAGTGCTGCTTTAATATCGTGGTGCTCTCATAAAGTTTCTATTCTTATACTTATTCTTATGAGGATAATTTCCATTGAATTCTTTCATGCAATGCGTGCACTGTTCTAGAGGAATTGTAAACTTTGACGATCATGCCCTATTGGGATGACATGGATCCGAAGTATATTCATGTTGCATTAAGCAAACAAACCATCATGTGTCCTTGACATGGGTGACACTGGGGCAACTGTCCTGTCTTTAGAGTATATACATGCAGAAGGGAGATGGTAAGGTGGAACAGTTTTATGCACTAAAGCTTTGGTTAGTTGAGTTTAATTTGGGATTTACAAGTGACATTGTGCCCCCACACCCGTCCTCTTACTCTCTGGGGTTTATGGAGTGAGACAGAGGGTTTTCTTCTTGTGATTAGACAGCCTGTGACTGTCCATGCACAAAGTATTATGGTCCTTTTGCATTATGTATCGAAGCAGACACATTCCAATCACTGCCACACACACAAACTGTGCACTCTGCACACCCCTAAAGGTCAGGGTTCTCAGACCACACAATCATTAACTAAGATATGAAATATTGTAGTTAATGAATAAAGTGCTAATACAATTAAATTTGACCTTTGTGATCAAGGCCATAGAACAAAGAATGTTTTTGTGATAAAAACTGAACGATGCTCTGAAATGATGGCAATAGTGCTGCTGTTGATGATAGAAGCAGAGGGAATGGTGTCTGAACTGCGAGCATCCACATGTCAACTGCTAGGCTTATCTTTCAGAAGCTGTTCCCTTAAGCCCCAGCATTAATATACTGATAGCCCAAGAAATAGCCAAGCATAAAATGAATGTAAAGGGATGAAGAAACAACAAGAAAGGAAAGGAAGAAAATTATGAAAGTACTTAGGCCATCAGTCCAGGAATACAGTACTACTAGTAGCATTACAAGCCTGTATATACAAAGTTATTTTACAAGTTTGTGTTCCACTTGTGAAAATTCTGTATTTTATTAAGAACAGATATTCCACTAGTAACATATATCAACATGTATTAATGCATGATTATCAGAATCAGAAAACTTTATTAATTCCCAGTGGGAAATAATAGAATTACTATTAATTTACTAATTTTATTATATTGATAGCACAAAATTGTCCTGTGGAAGAGTTTGTACAACTTCATAACATACATCGGGGTTGCAGAAATTACAGCAAATGTTCATAACCTCCACAATTCCATTTACTACCATTTCTTAAAAATTCAACTGCTTTTGTAACTAAGTCTTCTAAGAATCATCAGTTGATTGATTGTACTAATTAATATATTTTTAATATTGCTTTTTACAACACAACACAACATTACATTAAACCTACTTAACAACATATAAATGTTTTCTAATTCCCATTCACTAATTTTCAACTACCTGTACGTGTTGTTAGACTGCTGTTAAATTCTGCTGTTTGTGCTTTAGGGCATTTGCATAAAATGCTCTATGCTCTTTATAATTACACTGAAATTAAATTCAAAAACATTTACAAATACATTTACAAACATCTATTGGAAATTTTGTATTTTCAAGATACCATCTAACATAAGAGGCTGTGAGAGAGAAACTTAAGTTTACACAGCAAAAACTTCACAAAGAAAGGACCTTGACTTATTAATCGAACAAAGGACCTTCTTGCTATGATTACTAAATATTTTAAACCAAACAGTGATAGTAATCTAATTTGGGTTTGCTTTGTAGAAACAGGACTTTAAAACTTCACTTTATAAATTATGAATAATTTACTAGTTTTTTTTTCAAATGCAATTAAACCTCAAATTTCTAAATTGTTTATTGTTTTTGTATTTTGTGTTTTTTTTATTACAAACAATAGTATATATTTGAATTTAATAAATTTTTACAAGAATTTTTGTTCATTCATTCTGTTCAAAATACCTGAGCTGCTCTACAGTCAATGTCTGATTCTTCCCTTCATGCTGTGCCATAGACTATTGATAGGAAACAGAACTGGACTGGAGGGAGGCCAGAAAGAGGACTGGAATTGTCCTGCTGAAATAAGCATGGTGTTTTTGGGAGGAGACCAGATGATGTATTTTTTTTTTAAAAATCCAGCTCACTCACAAATTTTTTTGGGGGAATTTATCAGTTTCTATTTTTTCACTTGTTGAACTCGTCTGTTACCTGTTAATTGTGGCGCTTTTAGTGCTTTATGCCACTTTTCAGTCTCATTTAGCCTCTGTACAAAATGGTGCTTTGTTGGAATAAATGACATTTATTTATGAATATATTTAATAAACAGAATTAAGTTTATTTTGGAAAACAGCGTTTCTATTGTGAAACACTCCTGTGAGTCAAAAATGATCTCCACCTTCACTATAGAATTTTGCAATGTGCGCAAAGTATTGGCAAGAGTGCCAGAGTGCAGTTTATTTTAAACTCAAACTGATGAGTATTATTTCTATTTTAAAAATATATAATATTAAAAAAAAAGAATATATACAAAATTGATATTGAAAAAAGATCGGCAGCTACAGTCAAAAAGAAGATTTCATTCCTGTCTTTTATTGATTAAAAAACCCAGGGGCGCTAAAACACACAGGCAATGATTAATGTCCCTCTCAGAAAAAGAAATTATATGGAATAAATTAAACTACTGCCGCAGCAAATTGAAAAATAAGGATGTAAATGAGCTTTGAATACTTAATATCTTATAAAGAAAAATAGTCAATGAGGCCCAAAATTATGAGGGATTGCCAAAGAAATATAATATTAGCTCTAATGACCAAGGCAAGGCATTTTCTATTGTCAGAATTTGACTGTCAAATGTGATTTGCTGCACGTAAAATGAAAAATGGAGAACAATATAGACCAAATGAAAACACTTACCTTCTTCTATACATACACATTAAATCAGTAACCTACCAAAATGGTAAATGGGATTTAAATGAAGGTGTATTTTAAATTGTGTTATATTCAAAACAATAATTCAGGTCACAAATGGAATCAGATTTAACTGGTTTATACGTTTTATATATTTTAGCTGGTTTAGTTTTTGCCTCATGAAAATTATCTGAGGCCACATATTCTTATCAGTATATATAATTCTACCATACATGGCATCATAAAACCTGATTTTATTTAGCAAATAATTGGCCCTCCACTTCTGTAGCTGCCAACTAGAGATGTAGGTAAAATGAGAGTACAGCTCTGGAACATTATTCTATGCTCACCACCCTAAAAAATGCTGTATATTAAACATCACTCCCTCAATCAGAACCTTTAATTAGAGCAGCTCAGTATCAGTTACAACAGCCCTGCACAGACGCTTGGGCCCTCCAAGGCTTGGTTACTCTACCTTACTTAATCTGGATGGGAGGTGAGCGACAACTCAGGATATTAAACGCCTCTCGACTCTCCTCCAATTACAGAGCTGCACAGAGGCATCCAGGCACATGACCTCCTAGACTAGACTTTTCTGATAATCTTTTGTTGCTTTATTGTCATTTGCGATTTTTCCCACCCTCCGATCTCTACTTTTCCTCCCAAGGATATAGCAGGCATGTGCTGTGCACCTAAATACGCTATAAAAATTGCTGAAGTATAAAATCGAAAGTGCTCAAACTGTCGGTGCAGAAATATCTGGTTGACGGGCCAGAGCCATGAGCATCTTAAATCATGCCAAGTTCCAGCCTGTTTGTTTACATATTACAGCTTTTACAATGGTCCTAGTACGTTGAAAGCCCCTCTGTCCTGAAGTGATTGTATGGTTCATAAAATGGAAGAATACAATTATGGTGTAGGTACCCTTCTTTTCCCTGTTTACTTGTGAAACAATAGTGATTTGTTGGGTAAAACAATGTATTAATAGTTAAAGTAGCTATAATGTAATGATATGACACATTCAAATTTATAGTCACCTACATAATAATCGACACTACATATACCTAAATGTATGGACTTCCACATATAACTCTGTACAAAAGTTTCAGGTTCCCTATAAAAGTACTTCTGTATATTTCTGTATATTCAAATATTTACAATGCTTCTTATTTAAACAGCATTTAGGTACTATGAAAAATGAAATATTATCAAAATAAATCCAAATAGCACTAAATTAGTATAGACTTCACATGTTATTGTGCACTAGGCCCTGACATACCTTGGCTAATCAGTAGTTCATTAGGTTATTTTATGTCAGTTGTATTGCTAAGCTATGTAATAACTGGAGTAATCTAGAAGTCATCTAAAAAAAAAGTTCTTTAGTGTCAAAGACGTTTTGTGGTTTCATAATTACACATAATTACACAAAGAACCAAAGTAGAGAAAGTATTATTTGAATAATGCACATTGGTTTTGTACAATTTTTACTTTTACTAATTATTACTTGTATCCATGCCATGAACACTACTGTATTGTTGATAAGTGTTCTGTTGAGCAATAACAGTGAAGATGAGACAGGTCTTTAGTTGCTTTTGGGTTCCTCCGTGATCTTGTTTACTTTGTGAGAGAGATTACATGATTTGGAAAGTTTCTACTGTATATTTATACAGAATTTGTCTGATGTCTGTTAACAAGGTCTTAGACCATATGGTTTGTTATGGATTCATGTTTGTAATATGTGTTTGTTGATGTTGTTTTATGCAACTTTGCTGAGCAGATCACAAGTGGGCTGCTTTAGATACATGGTTACACATTTAGTACTGGTAATGTATCTGGCCTGTGTTTTTGGTTAGAATTTAAATAATTATACAGCCATAAGTTTAAAAGTCTTTTGCATTTAAAGGGACAAAACACAAAACACAAAAGAAATAAGCCTGCAAATAAAGTGTATTCTGCACAAACCTATTTGTTTAATAAACTAAAAGAAAATATATATTTGGTTGCATGAACATAAATCAAGTTTAGGTATGGTTAAACCCTATAGTTCTTATGCATAACTGTGTAGTGTTTCAATTTATGCAGTACAGTGCATTATAGTCTTAATTATGAAAATATTTACTTAAATAGAGTGTAGTCTGTTTTATAAGATTAATAATTGGATATTGGATTTGGATTGATCATAACTTCAAATGTACTGCCCCAACATCTTAGTAGTGGTTTGTTAAACATGGTATGCACTGAGGGTGGCATGATGGCTTAGTGGTTAACACGTTCGCCTCTTAGCACTGGGGATTCCCGGTTTGAGTTCCAATCTGGGTGGAGTTTCCATGTGTCCACAGTGTCCACGTGGGTTTTCTCCGGTTTCCTCCCACTGTCCAAAAACATGGCTCAAGGTAAATTGAATGCTAAAAATTGCCCCATACTGAGTGTGTTTGGCTGTGTGTCTGTGTGAGTGAGTGAGTGTGTGCCCTTTCCTGGGTATATCTGCCCAGCACCCCGGAATGTTTGCCCCTGGGTGGGCATGGGGAACACCCCCATGACCCTAGTAGAGGATTAAGTGGAAGATAATGGATGGATGGATGGATGGAATGCGCCAAAGTAATATTTATAATTAATGGATGGATGGATATATATACTGTATATATATATCAGTATAAACCCGCATTGTTTCAGGGCTTGCATTTGTTTCCATCTGTAAGTTGCAAAAGCGTCTGCATATTGACCAAATTTAATATTATAAACAGGTCACAAAAATGGTCAATTCCTGCAAATTAATTCTTTACAACATAAAACTAGGCCATTTACGTATGTCTGAGCAGGCTACTCAACTGTAAGTCTTCATCATCTCTTAGATTGACTACTTCAAGTCATTCAAGTCATTCAAGCTCACTGGTCTCCCATCTTGTATGATCGGGCCTCTTCAGCTGATCCAGAACTCTGCAGTTTATCTGGTGTTCAACCAACCCAAGCCAGCCCATGTAAACTCCACTACTCGTCTCTCTTCATTGGCTTCCAGTCGTTGCCTATATACAGTACAAGGCTCTGACACTGGCCTATGGGTCAGTCCCTGTATATGTTTCATCTTACCTGCACTCTATTTTCCAAAGGTACACCATTTATTGCTCACTACATTCTGGTGATCACAGCCTCCTGGTGATCAGTGGTGCTGGTTCGGGAATAAGCTCACCAGCCATTGAGTATATTTTTTAAGAAATGTGTTTATCAGAATCAAAATACTTTATTGATCCCTGGGGGGATATTTCAGATGTTACAGTTGCACTGTTGCTGAGTTATGATGGAGAAAATATATAATAAGGATAAAATTACAAGCTTCATTATAAATTCTTTTAAAAAAACTGTAATTTAAATAATCTAATCTAATGCTAATTTATACTATTAAACATACAGGAGCTTTTGTTGCATACTATTCTAAGTTGGTTTCATCTTTGCAGATAAAACAGCTCCAACTCTTTGGCAAACCTTTCTACAAAATGTGTTTCTGTCGTAATTATCTGTGGTAATATGTGGTTGTATTGAAGTTTTTTTAAAGTCAGACATGATGTTGGATTAAATGTCCTGATTTGTGATTTCCTTTCAAAATGTGTTCAGTGCGGTTGTGATTTAGGGCTCTGTGCAGACCATTCAAGTTCTTTCACACTATTTCTTACAGTGGCACACAGTCAGGAATTGGAAAGAGTTTCACACAAACTGTTCGGAAGTTTGAAGAAGAAAATTATTCATGCGGCTGTGTTTTAGATTTTATTATCAAAGAGACTTAATGAAATGCCTGAATTCAATAATTAAGACATGTGTTCCAGTGTTTTTGTCCATATAGGCAAGTGTGGAAAACAAGTCATTTATCATGCATTAAAAGCTGCATTAAAACCTTTCCATAGTGTCTTGATAAAGTCTACTGTATTTCTAATAGCGCTTGATTTTGCATGAGCAGTATAGGCATGGCATTTAATAATTCAATGCTGTAAAATAAGTAAGTAATAAGTCATGTACATTTTTATAATTGCATAAACACCATGTCAATATTTAATGTTAATAATTGAATGGAATGTGCAAGTGCTGTTGCTCTTAAAATACATGTCATGGTTTTGGTAATATGTTTTTAATTCCTCTTCTATTGTCAGCGTGTTTTATTTTTTGTTTATTTTCTGTAACAACCACTAGTGATAAGTTATTCTTATTACTCCCTATTAGCTGTATGTCTTGCTGGTTTGATCTTCTGTTTGTGCATACATAAATTATTTGGACAGATAATTCCAGACCTTGGTTCCTAAGTCAGTATAGAGATCTGATCCTGAAAAATGATCATGTGTAAAGCTATAATTCCAAAAAGAGGTAGACTGATTTGTCAATTTATGTTTTTATAAGTTTAAGAAGTGCTTCTTTAACAGCTTGTTATTTTCAGTAGTTCACCACAGTGGACACCAATGTGCAGATAAGCACAAAAAGAGTGCTCAGGGAATAGACTACTTGAGTGAAGGACTAAAGGCTTGACTGTTCTCAGTAACTTTCTCTTGTTCCCTGTCCCTACTGATAAGACAAGATGTTCACGTTTGATGGTTGTGATAGTTCTGCTCTGTAGCAGAAGGGTACGGCAATGGGTTAGATTTAAAGTTTGAGCCGGTTTTACAAATTTATTTACTTCAGTGCAGTCTCTCTCTCACTCTCTCTCTCTCACTCTCTCTCTCTCTTTCTTGCTCTTGCTCTTGCTCGGACTCTTTTTCTCACTCACTCTCACTTTTTTCGCACTCTTTCTTTTTCTTTTTTATTATGTATTTATGGATGTATATATGCCTCGCTGTATGTATATATATTTTTATAAGCTTGAAAGTACTAGGCACAGGTCATTCATTTTGCACCTTCAAATATACTATAAATGTACATACTTACAAAATTTCTACCTCTTAGGTGAAGTAATTGGGCCATCTCTGGGTTCTGTAGTTTGTGCATTATTCATCTGCTCATCTGCTATTCATTCTGGCTGCCTCGTAACTAGATAAATATATATATATATATATATATATCAAGACAAATATAGAAGTGAAACAAAAGTAAGCACAAGCATATAATTTAATTACAGGCCTAATTAATTAATTTTATTTATTTTAATTTAGTATATGTTTTACTTTCACTTACTATTTTGTGTTAAACGTTTTTCTTTTATGTTCATCTGGCACCTAATGATTTTACATTTTAATAAATATTTTTTTAATTATATTTTAATAAATGCATTTTATGCATTTTCATGTATTTAGGTGTGAGTACATGCATGGGTAATCAAGTGGCGGGTTCATTTAAGGTTTTTTTTTGTTCTTTAGTGGGTCATTGTTACTCTATGCCTGTCAGCATGTCAGTAGCACAGTGTTGGTTCTGATTGCGATAGATCAGATGCACCTCACGCTTGAAGGTGTGAGGAATACTTGACTTTTTCCAGCCATTCTCAATTGCGGAAACAATGTGCCCAAAGCTGCAGTTGGAGCTGTACTGTAAGCCACTTTGCTGGTCGAGGGACATTTTACTTTGCAGGTGGTTACCCATGACTAGAGAGGCTAGGCTGGATGGGTGTCCCTCTATAATCTGAGAAGATGCATCATTGATTTCATCGTATAAGTTCTATTAAGTGCCCTTTAATTTATTACAATTTATTTATACAAAAATATATTTATAATTTTTTTTTCTTTTATTTATTTACTGTAGGGGTGTATGCATTTAGTCGTATGTTAATTGCAGCAGTCTTGTGTTAGTTGGAATGGTCCTAAGGTAGGTTTTGGTTGTTTTATTTTATATACCATCTATGTTATCATTTGTGCTTGCATGGTAGCATGAATGGCACAATCCCAAAAATATTTACATATTTCCTTTATTATGATGGTTTTAATAAAATTATTTAATCTCCTGTGGTTTTATCCAAGGGACAGCATGGTGGCAGGCTGTGGAAACCATGGCACCAACCACATGAGACTGCTTTATTGACATGCATGGAAAGGAAGATGACCCTGTCTTAAGCTTACACACTGGATCAGCAAAATGCCAAACAAAAATGTCAGATTTTAAGATTTAAAGTCAAGATGTAAAGTCAAACTCTTTACACTAAACAATTTAAGACATTGGGTCTAACCATTAATATTATATAAGTTATATATACAGTATATTGTTGTGAAAATAACAGTAAATTATAATATACTATCAATATAAATCATGTTTATTAGCTGGCATAAATTGGGATCTTTGGGATAAAGTCTTTAATTAATCAAAGCTTTTACTAGTGGGCAGAATAGCCTAGCAAAGTTAGATAAAGTACATCTGACAAAGAAGAGGGTGCTGAAAAAGAATGGAAGAGATGAGCAACCGAACAGGTAAACAAATTTCTTGTCATATTGTGTTGTTGTCTTCACTGTGCCACTTGGCATTTTAATGGAAGTGAATCTGATGTAACACAGAGTGGTAAGGTGGCAGCAGCATTGTACAAGACCAGAAAGCTTAACTCCACAGACCTATGCATTAAACATATTGTAGAATAGAGTGTAACATTTATCACTGTCAATGGCAGGGAGTTTGTATAAATTTAAATGCAGTCAAGCGAGATGATTTGCCCCCCCTCTTCCCCTGTATATGTTCAAAAAGACCTTTTCCCATCTTTTCTCCTGTTCCACAGCATTAGGCCAAAAATGCAGTTTTACAATTTTAAGACTGCATAACATTTTGCTATATACACAACCTAAAATGTCCCATGCTCTATTGTTAACCATTACATATAAAAATATGTGTATTTACAATATTATATATTCCAATATAGCAACATGTGCAAGATAAGATCTTCACAACACTTTTTTTTTAAATTATGGTAAAAATATAAAATTAATAAGCAATCATGTTGGAAGTATGAGAAAATGCTGAAGTGTGACCTGAAAATACACATTAAGATACCTTCCAAAAAAAATTCAGGCTTTAACTTTTACCTCCAAAAGTTCAAACATTTGAGAGCTGTAAACTAGAAGTAAAAGGTAAGTAATTTAAGAAATGTGGGTACAATTAAGAAAAAAAGAATACATTTCTAAAAGTGTATCTGTCTGAAGCTAGTGCATAGCACTGGTGCAGGCTGACACTTTGCACATTAAAATAAATTGCCTAACCTTTACAACTTGCAGTGACAAAAACAGGAAAAATGAAAGATAATGGGTTATTATTCATGGTGAGATCCTATACATAATAATGATATCATCAATAATGGCCATGATACCACAGCTCCTGCGGCTTTTAAAAAACATTTAATGGAATTACTTTTTGGAATCATCAGTCCTAGTCCAGTCCCCAATTATTCAGCTGGAAAGAAGCAGGGGTAGTAGAATCTGGTAAAAGAGAGGGGGAGAGGAAAGGTAGAAGACGATGACAAAATAAAGTAGAAGAAACATCGAAAATTTAATATTTATAGATGCTTCCAACAGATGAGTCAATTTGGCACATAATGCAGGAACAATCACAGAATCCAGACCCCATCAGTTACAACCAGCCAAAACTAAATAAGTCAATCCAAACACACTGTTAAACGTAGATGTAATAAACATGTGATTATACTATTAGTGGGTTTGTGTTGTCCTGTGGACTTAAACAGTATGTATGCGGTGGTTATTATTAGAAGACATGGGGTGCAGCTTGGCACATTTATGGGCAGAAGAAAAACTGGCAGAGATACCCAGGGGGCTGGGACGCTTGGCTGCATGTCCCTTTTCACTGTTTCCCCTCTTAATGAGACTAAGCCCTCAGAGTGAAACACACAATCTGCCCCAAGCCGCTGGTTGCTGGTCAGATTTTTCTCAGTGCTTTGATAAGGACAAAACAAGAAAAGCTTGATTTTTTTTTTGAGTAAATCTTTTGTGTTTGGGCACTGATATGATGAAAGTCTTCAAAATGTATCTGTATTTTTCTTAAATGTATTGATTTAAGCACCTGCACTAAAATGTCACTGTGAACAGCTCCTTTAATTAATATTAACATTATGGCATATGTGCTGTGGCTGAATATCTTTATTTCACTGCGCATGAAGAGGTGATCAGTACACTCTGCTTCTGCAGAAAAATTCACTAAAGTAGATTTAACTGTCTGCATCCAATATAGACCACTGGAGATTGCTTTATGCATTTGACTTCATAATTAACAGGTTTCAAACTCATAAACTTAAATCACTGAACACAGCTGGCGACTGGTAATTAAATGCATTAAATATTTGAATGAACATCTCCCACATAACAAGGCGCTAAAGTCGTTCCTGTGACAGAACTTGAAGTTTAGACTTTAATTCTGGC
The DNA here is from genome assembly GCA_019802505.1 of Corydoras sp. C115. Classification (NCBI taxonomy): domain Eukaryota; kingdom Metazoa; phylum Chordata; class Actinopteri; order Siluriformes; family Callichthyidae; genus Corydoras; species Corydoras sp. C115. Next base: position 14,908,759 of record JAFMOC010000007.1, read on the forward strand.
TGAAGTTTGTTAAGTTGAAAAGAAACCGGAAGCCCACAGTTATATATAAATCCAGTTATAAATTCCTTACTAGAAGTTTTCATTAGGTCTTTTTATACGTGGCGACTCGAAAGCTTAAATCCGGTTGCTCAGTAGTCACTGACTCATAAACAGGATTTTGTACCTTTGGTTTTCAGTATGTCATAATTACAGATGAGAATCATTATTATCAGTGTAGTATTTAAAGTAATGTTATTTTCATATGATAAAATAACTGATGTTTACTACATCTTTAAATGACTTGTTTCAAAGAAAGTTTTATATGTATATACTGTATATATATATATATATATATATATATATATATATATATATATATATATATATATATATATACACACACACACACACACACACACACACACACATATATATATATATATATATATATATATATATATATATATATATATATATATATATATATATATATATATATATTTTTTTTTTTTTTTTTTTTTTTTTTTTTTTTTTTCCATTTATTTATTTATTTGTTTATTTCTAAATAAAAAGCCCCCCTATGGAAGCCTTCTTACTGTTTGTCAGATTTCTGTTTCCTTCAACCCATCATTGATGCAGGACTCAATGAGATGTGTCTTAGATGCTGTGTGAAATTGGTTAATACAAATGCTTTTTGGTGAAAACAATGTCCTCTCAGTGGTGACAGAGACAAAGTGGCTGTGTTTGGGCGACACATAGGCTGAAGACAGGTGATGGCTGCTAGGGAGACTTTACAGAGAATTTGAATTTCATGTGCAGGAAGAGGCAGCTCATCATTAAAAAACTCTAATTTCTGTGTCAGGTAGATTTACAGGTGATCGATCACCTTGTCAGAGATTGTTTTTTTTCTCTTTTTCAAAGCATTGACTACTACTTTCCAATTAAACTTGTAGGTGAAATGGAAAATGCCATTTGCTATTAACAGCAAATACACAGAACTGGAAGGCCCATGAGAATGTAAATGTAGTAGGCTAATCAAAGTTTTAAAAAATTATCAATCAATAATTTTAAAGCTAAAATGTGAATTTGTAGCTGCTTTTTGACAATATTGTAATAGCTCTCTGACAAACATTACTCTTATATATGCATGTAATATTTATCTTCATTAGACAATTTACTGTATGTTACTAAAATAATTGTTCCCATTCTTTATTCACTAGCAGCAGTCAACGATGTTGAAAAAAGTCTGTTGTGGCTTTTTAGATCTTAGTTTAGCTTGATTCTGTGTTCCATGCCAAACATACATTCTGCATGCATCAACAATGCCCAGCATATTTTGACATAAGAGGCATTTATTGGTAGATTTCTAAATGTTAACGCTTGTCAGTTTCAATTCCATTATTACCCAACCCTATTGAACCTGTGTGATAAAATGCCTGTGGCTCCTTAGAGAGGGTTTCCACCTCCCAAGGCACATATTACAACTGACAAGCAGTAACATGACCCTTTCTGATAACATAACTTACCTCTGCCTATTTTCTAAGGAAATAACCTTTTTATCATGGAGCTAATTTTCTGTTTAAGATCAAACCAAACTAAAACATAATAAGCTTTTAATGGTCCTTACAGCGGCACAGTGGCTTAGTGGTTAGCACGTTCGCCTCTCAGCACTAGGGATTCCCGGTTCGAATCTCCATCTGGGTGGAGTTTCCATGTTCTCCCCGTGTCTGCGTGGGTTTCCTCCGGGTTCTCCGGTTTCCTCCCACAGTCCAAAAACATGGATCGAGTCAATTGAATTCTCAAAATTGCCCCATATAGAGTGTGTCTGTGTGAGTGAGTGTGTGCCCAGCGATGGATTGGCGCCCTGTCCTGGGTCTATCTGCCCAGCGCCCGAGATGTTCTCCCCTGGATGGGCATGGGGAACCCCACCGCGACCCTAATAGAGGATAAAGCGGGAGATAATGAATGAATGAATGAATTAATGGTCCTAACAACAAAATGTTGCTTGGACAATTTGCAAACCCTGAAAAAAAAGCTGTAATCCTGAGACCTGTGCCATCATTTTCTGGTTATTGATCATTGCTGCAGTGTACTGTGGAAATGGAAATTGTCAACATAGTCTTCTTTTACACAAAGATAATATCATAAAACATTTTTTTAAATTAAAAATCTCAATCTAACCTTTTCTGCCTTTTTAATTGCAGTTTTGTTCAGTACTCTTTTATACCCACTACAATAATTTTACATTTTCTAGTTGTTTAATTCTTGCTAATTAATTTAATGATGAGTTTAAAAAAAATTTGTTGCTAGAAGCATTAATAGCCTTATATGTAGCAAATTTGCATTTGGGAATTGATTGATTTATTTATTAATGGCCTATAAACATGTTCTTGCAAAATTTTATTTAAATAAAACAAAATGGATTTAAGCTTTTAACAAAAGAATATGCACAATCTATAGCTAGTCTCACATAATGCTTAAATTGAAGAAATGCCAAGACAGCAGAATAAAAAATGTATTTAAAAGAGACTCGATTAGCCAACCCTTCTCAGCATGACCATGCAATGACAAATGATTGACTTGGAACAATATCTAAGTTGATCAGGATAAAGTACCGGCCATTTCAAGGCTCAGCAAAATTCAAATTTTAATTAGACTTTGCACCACATTCCAAATAAAAATGGTTCCCCTGGTATTTTACCCTATCAGGTATGTCTCCCAGTGCACTGAAACAAAACGAATAAAGAAAATGATTAAAGTGATAACAAAGGCATAAAATTTAAATGATTGCTGCATCACATCTGGGATCTGTATGTGACTGCACTGCCATTTTAGCCCCCCTTGCCCATCTCTCCATTCTTTCTGCATGAAGGCAAGTGGCAGACGGAGAGAAGCAAAGGAGAGAGGGAACAGGAACGAGGGAAAAAAGAGTATGAAATTAAAAGGTAGAAAGCAAGAACGCAAATAGGCTTTCAAGCTTTAGCGTTATTAATGACTCTTCAAAAATCTCTGGCTTTTCCAATCTCTGTGAGAAGCGCTTGAAGGAGCTTGCAGATGAAGCTGACCTTCAAAATGTTCTTTGGTCTTTAGTTAAGAAATTCACTCACCATTATGGTGTCATTAGGGAAACAAGGATAAAATTACTCCATGGTTAATGACCTATAGGATCCCCCACCAAAATTTGTTTCAGATCTAATAAAACTGCGCTTAACACAGTTGAATGAATTATGAAGACTGGTACGTGGGGTATTAAAATATGGAAAATAGATTTTTAGAAACTAGAAGTACTGGACTTTTTGAATCAGATAGTAGCATAGAATTTTCTGGGTGATAAATTCTACCTTGTATCTTACTCCTTTTTTTCAAATTTTTGGAGACTGTGATTGAACTGAATAGAGTGACTTCTTAAATGCATTGTCACCTGCTGGCCTATTGCAAAAGCATTGAATATGTGTTTAAATATGAATTCGTTATCTTTTGCAGGCCAGGCCTAGTAGCCTATAATGATATAAATCCAAATTTTTAATAAAACGTCTGCAAAGAGAGTAAGTTTGTTAAATGTCATCATCATAAATGGCTTAATGTGATAAGGCCCAAAGATGATAAATACATACATAAAGACACGCAGACACATAGTGAGTGAGAGAGAGATCCAGATAAAGACAGAGACACAGTTTATACATTTTAAGGGAATATGTTATGACTATCTTCCATGAATACCTTTTATGGAATTCAATTTGAAATTCTTCAGCATGCTGGTCAGATTAATGAATGCCAGAACACTAATTACCAAAATGTGTCCTAGAAATGCAAAAGCATGCAAAAAAGCTGTTAGGGGAAAAAAATAGGCTGCGGGCTATTTGGACCTGCACACTCATACACTCACAGATACCTAATTACTGAACCTGGTATTATTTTATTCTCTGAAGCCTTTATGTCAACTGCATTTGAGGAAAGGGAGGAGTAGCAGTGGTTTGGGTTTACTGAGAGTTGGTTATAGCCACTGAGAGGTGGTTTGTGCGGTAATGGCATTTGCTCTCTTTAAACTTTAATCTTTCCTATTAATTCGCTGCAACTGGAGAATGTGCAAGAGTTAATGTTCCATGAACGTGTTGCTCACTCTGCAATCTCTTCAAGCTAATTACCTTCAGGTGCTAAATGGAGGAAAATTGCAATCCATTTGGATGAGAGAATTTTCACCTCCCTGTCCCCTGTGCAAGATTTTTGGGTGCTTTATTGAAATAGAGTAAAGACAGGGGGTTGGCATGAAATTACGTTTTAAGTAGCCTGGGCTTCAAAATGATCTATTTTCCTAAGTAAACAGTTATCGGGTTTGGGACTACCTGTCCTTGGTGCCTTGAGAAGACTTGCCGTTTCACTCTGCTTAGTTGTAGAGGTCACAGTGAGGTCAACAGGTGCTGACGGTAACACGTGAATAGCTTAACAGATGTTTGATTGACATGAATCATGTGAATGGGCTATTAAAATCTTGTGAAAGAAAAAAAATATATACTGTGACAATTTGGAAGAGTAAATATTAAAAGTGAAGATTAACTACTCAAAGTTTGAATCATTTAGACTTGTGTAGAATGTCTAATTATAAGCTGTGAATAATGAATAAGGTGGTTCTTAAACCATAGTGTAAAATACTGATTTTGATTTTGTGACAAACTTGCACGGTTACTAGGTATTAAGACAACTAGGTTAAGATTGAAGAAAGAAATCTCAAAATAAATAGCAAAAAATAGTGGCACATATTCTCCAATGGTGATAAATAAAAGATTACTGCTTAAATTTGGATTATAGGGGGGCTATAGCCTATATCACTGCTTACAGGTCACACACTAAACAGGTCATCCAGTTTATCAGATGCACAGAAAAACAGGGTTAACTCAAAGAAGCAATCTCCATTTTCATATTTATTTTGGTGTGGAAGAAAACTATTTAATTTTGTATTATTATTTTTATTGTTATATAGTTTATAACAGCTTAGCTATGAATGGTGGACTCTATCACTATACATAAATAGTAAAATAAGTAGACGAAAAATAATACAATTTCTCTACTTAAAATAAAGCAATAATGCAAATATGTGTGCAACCTGCATAACTCAATGTGACCCACAGTAAATATCCTTTATTGTCTCCTGTACTCATTGTAGTTCATCAGTGCCTGTGGAATAAGTCAGCAAGACATCCTATTAAACACGTGCAAGGTCCATCTGGGGAGGGATGGGCACATTGTGATCACTCACCTTCATCCTTAATTTGTTATCGTTGCATTTACAAGCATTGCAAGATCATAATGAAGTAGCATGGGAGGAGGGTCAAATGACAGGATGAGACAGAGGGCGACAGTTACTAAAAAATTTGACCATAAAAATGACAAAGTCTTCTGTACTTGTGTCATCTATACTTGGTTTTAGGCTTTAGATCATCAATAGCCCTAATGTGTGCATATTACAGTAAACTAATCTGTATTTTAGTGTCTAATTAATTTAGTGGCTATATTAATGTTTTTTGGGGAATTTTAGTAGATGTATGGACTATTAAAACTGTGTGCTATAATTGTTTTTTGTGTGGTATATCTCAATTACTTGAAAATGTTTATCAAAAAATATTATTATTATTAATTTATTTATATGTGTGTATATGGGTGGGAAATTCTGTGCTGGTTTGGGGTACAAATTGACTTTATTTGACTGAAAATAAATTCCAACTGTTTGCTATTGACAGACATTGCTAAATGTTTGTGTGCAGGAGGGGAAATTTAATTATCTTTCATTATTTTTCCCTCACCTTGCAGGAGGGTCCTCAAGAGGGGGGTAAAGGGAAAGGAAGTGAGGAGATAAGAGTAGGGGGAGGGGGGGTCATTATCTATAATGGGGGAGCATGGAGGGCCACTTTGTCCCCTGTTTGATCTGTCTCTCTAGATGACACAGCAGGAAATTAAAGATGAAAGAGCTTTGCAACTACTGTCTAATAAACAGCAGGAGAACACAGACTCATTTTCGGGCAGTGTACGACTCCTATAGAGATTTAAGCCTGCATTATATTCACTTTCCTTGTAACAAAAATGCTTTTTGTCTTGTTGGAAAACATGAATAAGGAATATGTTAAAATTATAAATATATAAAAATGAACAAAACATGAAAAACAGAAACACTAGGTTATATTGCTTTACTTGCATATGGACTTTGGGGTATTAATATCCATAGATATATTTTAGATTACGTTAGATAACATTAGATAACTTAGATAACGTTTAGATAACTTTTAGCATTTGTATCAGATTACATCATAGGTTTTTAAGAGTTTAGATTTGGCTGATTTATTTCATTTGTCCCATTATTTTAAATCTTTTCTGGTTTGATGTTCAGGGCACTCCCTCCATATTTTCTTGGTCATAATTCATGTGGTAATAAGAAATGAATAAATGTTGAGGAGGTCTAGCTGATGTCTTATATAAATACTTTGAGTGACAGCCCCCAAACCCCCACCTTAGCAAAGAATCTTCCTTAATTAACACTCCCTACCATGTATTCCAGCACTTGAGAAGGAAAAGAGCAGCGAGACTGTTGAACTACTTCAAAGAAAGCAGCCAAAGTCATTCATCTCCACTTATTTATTTCCTCAACATCTAAGAAACGAGATCCCATTACTTTAATAAATCTTTCCAATGGCAAACAAATTCATTGGAATTTATGCTAAGGTAATAAATTTATTTATTTGTTTGTTTTAATCTAACAACTATGAAAACAAATGTTCAAATTAATAAAAAAATATAATTGTTGATATTTATAGTTTTTTATGGATTTGTAACAGTTGCTCATGGCATGGGCTTTCACTACTTCAATAGTATAATTTTATGAAACTTTTATTAACTATAATAAAATAATAATAATAATAATAATAATAATAATAATAATAATAATATAAAGTGACATAAGAACATAGTTAAAAATATATATTTTATTGAATATCACAGTATACATAATGCTCTAAAAATTTACTTATTGAAACACATAACCATACTTAAAAAACATTTAAACATTTTTATGGCTCAGCTTGTCTAACTTTATTATCATTATTGTTGTAGTTGTTGTTGTATTGTCATTATTACTATTTAAGTGTATCTTATCCTTTTTTATTTGAAAGAAACAACAATTAATTTTGTATGGTTCTGAAATAAGATTTTAACTAAAATGCAGCTTGTATACCATAATGCAGGTCAGATCCTTTATTCTTTCATCAAATGTCCAACTCGGGTATCCTCTTAGTCAACATGTTTTTGCGTTGAATAGTTCCTAATTTTGATCCTGCAGTGATTTTTTTGTGTTAGTTTTGATGTGGTGTAGTTTAATGTAACTTTAATATGATTCATATGGTTATTATTTAATTACATTTTATTCATGTTAGATTGTACAAAAACACTGCTTAATTAAAAAAGACCATGCTATGAATTAACTATTACACTTAAATCTGAAAAAAGAAATAGTATGGAGATTTAAATAACAAAAATCTTAATGATAAAAACACTTTAAATCTTAAAATATTACAACAAATATGTATCTATATTATTTAAACTAGGGTGGGACTTTTCTATGTAAATGCAAGAGCTTTCAGATGAATGTGACTCTTGCGGTCATGACAGAGGTGCCTCTCAGCACTTAGAAACATAGATTTACTATTTCACGCTCCAGAGTCTATGCTGTCCTTAAAGACTTAAAAGTATTTCACTGCAGGATTACAATTTTACATTCAGAGTGACCTATCACTCACTCTGTTCCCTGCTGTTCTAGCTAGATGACTATTTTCTTTCTTTTATTGACTATTATTTATTATAAAGTTGATGTCACGATCATTACTTGAGTAGCTACCAACAACTCACTGTAACTAAAAACAAGAATATCAGTTAATTGAAAAATGCATATTTTATTTTATATATATTTTTTTTTTTCTATTTTATATGTTAGAAAATGTTGGATATTCCATTGTCACTTTATCTTCTGTTTAAAATTGTTCTATTGTGCTTTGAATTAAATAATTCGATGCATAGTTGTTTGATTTACAAAAAAAAAGAAGAGATAAAAAACAATACACAAAACAAACCAATCATTTTCATCATATTTGACATCACCACTAGTAAAAAATTTTAAAAATCACAGTTTTTGACCAATGTGTTTCACTGAGCATGTCTTTTGTCAGAAGCACTGTGCCATGTAAAACAGCGCACTCAGGTGGCCTGGGCAGGTACATGGGCTTCTTTGCCAAGCAGTGACCATTTAGCTGCCGATAACAGCGGTAATTGCATTTCTGGAAGAGCTGGAGCAGGAGAAACATGGTGCGTACAGATACCACCTGCACATCAGCTCCTTCGCTTAAAAAAATTCATTTCTTTCCATGTGGAAGACATGAAGCCAAATCCATTCCCGCTGCACATTTATCAAGCCTAGCCCACCAAGTGGGGAGATGGAGGTAATTCACTCAACTGAAACTCACCACTTTAATCCAATTTACAGCCTCACCCAGCAAGAGATAATTACAAGTCTTAAACCAGTTAGTAGAGGGATGAGGGACAGGGTTCTGGTTGTGCGGGTGTTGGTGTGGTGGCGGTGATGGTGGGGGATTTGTCTCTCAAACTGTGCTTGCGGCTCTGAAGAAAGAGAAAGGAAGGACTTTTGCTATTGAGCTCAAACACTGCTAAAAGCTTTGAAATTGTGTATTTAATGAGGCAAAGAAAAATCTACAGAAAATGGAGGCCTGAATGATGTTGTGGAATGCCCTCTGAGTTGTTTTACCTCACTGTTGTTACCCTTGTAACAAGCCCTTATTGCAGAACATTTGTTCTAAACGGGAACTTTTTTATCATATTTTTTTCTTGCAATCAGTTGAAATCAAACCATTGGCCTCCTTTAAACATTTATCAACTAACACTGTTAATGAATATTTAATAATACTAAAGATTTAAAATTTTACATTGTAGATTAGTGAAAAAAAACAGTTTTGATACAACTGATCTAGCAGAACAAAATTTCATTTACAGTACAGGAAAGGTAACAAGTCACGAAAGATGTTTAAGTGTAATTCAGATCATGAAATAGTGATATAAATAAAAATAGGATAAATCAAAAGTCAAGTTTCACATTGTTTATACAGCACAACATTTTTCCTGCCCCTGGCATCTCTGGCCTCAGCTCGAGTATATGAGGCAATTTCTATAAACAGGGTTTTAAAACTGGTGAAGAACATCACTCAGTTGCTGTGTTCTTTGTATTTTCTTCTGTTTTCAATCAAATTTAAGCCAAATAGTCTCATTCATTCAGAGCCCACCCTCTGTGCAAGCAGTCATATCAGAGACCTGGTATTAAAGAAGCTGTAACATTAGCTCTGGGAAAGAAATACTGGTTCTTCTTGTGTAGAAGAATGTACCATGATGAAAAAGGCCATTATACCTTAAGAAATAAGCTGTTGCAGGAAACATACATAAGTTAGTCTATTTTTTTCTTTTATATCAGCTTTCTTAAGCAAAAAGTAAAACTACTCTGCCCTCCAGCATTACAGGATTGTTGTCTTTTTTAAATGTTTCAGTTTATGATGAGTCCATGCCATTGCATCACTGTGCAAAAAATCTCTACATTTATTCAATTTTCAATGAACTGTATCCCACTAGCATCTCAAAAATGTCTCTGTGGTGTGAATCATTGATTTTCAAAAAGACACTATCACAACAAAAGGGCAGATATTGATTTTTCTATGCTTGGATGTAATGTAACACTTAGCCTTTTGTAAACAGAATTAGCCTGTTATTGCTTTGCTTTGCAGGGGAAGTGACACTTGGACCATCACATTAATAATTATTTCGACAGTGTGTCATTTTGTGATTCCAAGGTCACGTATTGTCATTATTTCTCCACAATCACTGTGCATGTGTGTGCATGCACAGGAAAATTGATGGAGCTTAGTATATGCAGGTCATTTTGGGTGTGTCATATATTGCAGTGTGATCAGCTTATAATCAGAATTTATCTCTTCAGTGCATGCATTGATTTTGTAGGACCTCAACTTGACAGCATCCTGTAAAAAGTTGCAAAAACATCAGAGATAGGGTCTAGATTTGTGATAGATGAGTATAGATCAATTCATTCCCTAAACTCACAATGTTGAGTTTTACGGATGATGATTTCATTCATGGATATAAAAGGCACACTAAAAATTTATTTAAAATATATAATTGTGTATATATGTATATAATTGACAGACAGTGATGCACATTTATGAAATATAATTTTAAAGGCAACTTAAGAATTTTATAGCTTTATTTTAAATACAACATTGTCTCAAAGCAGCATTACAGTGTTCTAAACCTTAACCCAAAAAAAGAAAGCAGAAGCGACAGTGACAAGGAAAACTCCCTGGTGTTGTTGGTATAAGGACATTGTGAGGACTCCTTTTGCTATCTAAAGCAAACAGACAGCATTAAGAGTGCACGATACCAAAGTACAGATTGTGTAGTGATCAAGTGTTAAATTGAAAATAATAAAAAAAAAATACTTACTGATAAAATAATAATAATAATAATAATAATAATAATAATAATAATAATAAGGGCGGCACGGTGGCTTAGTGGTTAGCACGTTCGTCTCTCAGCACTAGGGATTCCCGGTTCGAATCCCCATCTGGGTGTAGTTTCCATGTTCTCCCCGTGTCCGCGTGGGTTTCCTCCGGGTTCTCCGGTTTCCTCCCACAGTCCAAAGTGTGTCTGAGTGAGTGTCTGTGTCTGTGTGTGTGCCCAGCGATAGATTGGCGCCCTGTCCTGGGTGTATCTGCCCAGCGCCCGAAACGTTCTCCCCTGGATGGGCATGGGGAACCCCCCCGCGACCCTAATATATAGGATAAAGCGGAAGATAATGAATGAATGAATTAATAATAATAATAATAATAATAATAATTATTATTATTATTATTATTATTATTATTATTATTATCCATCCATCCATTGTATTCTGCTTACTATTATTGTAGCATTTGTATGAAGACAGTGGAGGCCTGTCTAACAACTGCAAGTACTTCTAAAGTTAAACTGGTACTTTGTTGTCACATGTTATTATAATATGATTAATATAAATTTTTGATAGATTTTTCTGGCCATGCTGCAGGGGTGCAATTTGTGGGGGTGAAGCAGAGATATGCCTTTCTCACAGAACCACCCATACATATGATTTATGGTGTTAGAATCTAACCACTTCATTTGTATTGACATCTACAAGTTTTTACCAGTGTTGCAACTCATCTATTATTGTCCTAGGCAATAATTCAAAGGAGCACAATGCCAATTATTTGTTCTGTTTCATACTCTATTTACTATCATATTGCTTTATGCAGGGTGCAGACAGGAGTTCTTGTATCTGTATAAACAGATAAAATAAACCAGTGGTTTGTGTTTTGTGTCTCCAAACAAGCTGAAATATTATTCCCATTAGCTGGTAAATGATTTATGTTTATATATAAAAAAATCAACAGGGCAAATGCAACATATCATTAGAATCAGTACACTCATACAGCCCATTAAAAAGATAAATGCACAGGATATACAGTATGTATATATAGCTCTGTCCACACCATTAACTTTCAGCATTAATTAAGATGTTTTGATTAATTAATTACATATTTATTTATTATTTTATTTAATCCTGTGTGTCTCTGACCCAGTGACCTAAACCTAACCTTAACCTTTGCTCAACCTTTCAGACGGAGACAAGTCTGTGCTGCCTGCATATTGTTTTTCTGGTGTTACAGCTGAGGAATGGGGTTAGGTTGTGTTAAAGAATGTGAGGAAATCATAATGAGGCACTCTCTTGAAGAACGGATGTGGCAGTGAGCCCTAATTAATGAATGGAGAGACACTACTAAAGTCTTCCATTCAGGCAAAGTACAATGGCTATTGCTCTGAAGCAGAACCTCCAGTGGAATATTAAAGAATGAATGAAAACAGGCACAAATGGTATACCCTTAACCTCCCCCTCCATGCTTTTGGCTCCCTCGCTCTTATTGTGTGCCTGCTCCAGAGTCTCCCCGGTCTTTTTAGGGAGTTCCATTCAGCGCGACCTGTTTCAGAAGATCCCGCTGCGCCGTTTTGTAAATATGGTCTTGAACAAAGTGTACAAAGAGAAGGCACATTGCCAACAAGTATCCAATTTAGCCCTTAAATATGTTAACTCTTCAATTCACCTTCTCTTCATTCTGCTGGAAGAGGTTGAGGGTCAAGGTTAGCAGTTCAGTTGATGGGGGGCCACTCTTACAGACACAAGTCAAGTCATAGCTTATTGCAGAGACATGATGGGAGAAGTGAGGAACCACCTGCCACTGATTATCACTCATTTTAAAGGGTTTAATGGTGACCTCTTCTCCTCTAAGCAGCCCCTCACCACTAATCTGTTCATTAACTGCCTGCTACTAAGGCCGAAAGCTTTTGGTGTTTGACCACTGTGACAGTGTGCGAGGTGTGTGTGTGTGTGTGTGTGTGTGTGTGTGTGCACATGCGTGTGATGTGGTGTGGTGTGGTGTGGTGTGATGCATGTTTGAACGTATGTGTGAGTGTGTGTATGCACGTGTGTACTCAGTTAAACTCTACTTGTTTTACATGATATGACTAAGAGTCAAGCTGAGATTCGTTTGATTGCCATTCTGAGGATATGATTTTGTTACGATGATGAGGGATCCTTGCAGAGTGGAAGTGCACTTCCCTTGACCCATAAGTCATACTTCTCAGCAGAAAGGTTCTGGGTTCGATTCCCTGGTAGGACAGACACTGATCTTTTCTATGTTGACTCTGCATGTCCTCAATATGGGGTTTACTTCCATTTTCCTAGGTTTCCTTCCACAATCAAAAGATATACATGAATCAGATATATCCAATAAGATACGTATAATTACCTGCGCATAAACATTTACCTGATACCCGTACAATTCTACAAATTAAAACCAATACATACATATTTTTTTTTTCATTTATTTATTTATTCATCATTATTTTTATTTTTTTTGTTGCTGTAGTAGTATTATTAGTAGTAGTAGTAGTATTAGTCAAACAAGAATTGTGTAAGACAATTGTTTAACCAGTTATTTAATTATTAAACTTTAGTTTTCAAATGATTGAATATTTGGTGTAGTTTATACTTTATAGCAGTTTATAGAATACTTTATAGTCTCTGTCTTTTAAAAGAGTTTCTGATTTATAAATATGTTGTATTACTTTCTCATTGTCATGTATTATTTCCAAATTTTTCTCCATCCTTATTTTGTCTCCTGTTTAATTATATTCATAATTACACAACAGATTCTCTTATGATAGATCAGCACACAATAATGCTCTTCTCTACAAGTTTCTATATAGTCATTTTTTTTCATAATCATGTTTTTGATCATTTATTATTTATTAGTATCAAATAATTATAAATTATAGATATATATATATATATATATATAATTTTCAAATTATAAGGCATTCTTTGTTTAGCTTTTGTATGCTGATGAATTTGGATGGCAGTTGTGTTGGTGGTTGTGGTGAGGTAATGTGTTTGCAAAGTCAATTAGTTGTATGTTTATTAGTTTGTGACAGGCACGAGGGCATGCTGTAGATTAATTCATGACCCCACGAAGAATTGGACAAGAATTACTGCCAAACACATTTGTCAGAGCAGAAAAGTAAAGGTAGCATTGTGGCAACAACAATTTGTGCCCAATTAATTATGTGTATTAATCAAGTTATGCTTGATTACGTGTAGATGACATTAAACGCCTTCGGTTTCCCCCCATTTAGCTTAATGGACACTGATATATAAATAATTTAAATATCCATGAGTAAGCATACTAATCATGGCTTCATTTTTTTAATCCTATCTTTAGGATATGCAGTGATTAACCACAGTTTGGGTACATGTCATCATTAAACTCCAGAAGATCTCAAGACTTGACTTTTCCACTTTCACTCTTACCAAAAATCATCTGTAGAGTCTCATCATTCTCAGCTTTACAGGCTACCATACATAATGGTTTACTTATCAATTTAAAACATAGAACGTGCATTAAAATAACACATTGTTTGTTTTTTATGAGCCTCACTTAATGAATTATTATTTTTTTGCTAAATTCTATATTTATAGGTACATGCATCGTCTCTTAAACCATTAACAACATTCCCTCTTGTTTCTTATTCTGACAGTCCTGTAAACAACATCTGCTCTTCCACTTGCACACCTTCCACTGTAACCTCTGTCTTTAGTTAAGTGAATGCACAATGGAGGGTAATGATCTTCTACTAATGTGTGCTATTATCATCACACTCACCGTGATGGATTGAATAGATCTGAAGACCTTACATATAGACCTTTGTTTGCCAAAAGCCCAGTGTTGCAGCATCTCTGGAATCTTTGTGTAGTTTATTTTCCCCTATTTATTTAGTTGTTTGTTATTATTGGTTTTAGGTGCAGCATTAACAGGATAGATTCTTAAATCTAGCCTCAGTTAATCCAAATTGTTAAATGAATCAGGATAATTTCCTCTCTACCATGAGCTTTCATTAGTTTGCCTGTGTGTCTTTTTGAATTATAGATCAGTTACTCACATGCAGATCAGTGCTAGGTCAATACTGCTGTTCATCCTCACCTAGTCAATATGCCTTAAATCAATGGCTTAGTGTTAACCATCATCAACTTCTGCTGCCCCATTAAAGGAGACACCACACTCACATTTATAAACTGTTCCCTCTGACAGTGCTTAATGACTTCACTGCTGCTTTTTTAGTGTGAAGAAATATCTTTGGATTTGTCTACCACACTGGCTTGCTTTTCAGATCATCAAGGGGATTTAAAAAGAAAAATACAACCAGCTCATATGCTTGTTTTTTGATCTTATGTTCATGGTTAATGTTCAATCCTTGAGCTTTTAATTTACATTGGCAAGCTGAAGCTCTCTTCACAATATTGCTTTTTTGCAAATCATTAACTAAATGGAATAGACTGCATTCCATTCACTGTATGTAAATAATTTTCTTAGGTTATGACCTTTCAAAGGTAAAATGTTTCACCCTAGCATGTGCTTTGCTGTTTTGAAGATATATGTGATCAAATCTATTTTATGGTTAACTATATTTTTCTCTGATGTGTAGGTTTTTTGAGTGTATACTCAATGTGGCATTGTGTCTCATTTGCCACCAGATGCACAGGGTTTAGATGACACTGTTTGGAGGTATAAGTGCAAACCAGTGCAGGCAAACGGCCCACTGTAAAGACCTCAACGTGAGTAACAAAACTGTTTTCAACAAAGGGATTGACTCTAACAAATGTCAAAAGCCTTTAATAGAAGAGCTGATCTCACTAAACCCTGCTTCTATTCACCCCCCTTTTAACCACTGGAGTTGCTGAATCTAAACAGGGTCCCTTTCTTAGAAACCTACTGCAGCCAGGGAACATGACAATGCAAGTCAATTAATTGGTTAAAAAAGTGGGAATCCAATTAATGTGTATCAAGCTGGCATTTTTGCATGATGATAGCTCATTAGTGGGGGAGTTTTGCCAGATTATCCCCCCCTCATTAAAAGCCTGTCTTACTCAGTAGGGCTTTAGGCAGCAGGGAGGGGATCCTTTATGCAACAGGTCTGAAACAAAAACTCTGTGTTATCCTCACTTAATGGGTTTAATGGTGTTGAATTTTTTAAATGGCCTGGGCAAATGCCTTTTGAGTTCTCGGGCTTGCCTCACCACAGTAGGCCAGGCAGGGCCTGTCCATTCTCATTCTCCTACAGTCATAAGTGTGTAGGTCTGTTACCGGGTGTATAACTTAATGTAAGCAGTTGTCAGGAGTTAATCAATTGTATTGCTTATATTGAAAAAATAAAAATTTGATGACATCATATCTGTACCTTATTATTCAAATGTGATTAATTGACATCTGTTATTTTTACATATCCAGTAGTGTATTTAACTTGGTGAAATACATTTACCCCACAATTTACAAACAAAAACATTTCATGAGAAATTTATTTACTTATTTTTGTATACAAGTATTATTTTAGTATACAAGTATTATTATTATTATTATTATTATTATTATTAGTAGTAGTAGTAGTAATAGTATAGCTTTATGTTTGTGGTTCATCCTATCACTTTTATTTATTGTTCCAAACATATCAAGATTTTTATTCCCATGTAATAATGCAGAGACTACAGGCACACACACACACACACACACACACCACACACACACACACACACACACACACACACACACAATGCCAAGTGATTTTGTTGTGCAAGTTTTTTACCCCTTTGTTTCTGAGCAGAAGATGGATATCCCTGCCATACCCATGTAGAATAACTTCGCTTAAATCTTGTTTGGGGCAAAATTCCAAGTGGAGTGTGTCTAGTTGCTTCCAAGATTACTTCATCTTTCACTTTGCACTCACTTCCTCCTGTGTCCTCTGGCATTCAATGTCCCATTACCCTTCACAAGCAGCAACTTTCTGCTGTTTGCACAGTGCTTTCCACAGGGGCCAAAAGAAGACCATCACAGCACAGTTGCATTTAGTGATTGCCGTTCCTTACCCCCGATACCATGATATTTCATACACTATGCTGGCCAGTGGCTTAGATACTGCAGAACTTGAGTGATTAATTATAGTTTTTCTCTTCTATAGGCTGTCCAGTACTCCTCAATATTCTTGTTTCCTTCACTCTGCTCAAAGCAAAGGGTTTGCATCAAATCCGGCTCCAACATATCTTCATTCTAAGGTTCATCTTTCTAAAAACAAAAACTAAATAGTTTTAGCTTAATCATTTACATGTCCGTCCTGCCAAGCAATTTGGAATAAGTAAGTTCACAACCTCATGCTTTTTATTTACCTAACATTTTTTTTTTCATATTTAAGTCTCTGATTAGTGAGCTAGTTGTTGTGGATAACTATCCCTGTGTGCCTCAAGAACATTCCTGAAATAATGTTCTATTCTTGTATTTTATGTTTGTTTAATTAGTCTGAATTCTTTAATATTTTTCCATCAAGCTTCACAAACAATCAGTGCTGGAATTAAATTGCTTTCAATGTTTCATAATCGACATTTGTAATTATAGCCTTAAAACATTTAAAAGTGGGTTTGAGTATTCGGTAGCTGCACTACACATGATCCAAAATTCAAAACAATGTCAAAGTTTAGATTAATTCTCCCTTAAGTCATAATGATGTTAATTGTTCTTGAATAATGATGAAGATAAAAATAATTAGGAATATGTGAATATATTACTACATATTACGTGGATCACATAAAATGATTTATTTGACGTAACACAAAATATAATGTTCCCTTTAAACTTGATGATAATTACTATAACTTGAATATAGAATTTATTCTACGAGTTGGTAGCATTTTATCACCATGAACAGTGATGCACTGTGTTGCAAATGAACCATTTCGACCAAACAATCTTCTCGGTGCAAAAAATGTCAACATCAGTGAGTGAACAAATGTTATTTTATTGTATTCTGTCATCTGGAATGGATGTGTGTCCCAGTAGTTGCATTTATCCTCAGATTTGTTTGTTCGTTTGTAATGTGAGGACGTAATAGACACCCCCGGCAAATGCAGGTCAGACCATGACCACGTTTTTGCTATGACCACAGGCAAACATAAAATAAATTGAAGGAATTATGTCGGTGTAAGTCATGGGCAAGTCAGTAGTAGCAGTGCAGCTATAGAGAATTTTACATGGTTGACTTTTGTTACATTAAATGTTGTGCTTTTGATTAGACTGACACTGGTCTGTACAAGTTCTTACTACTGATTTGTTTTAGCATTAAGTAGCACAGTGAATATAAAAACAGTTTTATGTATAAAATATAGCCTATTGGAAAGAATGTAAGCAACATGCATATTTGGCTCTGAAAAATTTCATATTCACATTCAAATATTTTTTTTAAGCTCCGAAATTTGTGACCCACCCTATTTGCTATGGTGATAGACATGTAGTTTTAATAGGCTTTATCCCTGAGGCCCAGAGATTTAAGCCAGTCTTTGGGGATTTCTAGGACTGCATACAGGATCAATTAGTTCATGGTAGGAATCATGTCTCTGGGGCATGTGAATATGGAGTGCCTGTTTTACTCACAAATGCTACAATTTACCCATCATCTATCTAATACCCACCACCAAAATAAACTGTTGATAATGTTACATCATTTAATTTACTTTACTGGTTGCAGCTTATAAAAAAAACATTTTCACGCTTCTTAAGAGGCTAATGTAACAGTCACTATGGTCATTTTATGGTGAATTTGCTTTTTTTATGTGACTTATCATGACATGGCAGTGCACCACGGTTTTTCATTTAGATCAAATACAAACCATAACAGTGAAAAGATTTAATCTGATGTGAAACTGTAGTCCCTGTAATGCTGAATGCTTGTGCAGGACAAGTCAGTGAGTTTAGCCACTCATGCCATCTGTTAAGAGGCTCCAGAGTTCAGCTTCGATTCACAAGCTTTAAGAGTTCTACCAGGCTGCCTACTACTCATGACTGCTAGATCGTGATGCGCGTGTGTTTGTGTGTGTATGTGTGTGTGTGTGTGTGTGTGTGTGTGTGAGAGAGAAAGATCCACAAACTAACTACAGCCCCCAACAGGCTAACAGACAGGTAGGAAAGATATATAAATTATAACTTATCAATGTCCGTTAGTGCTGTATTTGATCCCTTTCTTTTGTTCTTCTCATGTAGAGCATGCATGTGTTTGTTTATTTGCAGTGTCTGACTTTCTCTCGCTCTCTTTTACCCCCTCTCTTTTTCCTGTTCTCGTCTCTGATTTATAGTGCCGCCACCTTGGTCAGACTGGCTAATGAAATCTGTGACAGTGCATTAACGAGGCCGTTTGTTTTAGCTCAAGTTCAGTTCTTGTTTCTCCCCTCATTTCATTCTCTTCTCTCAACCAACTCAGAGTTTGAGTATTGTTTTCTCTCTCTTTCAATGGAAGCCTTATTTAAAGCAACATTTCATATACACCAATCTACATCAGTTTATTGGAATTACTGGTTTTAGTAAATGGCTATGATTTTAACTGACTTTATGATTTAACATCAGAGGTAAATAAATATGTGTTATGCTTAATTGTTTACAAAAAGTAATAAAGAACTACTTTAAAAAAGCCATCACAGTTGTTTAAAAATCTTTATGTGTGTGTGTGGGGGGGGGGGGGGGGCTTTCTGTCATTTCTAGGTATTCCACTTAATCAATAACAAAGATAGCTTGTTGATATAATGTTAGCAAATAATCCAGTAAGTAATTATGAAGTCAAAAACCACAGTTTTATCCTTTCATACTATTAATTAAATACTTTAGAGTAGCATGATTGAATTTCTGACCTTTATGTGAAATGTGCATGTGCGTCTTTCAATTTTTGTTCTGACATTTTTATTTTGCTTTGTAGACAAAGGTCGCACTATAACTTTATTGATATAGCATGTAAGTTCATAGTGGGCTTGGAAAATCCCTTTGATATGTTAAAATAATTATAATAGAAAATGAATTCTAATCAGATCAGTCACAGAAAATAAAAATAAATAATATTAATATTTTAGAACACATTTCATATAAAAAGATTTATTTTTAGAGGCCATCTTTAAACAGTGTATCTATATATTCATTCTCTTTTTTCTTGTTTTCTTTTAATTGTTGACTACATTTCTGCCTGTTATGTTTTAAAACATAATAAGTAAAATAAGAAAAAAAGATCTACATCTACATCTTTAGAAAACAGGACTATTCAGCCAATATAGCAACAGTCCTGGATGGGTGTAGCTGATGTGCAAGCTGGGAAAGTTTTGGGAAAACCTGGCCAAAGCCGCCAATCAATTGCAAAGTTCACATTAAAAAGTGCTGACAGCATGGGGAGAGAGAGTTCCCACTTTCATCTAGAGGGAGACCTCCAGCTAACCTTCACGTCACACTTTTTCTCTCAAGACCTCCTCTCTTTATTAAATTGCGTCGCATCCCACGGTGGAATTCAAGGCAGTGGCGCTTTGTCACTTACCGTAAAACTTCTGACTCATTCCATTTTCCATAAGAAATATAATTCACATGATAGCCTTGAACTACAGTGGTTTTCTCTGGCTTTGTACTGAGCCCCCACACACTTTTCCAAATCTGGCCTCCTTCAGTTAATAAGATTTGGTGAATAGATGTCTGTCCAACTATTTGATCTAATATTATTCATTAAAAAGTAAAAAACATCCTGCTTTGCAGGTCAACACAAAGAAATACACAACAAGCCTGGTATATTCCTGACAGCTATATTTCATTCAATTATGGTTTGGCTATTTTTAAATGCACAATTAAATGTACTCCACATTATATCTTTGCATTATTGTAAATTAATTTAGACATGTTATGAAACAGTACAAGAAACAAATAAAATGTACATTTTTTATACTGTTTGCCTAACAAAAAATTGCACCATATAGCAAATGTGAACATACTATATGAGTTTTTAATTCTGCATTGCTTTTCAAAGATAATGAATACATACACAGCTACACATGTTATTAAACAAGGCCAAAAAAATCTAAGATTTAGCTAAGGTTGCCAAAGACTTATGTTTGCATTATGTGGTAGTGGGCAAATACAGAGCTACTGCTGTCTTTTTTGCAGTCTATTGCTGCCCCTTAGGGGTGTACAGAGGATCTGAGCTCCTACAGTTCAACCAACATGAAAGATTTCACACACAGTGGTCAGTATTACCTAGACATAGAAATAAAATATTACTGAAGTATTCATATAATAACACATTGTAAATAATAAACATTTTACATAATTTTACTTTCAGCAAAAATTGATGAGCAATGTTTATAATGTTTATATCTTTGCTGAATTTTACGTAATGGAAAGAATAAATAAATATGTTTAATGTCCCAACACTGTATTAGTCACTTCATTACTTAGTAATTATTGCAAATGTAAATTAAGAAAAAAAAATCTAAAGAATTTGACATAGGGTTCTCAAGATTTTACTTAATGCACTCTATAAACATCTAAGGGACACCGACACTTTACACCTACAGGGGAGTTTATGGCACCTTATTGTAAGTCCCCCTCTCTGGAGCTAACAAAAGCTTTTACTTTTCTGGGAAGTATTTTTATTTCATTTTTCTGAAGTGTGTCTATAGGACATATATTGTCCAATCGACAAAAAGAACATTTGTGAGGGCAGGCATGATGTTGGATAAGAGGATCTGGCTCTGTGCAGGACAGTCAAGTTCTTCCACACTAATCTCACTAACACATGCCTATAAAAATTATGCTTCATTGCACAAAGGTATAGCTAAGTTGAGACAGAAAAGAACCTTCTCCAATTTGACAAAGTTTGAAGCATAAAAAATGTATAGCTTGCTGTTTTGATTAAGAGCTGTGTCACAATATTTTTGCACATATATTATACTTTTGCTTATTGGGAAGATATTTTCAATACTTGTGTAGTTTGATGATAATCGTTTTGATGTGTACAGACAAATAAACCTAAGCCTGTAATAAACATAAGAGTGTATTGTATTTATATATTGTATAGTAAAGTAAAACAAGTGAGTGTTGTTTTGTTACATCAAGTCTAAGAAAAAAAGGCATAATTAGTCTTAAAGACATAAGAAAAATGTTAATCCTTTTAATATTTAATATTTTAATATTTGTTTATTTTTAATATATATATTAAAGTGGTTGCAATATATGTCTGAAAGCAATGAAATAAACTTACTAAATATTTAAAACTATAATCTGTGTAATAGATGTGATCATTTAAGTTTAAATTTAACCAAATCCACACATATACATACAAATGCTAGGTCAAATTTACAAAATTTGCAAAATATTAACACAAATCAAGAATGCACATGAATTAAGCAAATTATCAGCGAATATAGTAAGTAAATTTATGTTGTTAAGATTTCTTAAAATAAGAAAAAGTTTCTAAAAATTAAAGTACTTATCTTACTTAGAAATCAATTCAGTCAAAAACAAGGTTTGTTACACTTGTGTGTATGTGTGTGTGTGTGTGTGTTTATATATATATATATATATATATTTTATATATATATATATATATATATATATATATATATATATATATATATATATATATATATATATATATATATAATGCCACTAAGAAAGAAGAATTAATAAATAAATTCTTTACAAAATGATTGTCCAGTGACTGTTATTCTGAAAATATCATTATGCATAGTCAACTAGCTCTTATTAATAAATAAATTTGACTGCTTTTGTAAAACTAAACTGGAAGATAATTGTCTGTTAGTATTACGTTTAGCAAGTACTATAACTGTACAATTAGGTATGTTACTTTCAGATGTTAAATGAATGGTAGTTTAAATATTAATAGTGGAGGGCTATTTTTGTAGTTTTTTCCTAAATCCCCTTTGGCAGAGGTGAGGTCTGTGCACTTAACCTCTCTGCTATTTTCACAAAGCAGTCACCTTCATTCTGTTACTCCTAAAATATGCTGGCTTTTATTTCAGTTTAAGCAGATCCCCACCAATACCTGTCAACCACACACAAAAGAAGGAAGTAGGATATTGAGTAGCCAGACTTTAATTGTGCTCTGTGTTTATTTGCTGTGTCAGAAACTGAGAGATTACACTGTTTATAAACCGTAAGACTGGAATGTGATTAGGTGTCTCCTCAGGGCTAAAAGAGCAGGTAGGGAAGCAGAGACACACTGTTGACCGAGGCATTAAGAATGAAAGTTCAGACTGGAAGTTCTTCACTTGAAGTGCTGCAATCAATCATGCAGCAAAATGTAGGCATCTTTATACAAGGTGTAAGTAAGGATGTGAAAGAGGTCAACATAGAAACCTTCTTCTTTACACACATGTTGTAATGCAATTTATAATATGTGTTGTCACAACATTGCAAATCAAATCTGTGTTGTGTTCGATTTGTTAACTAAAATATTTGTTTTGTCCTTGCTGTTAAACTTAAAATTACTTTTTACTAGTATCACACTGTATATGTAGAGTATATGAAAATAATTAAATAATTATAATTACTTATATTTATTTAAGTGGTGAATAAATTTTACCACTGCTGTGATAGTGACAAGATGGTGGTATGTTACTGGTATAAGTAAATAAAATGTGACACTGCTGGTGGACATAAAAAAAATTAGTGACACTGCTGGAATAGCATTAATATGGGTATAGGAATAATGCATCAACATCTTGTAGGTAGCATCGTGGGAGCAATGATATAGGACAGAATGACTGTGAAACTGTGAAAAATGTTACATTCTACATGGTGTAGTAATATGGTAAATTGTGAACTATGTTTAATAAACTGTGCAGTGAGTGAGAAGAGTGTTTAAGAGTGTTTACTCCAGTACCAATGCTGTGTCTAATCCAAATTGTACTAATGCAAAAACACTAACATACCACAACCTTATAAAGTCTCTGCCGTTCTGTGAATCATCCACCACCCAAATAATAGCTAAAAGCTGTACCTATGTGTGTACCTATGCTGTACACTATGTGTGTGTGTGTATATATATATATATATATATATATATATATATATATATATATATATATATATATATATACAGAACGGTAGCTGACAGTGAACTGAGATTGATCACTATATAAATATCCATGCTGACTGTGAAAAAGTAAATTCACTTGAGAAACTATAACGCTAGTAAGCATCTTTGAGTTATATAGTTACATCTAGCTGATATTTCAGACACAGATTTGGAAGCCATTCTTTTCCATTTATTTTTAGAATTTAAGAGTTCAGTTGGGTGTATTTAGATTTTGCACTCCATCTATCCTGGGGCACTATAAACAGAGGAAGTGCTGATATGTTTGGCTCCTGGGTTAGCAGAGGCTCCACTGTCTAACTGATGGAAATAGATGGTGTTTTTTTGCTTATAGTAGTCACTGACTATGTGAAAAATACAAATATGTGCATGTTTCTTTGTGTTCAAGGTCAAACTTTTGTCTTTTTTAAACCCTATTCTTCAGTCAAAAAAAATGTGTCACTTTTATTGTCTTAAATCTTAAATTCTAAATCCTCTAGGTTTATGTATTATCTTAAATTCTAATTCCTCCAGGTTTATGTATCTATTTATATGACAATACGAAAGAGAATAAGAAATTCCAAGATCTAAAACTATACTATTAATGCTAGATTAGCTCCCTCGGATAATGTTTTGTATGCCACTTTTCAAATTTTATTACAGATAACAATAATTTTACACATTTGAAATGAGAAACCATTTAAGTGCAGTCACATATTTCTGTTTACCTTTTAGTTAAACCATAAATCAACTTTATGTCAGGGCTTTGATGTGGCCACCATGGGACATTCCTATGCTTAACGGGGTAGTTGTCATGATGGAAGTTAAACCACCTCATCATTTGCTATTTAGCAGAGGAACACATTGCATTCATGTTTTAAAGGGTTGTTATGTAATTTTCAGCATTTGTTTTTTTTTAAATCTGGAAATGTAAAAAAAAACATTTTATTCAATTCCTTGTTAGTGCTCTATTATATGTCACTGTGCAGTAGATTAAAAAAAAAAAAAAAAAAAAAAAAAAAAAAAAAACATTCTAAAGACTAACTTGTTCAGATGATAAACTCACCCAGTTCTTTTCCAATTCACTTAAAAATGTTTTATTTTATTACACTACATGTATGCATTATTTTTTTACATGTCCATATAAAGCAGTGAAATAAATACAAATGAAAGGAAATGAGAACAGTTATAAACCTTATGCAAATTGTATGTATTTTTTTACTTACCTACAAATTACAAATATTAGTACAGTCACTTAGCTTTACATGATTTTTAGTGGCAGATAAAACATCCATTTATTCCAGAAACTTAAGAGGCACCTTAGATATCTTTATTGTAAAAATAATATTTAAAGAGTAGAGAAAAAAATTTTAAAATAAGAAATGTACATAATAGATTAAGTAAAACATTTTTACTTAAATGTCATAATTAAATATAAGTTAAAATAATTTGTAAATAAGAAATACATAAGAATAATGACGTTCAGCTGGCTAGCATTCTATACTGTTCTTATTTTCTTCTTATTCATGCAAATAACTGTGCCTGTTACTACTGATTCTTCTGAATTATAAATAAACCAGTGGTTAAATAATTTTTTTTATTTTTATTAAAAACCACCCCCATATCATGTTAAATTACTTTGTCCTTTAATTCTGCTTGTGAAGTATAAAATTTAGTAGAAAATGGGCAATTTATAAATTAATTAATTACCATTAATTAGTAATTAATTGAACACAGACAAACAAATGAAGCTAATATAGGGGTGGTAATAATAAAACTGCTTTCTTAGTGTACTAATAGACATACTCTCAAGATGGTCTAGCTGGGCTTTCCTGACACATTCACTCTGAACAAAAGCACACTGTTATGATATCTGTTACAGAGCACATCAATATTGCAGAAGTAGAACAAACAATCATGAAATGACTAATCATGGTTCAGGCAACATGAGATGGTATTGAGAGTTCTTTGACTGATAGGTCTATATTAAGGCAGGCAGGGATATGTTGGGTATAACAATTGTATTATTTATGGAAACAAAATGTTGAGCTCAAGGCTTAACACAAACAAGAAAGTCCTCTTATATGACATAGGTTTTAAAGAAATCTCATACAATAATTTATTTTTCACAATTAAGTTTAAAAGAATGTCATTATTTGTGATCATGAACATGCATTTAGTGGTGGTGAAGTCTCGGACAGGACTCATAGGACTTTAGCAGGGAAATTCCCTGGACAGATTGTCAGTCTATCGCAGTAGTATAATAGTAGTATTGCTCACACATGGAAAGCTTTTGGGTATGTCTGCAGCTCATTTTTCAAGGGAGAATAATAAATGTTGAATAACTTAAGGGGCATATAAGTCTGTGGGTCGTGTTGATGTTAAGTTGACACCTTTTACACCACCCAAATGTATACAAACTGTTTTGAATTAGTTGGCACTCTTCCTTGGCTACTCATCATCCTTGCAGTTCTTTGTTTTTCATCACATGTATCACATATTTATTACAACATTCATTTGTTCTGTTTAATACTGGCAATTTATTATAATTTGCCCTGTTTTGACAATATAGAATGTTTCCCTGCTTGTTGTAAATTCTAATTTTGTCATTATAGGCAAAAAGTTTAGTTTCTGTTTTTAGTCAAGAACAAGGTATTATTGGAAACCTTTTCAAAAGCATTACACATCTGACATTTTAATACTTCTATCTAGTCTTATTTTAACAGATCAGCAAGATATTCTTGTCAAAGTTTATATAATGTTTGACAGTGATGTAAAGTTTATGTGTAGCTAGAGTCAAATATCAAATTTTGATTATTTTCTAAAGAAAAGTAAGCTTTACAGAGGATGTATTATGTTGTTAATACTTATACTGAAAATCAACAAATTATGTTAAATTCTTACAAATAATCTTTAAAAACCTGCTTATTTTTTGGGACTGGCTATTAAAGAAGAAATCAAAGATGTAAACAGGTCTTTTAATAAACCTGTGTATGCTCAGCAGCTGCATGTCTTTAGCACAACCAGGGTTGCAGGCCTGTAAGTGATAGGGTTCTGTGTAGAATGCTGCCTCATTCAGCTATGTGCAGATGTAGAGCCTCTCACATTACAGAAAAAAGAAAATCACCTGTAAATGTCCCCAGTCTTGAGGAAAAGAAAATGATGGACAACTAGTCACTATGTCCCAGACCATAGTAGATCCGAAATGACATGAAATTTCCTACCAGGCTGCGAGGGTTTGACTTGTCATTATTTACGTTAATTTAAAGGCCATCATCATGGACATGGTTGGCACTCAGTGTTGTCACATGGAAGACAATACTTATTTAACAGGCTTTTAGAACTGCACCTTAAATTTACTAATACTAATCTTTCTGATATTCAGGTTGAATAAATTAAGCTTAAATTAAAAAATTGTAAAATATATTTTCCCTAACATAATTTATATTTCCCTTATATATGTATTGAGCAAATATTCATATAAAATTAAGGTGTTATGCACTATGTAAAATATAAAATGTTATTTAAAATGTATAAAGTGATTTTTTGTGGTAATTTGTGGTAATCGATGCTAGAGAGAGAGAGATAACTAAAGCAGCAAAATTAATATAAATAATATGGACACAATTCATCTCACATAAAGCTTCCTGCCTTCCTTTAACACAAATACAGTCCAACTCTATAAATACATGGCAGCTTTTAGCTTATGATTGTAGCATTTAGTACAGTTTTTAGTGGCACGAAGGAATAATAACAAGAAAGTATTTTGTTATGCCTCAGTCTGCATGTTAGCCTGATTTAAAGCATGGCCGACCTCTCAATGCCTGCTTTCTTATCTGTGTTTAAAATATTCATAAAAGTCTTCCCAGCACATGTACTATAGTGGGAGGGTTTGGAGGTGGAGCGTGGCAGCTTGAGAAAGCGCAAATGTCTGATGGGAGTTTATGGCCTGTGCTCTCTTCAGGACTCATATGCCAAGTCTCTAAACTCAGCATCTTATTCGCTGCTTACCTCCTAAAAAATCTTAGCCCTGCTAATCCAACCACTACAGTGCATCACCCAGCCAACATTTGACAACTCAAGGATTTCAGAAATTCCTTAACGTGTTTCCTGACTATCTTTCTCAAACATACACTTTAAACTATTTACTTGTGTCAATATCTTACTCAAAAATGAACAAGACTGAAGTATTATTGTAATTTCACTTGTTCTATAAACAACAGCCAGCTAGAGTCTCAGTGGTTTCCTGCACATTCTGAAACTATTCAAAGTCGTTGTTCAAATGTGATGGGAAATATTTGACAAAGGCTGAGCTTGGCTGACAGTCACTCCCTTATCCATGCTCTCCTTTGATGCTAAGTCACTCCTCAAAGATCACACACATGCGGTTGGTCACAAAGCGCATCAGCCACAAGGGTCATTGCCAGGCTCGACTAACTCTGCTAAGAAAAACTTGACTTGACAGGCACACAAGTGCTGTGGTGTCATTTTATTGGGGTTTTAATGGATGTTTACACTATAGAGATAACAATGATCAGATCGCTGTTTGGCATGATTTATGCTAAACCTATGCGAGTGTAGATTTCACACAACTGTATTTTTTTTTTGGTAGGTGCAAATACACGCATACACACACACACACACACACACACACACACACACACACACACACATGTTTGTACCTATACATTGTGCGACTTTACATTTCTTTACACATTCCGAGTGACTTACCCAAACCATAAAGTCCACTACCCTAACCCTAACCTAACCAGGCACACACACAATCCTAACATCTGAAATATATGATATGGGACATTACAGTCATGCCATTTTACTGTAGGACAACACACACACAGACACAGACACACACACACACACACACACACAGACAGACACACACACACACACACACACACAAACACACACACACACACACACACACACAAAGGCAATGTGCTGGAGATAAATATGTTAATCTTCCTGAACTCACTAAAATTCAAATAAAAAAGTGCAATGTTAATACGATTTTTTTATTATCGTGTATGCCTGCTACTACTAGACATAATTAATTCATGAAATTCTTAAATTGTGATGTCTTGTTAGGATTTTAGATTGGGTTGTTATAAAAAAAGACTCTACTGCCCTCTAGCGGCGGATGTGTTTATTCTCATGTAAAATATATCTTGAGTGAGAAATGGATCCAATATGAACTTACATTTGCATCTTGCCATTTCACAAGATCGTTTGTCCTGAACTACTTATAAATGCGAAAGATCGACACAAGTCAAATATTTTAAGAAAAAACAGACTTTAAGACTTCCGTCTAACGTTTGTATGATTAAAGTACTTCGTCCCTGAAATTTCTTTTGCTGGTGTAATGTATAGTTCTTGAATTTCACTGATGGAGTTGGGTTGCCCAAAGCGCAGGTCGCCACATTTAATTTTTTACTGCATGCAAACAAACAGTACACTATGTCCACATTTTAACAGTTCTTAATTTATTCTGTGTTAAACTAAAGTAAAAATAAAATAAAAAAACATCTATGAAGAGATTTAACGTTTGCGAGCATATACAGAAACACCTTTATATTAGTAGTAATAATAATGATGATGATTATTATTATTATTTACCATTATTGACGTCGTGTTTGTTGTTATTATTAACAATATTAATCATATTAATATTAATGTCATGATTTACCACACGGTGGTGCAGGACAGCAAGGAGATCCTGTGTTCAGTTCTAAGGCCTCTGCTTCTGGTACTCAGGTTTCCTTCTACAGTCCAAAAAGTATATCAGCTAAATTGCCCCAGGCATGAGAGTGTCTACTATACGTCCTGCAAAACCTGAAAGTCGTTTGTTCTGTTAATTATATTAATATTATGTATCTTACAAAATCATCTTAGGTCAAATTAAAACACTGATAATACGCTTGATATTTCAAGATGCAAATTTCTTTTTGATGCAAATTCATTACTTTTATAATATTTAATTAATTAATATTCATACTCATTCATTCATTATCTTCCGCTCAATCCTCTACTAGGGTCGATGGAGTTCCCCATGCCCATCCAGGGGAGATCATTTTGGGTGCTCGGCAGATACACAGGGTGTAATTATTTAATAACTCATTTATATTTCATATTTAATATCTCATTTCTTATCGAAATAAGGCAAATTCAGATTGTAATTTTTTAATTATATTTTATTTGCATAAAAGGAGACTACCTTGAATGTTCCTGTTTACAGATTTTGCTCTTCACAGCTCACTGTAGCAGTTAGCAGTGATGACTAAAAGGGGACAAAGTGGGTTTTTTTTCTTGCTAATTTTCTGATCCTTTATCTGTTATTAGATCCTTTAAAAACATTTTACAATTCTGGGGCTTGGTCCTTATTCGCTCCTTTATTCTGTGTTCTTTGTTTTTGCCCATGAGTGTTGGTCTAATTATCACATATATGTCCATCCATCCATTATCTTCCGCTTTATCCTCTAGTAGGGTCGCGGGGGAGGGGGGGGTTCCCCATGCCCATCCAGGGGAGAACGTCTCGGGTGCTGGGCAGATACACCCAGGACAGGGCACCAATCTATCGCTGGGCACACACTCACTCACAATTCACTCTTCTGATCAAATAAAGACATTGTAACAACAGTGCAACATAATTATAACATAATTATATTTTATAGTATTAGAAATATGTAAGTGCATGAAGTGCATATACTTTTACGTATCATATTAAAACACGTTTCTTATATTTAAAATATATTATCATGGATAATTTTGGAAAGGTAAGACAAGTCACTAAAAACGAGTCACTAAAAAAGAAATATGCATTGACTACATAGGGAGAGTACATACTACTTCTTGACTTGACATGTATTATTGCATTTATTATTATATTATCTTTTTAGTTTTTTATTTCTATTACTCCACATAACATATTAATTGTCTGTCATCTCTTTGCAACATTTTACATTAGAGTGCATATGCACTCAAGAATACTGAGTTCACTCGCTGCTGATGTTGTGCACACTACAACCAGGGTTTTTTTTCTACAATGCCTCAAGACAGCAATATGACAAAACAGAAAATTGGTTTACTCTATTAATATTCACTGGTCAATTTGTAATCTTCAGTTTCTTTGTAGAGGAATTCAGTGTCTATTCAGTTACTGTATATAATTGTTTCTGTGCTTACAATGCAAAAGCATTTAAACATTTTTTGACTGGATCTTAGATGATCCTCTAAATACTGTACATAGGATACTAAAAATGTATCTTCTTTGGTACTTTCACACATAAGTGTAGTGTTTCATTTAGTTGATCAGGAACTCAGTTAGCTGTAAATCTGCATAGGCATCAGTGATCAAGAATGATTCAAATCACATCTAAATGGTACAGTCCTCTATATTTCACTGCTCTTTAAAATATTATGCAGTAATTGCAGTTTTTCCAAGAAACTGTATATACTTTGGGCAACATTGTGACTTAGTGCCTAGCACGTTCACCTCTCAGTGCTGGGGATCCAGGTTCGTATCCCGATCTGGATAGAGTTTCCATGTTCTCCCTGTGTCCATGTGGGTTTTATCCGTGTTCTTTGGTTTCCCCCCACATGGATTCAAGGTAAATGGAATGCTCTAAATTGCCCCATATGGTGTGTGTGTGTCTTTGTGAATGAGTGTACCCAGTGTACAGCTGTTCTGGGTGAATCTGCCCAGCACCCGAAATGCTCTTACCTGAATGGGCATGGGGTGACACCTTTCAGAAATGAAAATAAGGGATGCCCACCATGGCATAACTCCTATTTGGCAGGATGCCCGCAGCCATAGTACGATTTATTTTGTGAAGTGTTTTTATTTAGTGGCTGATCAAGAAAGCATATATTACAATGTAAAGTTTAAAAAGTGCAGTTATTTAAATCTTAAATGAAATCTGTTTGTGTGGACTGTACAACAATATACTTTTTCATTTAAGTGCATAACAAGCTGAGATCACCTAGAGGGGTGGAATGGGATGACAAATTGTTGTTTAAACTGAACAGTATTTGTCTTTTGACTGAAGGGAAGTCCATCCATCTATCCATCTATCCATCATCTTCCACTTTATCCTCTACTAGGGTCGTGGGGGGATTCCCAGGAGAGAACGTTTCGGGCGCTGGGCAGATCCACACCCAGGACAGGGCGCCTATACCTGGGCACCTGAAGGGAAGTCAGGTCATGCAAACAGTTATATTTTAACATTTTACCATATTACTATTTTTATTACTGTGAACACTGTACCCCTCACAAATATAAAAAAAATTTACACAAAAATACACAATACAGTTTTGTGATCTAGGAAATATATATAAAAGAATAAACATTTTTCTTAAAATAACATGTTGGGGGGGGGGGTTTATTCATTATTGTCAGTTTTAGTGTTGATGTTGCAGAGCAGGCATAGCAGTTTCATTAGGTATCTGTACTTTGCTTAGTTCATTACAGGACGCAACATTTATTTGCCAAATATAGGACGATTCTGTATTTTATGGGAAGCATGGGGAACCCCCTTGTGACTCTAGTAGAGGTACTTTCACATTAAAATGTCAACAAAAAAAAAATCACATAATTATGAGTACATTTGTAATACCAAAGGTACCCGCTGTGGATACAGCTATGCAATTACACTAAACCAGTGGTTCTTAAACTGTGGTAGGCAAAGTAGCACAATGTGGTAGTAAGTAACAAAGTAAATGTACTTGTTTTCTGTACTTAAATAGTTTCTTTAGGTATCTGTACTTTGCTGAGTATGTCACTTAATACTTTTCACTTGTGACAGGAAAAGACCAATCATTATTTAAGCACACTGGCTCAACAAACACATCATGGTGAAGAGATGATGTTTTGTGTACCAAAGAATGAAGCACACATGGTGTTTAATATTTCAGCATTAAATGTGAAAATGCACATTAAAGTAAGTGAGCGATAATGTATTTCAGGTCCATTTCAAATTTAATTTGATTTGGCGCAATACTTTAGCCGGTGTTCTGAGGAGTTGTGCTGTACTTACAGTTACTTAAATAAAACTGTAGTTCTGAGTTATAAACTTAACTCTTGTTGAGCCCCAACTTCTAATCTCTACTCTACCCTGCTAGTTAATGTTAAAATGTAAGGTTCACGGAAGAAGGGATACTTAAAAATTGTTATGCATTTTATATTAATTAGCTGACTTTTGATTGAATTTTGAACTGCAATTTCCCCCCGGAATTAATAAAGTATTCTGATTCTGATAATGGTGCTTCCTACTGTAAAGCATTATAATGAGAGACTGATGATGTCATGTTCTAACATGTATAATATTGTTCAATATTAATAATCAGTACATTGACAACTACATTATTCAACCGCAGCTTTGGTTAATAGTTTTGCAATTTGGAACATTTAATTAAAAGGGGCCCGGGCCTATTAATATACAGATATGTCTGTATGGTTTTGGATAGAATTCTTAAAAAAAAAAAAAAAAAAAAAAAAAAAAATATATATATATATATATATATATATATATATATATATTTATATATATATATATATATATATATATATATATAAATTAAACTTGATCAAAATTTGATCAAAAAGATACCATGTTAAAAATGTTATTAGAAATAATTTTTTACTTTAAGTAAATGTCGGCACATTATAGTTCTAATTGAGTAAAAATATTTTATATACCGTGTTCTGTAATTTGGCTACTAGATTACCTTGAATCCTTGTTTTTGAACTGTGGGAGGAAACCAGAGAACCTGGAAGAAACCCACAGGAACATGTGGAGAACACGGAAACTCCACCCAGATCGAGATTCGAACCTGGACCTCAAGTGTTGAGAGGCGAACATGTTTACCACTAAGCCACTGTGCCGTCTACGTTGTGTATTGTTGTGAATAAATCAGAGAAAAGATCTGTAACTGTACTCTGCTATGCATCACACCCAACAATACCACTTTTTTGTGATTTATTTACAATAATGCCACGCCCTCTCCTACCTTATTGCTTTAATATACACCTAACTGATGTTTGCCATATGTTGTTCCGTGACAAAAAACATAGGTGGTACTTAAGTTTTCTTTTGATAATGGATGGTACCGCTGCACTGAGCCATTAAGTATTGCAGTATAAGCAAACACTTTTATCCAAAGTGACATTTAGTAACCCAACTTGGTTGGTGTCAGATCACAGGGTTGATATAACATCCCTGGAGCAATGAGGGTTATGAAGTATGAAGTTATGAAGTAACTTCAACGAACCTGGTATTTGAACCCACAACCTTTAGATTGATAGCACAACACCATAACCAATGAACTACAACAACCACAGGTAATATGTGGATGATTAACCATTTTTGCAGTAAAACAATCGTCTGATATATTACTGAAAGTGAATCTCAGAGAATTGTCATACAGACTTATTTAGTATATAGTGCACAGACCAAGTGTCATGAATCCAGAAAATGGCACTAGACTTCTGACTTGACTTGAACTCGTCACTAACGACACTCAACTCTAACTCGTCCAAAATAACTCGGAAACAATCAGAGTTGGTCTGTTGTTATTTAGCCACTGTGTGCGAACGTTCAAAAAATATTTGTGTGTCTATGTTGCCATTTTGCCGAACTATTTTTTCGGTGATTTGGGACGCAGCCCATTTTCTCGTGGGCGTATCGCTTCCGTTTATCGCGAGCGGGAGATTAGAAAGAAGTAAACAAACGATGGCGGAGTGGCTTCAACTGGAGTACATCCATCATCTTCTGCTTTATCCTCTACTAGAGTCGCAGGGGGGTTCCCTTAGACCATCCAGGTGAGAACGTCTCGGCAGGTACACCCAGCACACACTCACTCACACAAACATTCTATATGGGGCAATTTGGAAAATTCAATTGACCTTGATCTTGGCCTGTGGGAGGAAACCGAAGAACCCGGAGGAAACCCACACGGACACGGGGAGAACATGGAAACTCCACTCAGATTGGGAATTAAACCGGGACTAAGCCATCGCCCCTGAAGTACATGTTTTTTTAAAGGTCGACAACATGTGAAGAAAGTGGAAAACAAGTGAAAGATTAGATTAGATTAGATTACGTTAGATTAGATTAGTTTCAACTTTATTGTCATTGTGCAGAGTACAAGTACAGGGCCAATGACACTGGAAAGACACCTCTAAAGGTTTGATTACTTCACTTTGCCAATTAGCCATATAAACAGCTAATATATAAACTACAGTTATTATGTTTAAAGAGGAGCAATGAAATTATGTTTTTATTTTTTTTGTGTGTGTGTGAAATGATGCATATAAAGCAGCTTTACAGTGTTATAAGCCTGAACCCCCAAAGAGCAAGTCAAATTGACAGTGGCAAGAAAATACTCCCTGTTATATTGTCTATTTTAAGAACAAATCTTAAGGACCAAGACTCATCATTCTTGCACATGTGTATGACATGCCCACCCAGTGGAGAACATTTTGGGCATTGGGCAGATACATCCAGGACAGGGCGCCAATCTATAGCTGGGCACATTCACTCACTCACACAGACACACACAAAGACACTATATTTTGGCATTTGGTATTTTGGACTGTGAGAGGAAACCTGAGAACCTGGAGGAAACCCATGCGGACATGGGGAGAACATGGAAACTCCACCCAGATTGGTATTCGACTGGGAATCCCTAGCACTGAGAGGCAAATGTGCTAAACACTAAGACACTGTGGTGCATCATCATCATTATTATTATTATTATTATTATTATATGTTATGACTTTTTCTTAATGTTGTCGCATTGGATTCAATTATCAAATATTAATATTTAACAATCAGGATTAAACTCAATATTGAAGGTATTAAAGGTAAAGTTTAAAGTTTTAATGTTTAATTTTTTTCTTTTTCTTTGAACTTTTTTTTGGAAATGGAGTTTGCAATAAATGTATATATAAGACAATGTAAGTAATCTGGCAAGTAAGAATCTTGAATTATAGTAAAAGTTATTATTTTAACAATAATATATATCTTTAATAATAAGTAGTTCTACATAAGAAGTAGATAAATGAAATGAAGTGTGGGCTAAATGTTCTCTCCTCTCTTTTTAAGCTGTCCAAAGAAACTCTGTATTACTGTGGAGATCTCTGCCAGAGCACTGAAGGTAAACATTAAAACTGTGCCAATGCTGACTAAAATATTAGCATTACTGATAAATCCCTCTTAAACGTGGAGCCAGAGACCCACAAAAACATTGTGTTTGCTTATTTGCCATGCCTATTGAATCGCCTTTTAATGTTTGTCATATTATGCTTATATAAATATTTCATAGGCTGTTATGTAGGGAATTGCACATATTTCTAACTAGACGTGTAATGCATTTACACAAGACCCTTTATGTCACTATATAACCAAGTAGTCTACTAGTTTAAAATCGAAAGAATGAGTACTATCAAAGTCTTCTTCACATAGAAATGGTGAGTGGTCAAGATTTTTTTGGTGTGGTAGAATGTTAAATAGACAGGTCTGTGTACTGTTAGAGCAGTTGGGAGAGGTTTTGTATGAAAGAGCTGTTCACCAGCATGTGCCTCTTTTCCCTCCAACCAGCTCTCACAGAAGGTGTGGCACGTCCTGAGAACACAGCACGCACTCACATGAGGAATCTTGTGTCCCACGAGCCTCCCTGTATGAACAATGCAGCCTTATAGGAGACTGCTAAAGTAATGCACTCACTGGCAGCATAAGTCAAAAAAATGGAAAAGAAAATAGCACAACCAACAAAGTTTGACCTTATTGAACTCTGTGACTTTATATGGTCCTGTTGGATGAGAGTTTTCACTAAATCTGATACCATAGGTCTGTAAAAATTAAGATTTGGTTGCATCTAAAAAAAAAACAAGAAAAGGCAATAAAGTAAAGGCATTGTAAAGCCACGTGTGCTTTTAAAATATTGCTTTAGATTTAAAAATGGCTAAGCATAATTTATTTACATTAATGGTAGTTTTTAAGTAATAAAAGTAATGTGTTTATCTGTAGGATGTATTTTTATGTACATGCCAATCTATATATTATAGATATGCCAATCTAAGGGCATAAATTTACATTCTAATGGACTTGAAGAAACTGTAAACTAACCATATATTGCTGGACACTCCTGATGTCTTACCTTCCTACCAAACAGTCTAGTGTTCAGCACCATGAATCATTCAACATTGAGTCATAGGAGGAAAACAAAGGCTGCCATACATATTCACTATGTATGTGGAATAATTGATTCAGCTGTAATAATCTTTTTTATCCTGGTCTACATTGTAAATATCTGGAAACACTGTATAATTCTGTTCAAAATATTACATAAGACTCTTTTTTTAAAATATAAAAGGAATCACAAAAAAACATAAATTAAAAGAACCATTATGGTTTTTCATTCAGTCAGTAAGAAAAATAAGAAACAATTGTTGGTCATTCTGTTCTGAAAATATCCTCTGCATGGTTTTCCAAATTACCCATGATTGTATACGTACATTTATTTGTCTTCTGTATTAACATTTTATATCATGCACCAATCAATAATCTTGCCAAAAATATCTACATTGCAGTAGCCATTGTAAACCAAATGAGAGAGTTGGGCTAAGATAAGGACTTGTCAAATCATATTTTAATGTCTAAATCAAACCTTCCAAAAGCAGTATTTTGTGCATGGCATTAAAACAAATTAAAATAAACCTTTAAGTTGAAAAATCTGGTTTAAGTGTATATCTTGACATTTATTTAATTTAGATATTTAATTTTCTGGACATGAACAAGATACATCCATGTGATTTCCGTTTTAAACAATATTTCTGTTTAAAGCAATATTTTGGACACAAGGTTTGTGTCTACAATAAGCAAAATTCGGTCCTACTATTGGTCATCCTATTAAAAGCAACATGTTACACATTTCATTATCTCACATCATGCAGTAACTTTCATTTCAAGCCAAATAACAACAATTTCAGAAGAAATTCACTTTTTTATTTATTTATTTATCTTTTTATTCATATAAAGATATAGTTCTTACATAAGAAACATATATCTTTGTTTGAAAATGATACCCAGCATCACAGTGTCCAATAAAATAACTACTAAAGTTGTTGACTGATAAACACAAAGCATTGCCAGGCTGTTTTTGTATTTTTTTTATTGGAACAGGTGCATCTGTGCTTATAGATTAAACCCGATATAATTAAATGTACACAAATAATTATATTCAAGTAAAAACAGCACTGCAGCAAATTCATTATTCATTACCCTAATTATCAAAAGCCAAATGAAAGCACGTTGATTAAAGCTAAAGCGGGTAATGAATGCTAAAGGCACACATCTGTGCTCCAGTGTGGTACATCCGCTGTCGGTTTAAAGCACTTAAACAATAAATAAGAGCATGAGTTGTTTATCTATGATAAATTAAACTGTTTTTCCTCAATTAAACTAAATGATTTATTAATCAGTGTCTCCTCACTGTCAACAAATCGATATCCAAACAGATTCATAGAAGCCCCACAGACTTCTTGCACAACTTGGGCTAATTTGAAGGAGATACTGAATCGCCACTTTTCCACTTGCTCTGATGAGTTCTTCTGAGTGGAGTATACTCCGCTAGCTACCTCAGAGGCTTGGGTGTTCCTAAGAATCCACTCTTTTGCCCGTGACGTGAAAGGAATTCCAGCAAATCTGTACATCTCAGCCGCTTTCTGCATTGGGAATCTTGCTATGTCCTCATAGCGTACAAGCATATAGCGGTTTTCCAGCCAATCCGGTCGGCTCAAGCCCAGCTCGGCTGACATGCGGAATTGATCACAATTGCGCTGGAGATGTTTCACCTCTTCATCCTCAATAGGTACTTCTCCATTGGCTGCCCAACTTCTCCAAGTCTGATATTTGTTGGAAAATGCCACCATTCTTGAAGCCAGCACAGCACGGGGATCTCTTACCAACTGTATGACCTTAATGTCCAGTCTAGGATCTTCCACAAGCAAACGAAGTGTATCTAGTTGCCGAACCCTGACAGTTTTAATGACCCGGTGTTCCTTCCTTAGACAGGCTTGAGATGCCAATGTAAGGTTAAGGGGTCCACAGCGGCGTGTTTTGCAGCGGTATCTCTCAAAAACATTTTTAATAACTGGTGTACACACCTGCTGCTCACACAATGCCATACTAGATTCACGACGGAATAGAGCTGGAGTGACATGCTCCTGTGGAGATGGACTGATAAACTGCTCCAGCAGTGAGAAGTCACAACGAAACAAGCTCAGCAGCACATCCCGATATGCAATCGATGAAACTGTGGTGTTAGGAACTCCAGTGTCTTCAGAAAGAGTTCTTTCCACATGCCACAGAGGTTCAAAAAGATAGAACATGTTGGCGCCCAGCTGGTTAAAGAACTCCCCCACAAATGAGGATCCAGTACGAGTTGTGGCCA
The DNA here is from genome assembly GCA_019802505.1 of Corydoras sp. C115. Lineage (NCBI taxonomy): Eukaryota > Metazoa > Chordata > Actinopteri > Siluriformes > Callichthyidae > Corydoras > Corydoras sp. C115. The sequence goes on from JAFMOC010000007.1 coordinate 14,947,825, forward strand.
GTAGAAGAATATGTTTATGTCCTTCCTGGTCTGGCTCAAAATACTGTGTGAAATTATCCTCTTCACTTATTTTTTTGTTGTCCATTATGTCCAACAGTTCACTGGAGCAGTTGTAAGAAGAATCTGGATTCTGTGTGTGTATGAGGGTCAGCCTGTCTGAAACCCTGAGACAGTAACAGATGGAGAGAAAGAAATCATTGTGGAAAGGGCATTTGGATTTAGAAATTTAATATAAAAATAAAATATATAATAATAAAAAAAATCTAGTCATCAGAAAGTTTAAAAATAAGTTAAAAAAAATCTTTAAATAAACAGCACATGATGAATTACACTGTCATTATTTATTTAGCAGAAAAATAAAAATGAAAAAGCCTGAAAATGTAAGTATATCTTATGTTTGCATAAGTTGTAGAACCATCTTCATCAGCAATAACTTAAAGGAATGGTTTTTCCTCTGAAGGAACAGTTAAGGTTGGACTTTTACTGGGTCATTGCAAATTTGCTTAGATTCTTTTCTTAAGCGTACTTGTATTAATTCTAAGTACATAGATTAACCACAAATAGTTGTATTGATTGCATTTAGTTCTAAAAGTCATGTGAACAATCACTGTGATCCTTGTTGAAAATTAAAGTACTCAGGGATTTTCAGTATAGCATCTTGGTTTTTATGATATGAATGCCAAGAGATTCTCATTATTTTATGATTTTTTTATGATTTGACAATAGTGGACATATTCTGGAAATAGAGTTAATATGTCCCTAATGTTATTATTTTTTATGTTTTAATGTTATGTCCATGCTCAGTGCAGTGACACTGGATGACATGAAAAACAAAGGTAAATATTTTTAAAAATACTAATAACTATTTTTTTAAGGTTTACCTGCACAGACTTCAAGAGTTTGACAATTTTTCATTTTGAGTTTGTTATTTAATGGGAAATCTGCTAATCACCATATATTTATCCTTAGAAAAAAGAATTATGAATAAGGGTAGTCCAATAAGTATTTATACAATAAATGAAAATCACCAGACTAAATGTTAATACCAGTGGCTTAATGATATGTAATATTTACCTAGATATAATATTACTTTCCTTTTCGATGATGACGAGAGCCACGATGCAAATGATGAGAATAATATATTTATTCCTCATTATTGAACTCAGTCCTCTTTGGTAATTCCTCCCTCCAGTGTGCAATTGCAGCTTTTCAGAGTCCCGAAGCATTGGGGTTCATCTCATGTCAGGCCCGGGCACAGGATTGACCTGCAATTATTCAAAAACACAGTAAAGCATTAAAGAAAAATAATGCTACATACAATTAGGTTTATATTGACAAAATATGCATATTTTCCCAGCCAACTAGTTTCATGTTTTGAGGCAAACTAACAAAGTAATCTTCATTAGATTTTCATAGCAGAGCAATGAGAGTCCGCACAGTCTCAGCTTTGTTTTTCTTGAATCAATAAACAGTAACCACTATCATTACCTGCAGACTTATAGCACAGAGTAGCTTTTGGTCATTCCATGCTATTGATAATATTTTATCAGTGAAGGCACTTCAAACTCTAGCACTCTAGTTTTGGCCATATGACAACTGCTATGATGACAACTGCTGATTACCAGAAATATAAAAATTATTACATACATTTGATCAATAACATGTATGCTGTAGATATATCATTCCTAAACTTAAATAATGCAACTTTTGCCCTTGTCAACTATAGCTCAAGTCTGACATTTTTTTTCAGAGACAGTAAACAATGATTTGTAACCTAAACACAACCTAATATGAAATCTCTTTGTATGAATGTCTTTGTCAGGCTATCGCACCACAAACAGAGGAATAGGCTGTGGTAAATTCCAAAAAAAAAAAAATTATTAACAAGCTCAGGAATTACAGACACCAGTGCAAACCAGCAACCAAAGACAAGACTATATAACCAAAAACCAAACAAGACGAAACAAACAAGCAGGAGCAGTTGTATGGCTTAGACAGGAGGCTGAGTTAGAAACACTAAAATATGCTATTTAAAAAAAAATATATTAAAACACAAGCGGTGTAGGATTGTGTATAGTTAAATCAATCTGACGCCGCAAAAATATCAGGCCTTTAAAGGGAGAAAAGAATAACTAACTTAATAATAAACAGGTGTTAAAACTCAGGTGAATTGAAATAGCCACACCCATGTGTTAAAAAGTGATGAAACAATCTGCCACTGTAAATCATATGTAAAGAAAATACTTAAAAGAGGGCATAGCTAGAATGTTGAAGAAAAAAATTAGAAATTAAAAATATTAGTATGTGTACAACAAAGAGATGTCTCTTGTGTTTATGTTCTTATATGGCAATGGTATGTTCTTTTGTTAAAAAAAAAAAAAAAACAGATTATGAGTAGGGAAGCTGTAACTGCTCTTGTGGTATTATCAGATAAAGCTTTGCACATCAACCTTTTGTACATTAGATGATCCGGTTCTTAAGGCAAAAAGTATGCTCAGGGTATAAAAGGGGCAGCAATGGGAGAGGTCTTAGAGCTCCATTTATAAACAGCCATTTTTAACCCAATATGGCAAATTGTAAACAAATAATGATGTGTAACAATAATATCTACCTGCTGGGGCAGGTTTCTGTAAAAAAAAATGTAATTGTGCAAAACATGTTAAAGTAAGCATTAAATAAGAAATGTTGAAAATTGAATGAACAAACCAGTATCGAGAGCTCTGACACCATTGATTTTATGCAGCACTCACTGAGCATGCAATCATGATAGCTGTTGCTTGGTTTGAAATTATATTTCATTATATTCTCTGTAAGTGATTTTGACTATGAACATTTTAAAATGTCTGATAAGACAGAATTAAGTGAATAAATTGAAATTAGAATTTGTGAATACGTTTTTTTCAGGAATAAAAGAAAAAATACTTTTCAAAAAGGGTAAACACAAAAAGGGTTTATACTAAATCCAAATCCAAATGTCGTTTATTTAAAATATATAGCGTTACTCTGCATATTTAGTGGCATTTGAGTTGAGTAGCACATATAGCCAACTATAAAAACATTACATTTAGTCATTTAGTCATTTAGTAGATGCTTTTATTCAAAGCGACTTACTTATTAGCTCTCTCTCTCTGGCTCTCGCTCTCTCTGCGCATGCGCGGTAGAGCGGAGCGTGGTGCTTGAGCGCTCGGCGTTTTCTAGCACCACGCTAGAGACGGCGTTTTCCGTCTTTTTCTGAGTGTTTATTGCGTTTAAAGCAGTTTACGCTGTGTGTGTTAGTTATTAGTGTGTGTGTGTGTGTGTGTGTGTGTGTGTGTGTGTGTTAGTTATTAGTGTTTTTGTGTGTGTGAGGTGCAGTAAAGGCGTGTTTGAAGCTGTGGAGCGTCTGCTTTCAGCGTGAGGGCTGAAGCATGGCGGCTCCATACAGCGACGCCGTGTACGAGGCTCTCACCCGCCGGCATGCGATCAAGGTGGATTGCAGAGCGGGGGTGGAGGACTGTTGTCTGGCGGCGGAGGAGGTGGTGGGACGCGGCAATCTGCTCGCGGCGTCCCGGGTGAATCGATCGGTCGTGATTTTCGCTAAAACGATCGAAATCGCGAACGATCTGATTCAAAAGGGAATCGTTTGAAATGGTCAGCGGACTCCGGTCCTACCTTTAAGTTCCCCTTCTAAAAAGATCATCCTGTCCAACGTCCCCCCGTTTCTTTAAAACGAGTTTATTATTCAAGAACTCTCCCGGTTCGGAAAGGTAGTGTCCCCGATTAAAAAAGTTCGTCATGAGCCAAAAAATGAAGCATATGATCTCATACAGGAGAGTGGTGTACATGGTGTTAAAGGACAGGGAGGAGCTCGAACTTTCTATCAAGTTCAAAGTAGATGGTTTTGATGATGACATATGTGAGCTCAAACACCGAGATGAAGTGCTTCCGGTGTGGACAGATTGGACATCTCATTCGAGATTGTCCAAAGAGTGCCGAAACAGACCCCAAAAACCACTGAACAGATGCCCGGATCTGACACTGCTGGACCTGCAGTAGTCGTTCCCCCTGTGGTTGCTGCATGTTCAGTAGTGGAGGAAATGGCTCCTGTCCCAGAGTGTGAGGTGGACAAGGCAGGTGTGTCCACTGCAGGTGCAGAAAATGAACTGGGAAACGAGGTGTGTTCTATACCTGCACCACAAATAGAGGAGTCCAGTGTGGAGCCAGGGGTAGTGGAAAGGCACGAGGTGGTAAAGCAGGGACAAATTGAAGAGTTAAATGTAAACACTGTTATGCCTAAGTTCATGGACACTGAGGATATCGAAATAGTGGAGGAACTTCTAAATGAGACCAAACAGGCCAAAAGAGAGGTTCCCACGTAAAGATGGAGATTCAGACAGTGATGGCTCTCTGTCTGACTCCAGATGGTCTGTGTGCTCTCAGGACGAGAAGCTCCCTGTTCAGTACACTGCAGAAGACATAAAAAAGTTTCTGAGAGTCACAAAAGGTCAGAAAGGGGTACGGGTAGAGGAGTCTTTTAAAAACACACAGCAGTTCGTACATGATGTGAAGTTTTTTAGAAGAGAGGGGGCTTTTACTGTACACGAGGTTTTTAGATTAAAAAAGATTCTGACCAAACTGAACAAAGTCCACACCGATGAATTGGGTTAACCCCCTCTAATTTTAAAATGTTTTTTACAGTCTTAGTCATAGTTCTCTATCTTTTTTAAAACATGAGTGATATAAAAATAGGAACTTTAAATTTAAATGGGGCAAGAGACTGTAAGAACAGAGCTATGTTTTATGAACTTTTAAAACAGAAGAGAGCGGATGTGGTTTTTGTCCAGGAGACACACAGTGATTTTAATAATGCTGTAGATTGGGCAAAAGAGTGGAAGGGGCACACGGTTTTAAGTCACCTCTCTACCACAAGTGGTGGGGTAGGTGTTCTTTTTACCAGTTATTTTATCCCATGCTCTTAGACGGTGGAGGAGGTTTTACCCGGGAGACTGCTGAAAGTTGAAGCCTGCTTTGAAAAGCACACCTTTGTTTTTATCTGTGTTTATGCCCCGACGGCAGCAGCAGAGAGGATGATGTTTTTAAACTCTCTGAGCACTGTGATTTCTAACTGTGATTTTAATGACATTTTAGTTCTGGGCGGTGATTTTAACTGCACTGCTGACGATCTGGACAGAAACCACATGGAACCACACAACGCTTCCCGCAGGCAGCTGTGTGAGTTCATTGAGACCCATGATCTGTGTGACGTATGGCGTGACATACACGGCAATCAGAGACAGTATACATGGGCTCATTCTATAGATAATACGCCCTCTTTAGCCAGACTTGATCGATTTTATTGTTTTAAACATTTATCTACTTTTATACGCTGTTTTATATCTCCCGATGGTTTTACAGATCATTGTATAGTCCAATGCACGATCAGAAAAGCACAGGTAAAGCCCCAAAGTGCATACTGGCATTTTAATAGAGCGCTTTTAAATGATGTTCATTTTAAAGAGTGTTTTAGTTATTTCTGGATGGTTTTTAAGACTCGGAAGTCGTCTTTTAAATCATTACAGCAGTGGTGGGACATTGCAAAAATACAGATTAAAATGTTCTGCCAGCAGTACACTCGAAATGTCACTAGTGAAATCACCAGGTCTCTAAAAGAGCTAGAGTCTGAGATCACTAAACTCCAGACTCTAGCAGAGACCACAGGAGATCAAGAACATATCAAAACTCTAAAAGCTAAAAAGATCTCCTTCAATGACCCGCTGGGTGTCACGCTTTCAAAATGTGAACGAATTAGATGCTCCTTCTAAGTTCTTCTTTGGTCTTGAGTGTAAAAATGGACAGAAAAGGTTTATGCATGCCATGCGAAATGAATCAGGGGATCTCGTCTCTGAGCCTTCTGAGATATGCCGGCAGACAATCAGCTTCTTCTCGAAGCTGTATGAGAGTGAGCGGGTCGAGGCACAGGACACAGAAAGGGGCTTTTTCCAGATGCAGGCCAGGATCATCGAGGAGTCTGCCACAGCACTAGATGCTGAGCTGTCCATGGATGAGGTACAGGAGGCCCTGCAGGGGATGGACAGTGGCAGAACTCCTGGCATCGATGGTCTCCCTGTCAAATTTTATAAGGCACTATGGTCAGTTCTGGGTGAGGACGTGCTGGACGTCCTAAAAGAGAGTGTGAGGGAAGGAGTTTTATTAATATGGTAAAGGTGCTGTACAGTACATTAGCTATTGAACCCCTCCTTTGCATTTTAAGAAATCAAATCTCTGGTCTTCATATTCCACAAACCAATGCAACAGTGTGTGTGTCAGCATATGCAGATGACCTGGTGGTGTTTTTAAACTCACAGAATGACGTGAACATTTTAACACATGTTTTAAAGGATTTTAGCGTTTTATCATCTGCCAAAGTGAACTGGGCCAAAAGCGAGGCAGTTTTAATCGGGGACTGGAACGGTGGGGGACCTGCACTTCCAGACGGACTGTCATGGAGCACTGGAGGATTTAAGTATCTCGGGGTACACTTAGGAGGCAGCGAGTATGAACAAAAGAACTGGGAGAACATTATTGAAAAAGTAAAAGGACGTTTAAATAGATGGACATGGCTAGTACCTCAGATGTCGTACCGGGGACGGGTACTAGTCATTAACAACCTCGCTGCCTCTGTCCTATGGAACAAGTTAATGTGTGTGGATCGCCCAACTAACATTTTAACCAAGATACAGGCAATGCTGGTTGATTTCATCTGGGACTGACTGCACTGGATTCCTCAGGCTGTCCTCTACCTGCCAAAAGATGACGGAGGACAAGGACTGGTTCACCTGGCCAGCAGGACCGCTGCATTCAGACTCTGCAGTATCTACAAAGACTCCTCTTTGGCCCCAAGGATGGAGGGCAGTGGCATACAGGATCCTACAGACCGTGAGTGAACTGGTTCTGGACAGAACTTTGTTTTTTATGAACATTAACGCTCTGAACATCACCAGCTTGCCTGTTTTTTATCGTGGACTTTTTAAGATTTTAGGATTTTATATTGTGACTTTTAAAGGTGATCTGGAGCTAGCTAGCTCTTGGAGGAACCCCTCATCTTCGGATCTCGGCTGGACATCAACGCCTCCCCTTCATTGCACAGCACGCTGATCTCCTCCGGAATGTACACCCTGCACCACCTACTGAATGCTGCTGGACCTGGTCTGGATCTGGCGGAGGACCTGGCTGTACGGATGAGGGTGAGGTCTACACGCGTTGTCGCCCAGCTCTTACAGAGATGGAGGTCAGCACTCACCTCCAGAGAAAAGACACTACTCCAGAGCTGTGCAACAGGGGAGGTCAGTCCAGTAGGGGAACATCGTTTCCCCAACACCACCATCACCCCTAAGCTGAAGGACTGCCAGGGGCCCCTACTGGACCACGACAAGGAACAAGGCATGGACCTAAGCTCAGCCACGGGGAAACTCCTCTACAGAGCCAGTGTACTTGTTCTTAATAAGATAAAACTGGAGAACAGAGCTGACACACCATGGAGAGAAACACTAGGCATTGGTAATGACGTAAGACCAGAGTGGAGAGCATTGTACAAACTACCGTTAACCAAGCGGGTGGGGGACCTCCAGTGGAGGATCCTCCACGGTATTATTGTGGTAAATGCTTTTATTTCTGTTTTAAACTCAGATCTTAATGACCAGTGTCCTTTCTGTCACCAGAGAGAAACGGTGTTTCATGCATTTTTACACTGTTTTAGACTGCATCCGTTATTTATCATTTTAAGTGCTGTTTTAAAAGCTCTTAATGTGATTTCTACACCACAGGTTTTTATCCTGGGTTTTAAGTACGTCAAAAAACATAAATACAAATGTCAACTGGTGAAGTTTATCTTAGGACAAAGTAAAATGGCAGTTTACATCAGCAGGAAAAACAAAGCTGCACAAACAACAGATGCTGATGTGATTAAGATTTTTAGCCGACTAGTCAAATCTTGAATTTTAATTGATTTTAACTTTTATAAAATTATGAATGATTTAGACACTTTTAAATCGTTATGGTGCTGCGGGGAAGCAGTATGCTCATTTAAATACGATGAGCTCTGCTTCTCACCTGTTTTTACCTAAATGTAGTTATTTATTTATTTGTTTTTTTATCTATTTATTAATACAAAAAATTGTATTTGAAATATAACTATTAATGGTAAAGTGTCGTTAAAAGTAAAAAAAAATATCTCTCTCTCTCTCTCTCTCTCTCTCTCTCTATATATATATATATATATAGCAAGTGCTTGTGGGAAAGATGTGTTTTAAGATGTTTCCTAAAAATGCTATGTTCCTAAATGCTAAGAAATAACTTAAAATAGGTAAACTGTTGCTGCAATACAGTTTAGTTTACAGTATTTTTACTGTTTACTGTATACAATACAGTTTACACTTTCCTCTAGCACATTAAAGAGAAAAACATTTAATTATAACACTAATTAAAATACTTTCCATCATAGGAAAATAAACATCTATATTTTTATTTTGTGTGGCCAAAACAGTCTTCCAATTTTGAACATGCGGGTAATATTAAAATAAAAAAAATATTAATAAAATAAACGTAGGTTAACAAATTAAGTATGAACTCCTTAAGTGTGTAAAGCCAGATCATTTAAAATGTTCCTATTAAAATACAATGTGTAGCAGTTATATGAAAGAAGCAATTTCCTGCTAAAAATTCTCAGTACCTATCAGTGATCAGGCTCAATGTCACCTTTATTCTTTGTACTTTTCTGAGAATTTCATTAAGCTTGTAGATGCAAAGATGCAAAGTACTAATCTCACATCGATCACAAAGACTAGTTATTATGCCCTTAATAGGCCTAATTAAAAGAAAAAAAATCCCAACATAAGCCTACTCCTATTGTATCTAATAGATTTTTACACCTATACCACACAAATAAGAAAACCTTTCATTCATTCATTATCTTCCGCTTTGTCCTATATATTAGGGTTGCAGGGGGGGGGGGGGGGGGGGGGGGGGGGTTCCACATGCCCATCCAGGGGAGAACGTTTCGGGCGCTGGGCAGATACACCCAGGACAGGGCGCCAATCTATCGCTGGGCAATAAGAAAACTTATAATATATAATATAATATACCGTTAATAGAAATACATGAATAGAAATACAGATTCATATAAACACCGAGCCAATTCATGAATCCTGTTACATATATACATATCATATATATTTTCTCTAGCTACTCAGGTTAGTTATTCTTTTGACTTCCTCCATCTATTATACTTATAATTTCCATGGTCATTTGTGTTCATAGCTTTCTGTTCATACAGTTTATAGTTCTAAACTTAAGTACGGCAGTTTGTCAGTGTACAGCTGTACGTACTGGCTGTTCAGGAGTAAGGATTATTAAACACTTTCGTAATCAGTTAAGATCATACCTTTCTCCATTCAGATCCTCTCCGCGCTCCGGGCTGCTTCATGGCTCAGTTCGCACCGCAGCATCTCTCCTCTCTAACTCCCAACTCTCCTTATAAACCAGCACCGCGCCTGCTGTCAAACTGAACATTCAGCAACTTCACATGCAATGTCCTCTTCTAACAAGAATGACGAATTGGTCCAGCAAATCTTTATAATTTAAACGGCGCTATTTATACAGCGGAAAAACCCCAAAAGCCTTTAAAGACTTTATTCCAATAAATATGCTTCTCTTGATTTCCACCGCTGGAGAGACTAATTGCTCAGTGGTGTCCGATTCGGTATGGTTAGTGATCACGTGGTGCAGCTCACAAGCGTAGCTCTATTTCCACACACGCCCCCCCCCCCATCCCAACACGATATTCCACCCCTCAGATATTTAAGCAAACAGCTTCCATCGCTCTACTATGTATTCCCTTTAGTAAAAAAAAAACATAAGCCTTCAAGAGTAAAGTCTTCACTTTTGTGGCCCCAACCAAAGTGTTTTTACTTCAAATGTTCACCAACTCGCGGCACGGTGACGGTTCGCCTCTCAGTGCTAGGGATTCGAATTCCAATCTGGATAGAGTTTCCATGTTCTCCCCATGTATGCATGGGTTTCCTCCGGGTTCTCCGGTTTCGTCCCACAGTCCAAAAACATGGATCGAGTCAATTGAATTCTCCAAATTGCCACGTATAGAATATGTTTGTGTGAGTGAGTGTGTGCCCAGCGATAGATTGGCACCCTGTCCTGGGTGTATCTGCCCAGCACCCGAAATGTTCTCCCCTGGATGGGCATGGGCGACCCTGATAGAGGATAAAAGCGGAAGATAATGAATGAATGAATGTTCACCAACTCAATAACTAGCAAACAACCGAAGAAAATATTATTCTATATAGTATCACCCACAAACCACTTATTTTTCCAGCGATTTCCACACGTGTTTGATTGCATCGTTTACTATCACTATTGAGCACAAAGCCCTTGAAATAAACTTGACATTCTACTTTAACTGCCACTGAGACTAGGTTAACACCTAATGTGAGTTATGAAGACATGGAAAAACAACTTTCATCCATGTTATCTTTAAAAACGTAATACTCAAAATATAACCCATATGAAAACGTCTTTTGTGGAGCTCACTTGAATACAGACTTACTGTTTCTTTACTTATTGTTTATTGTATTAGTTTTACTTGCCATATAAGTCCTGTTTGTCAACACTTGTTATTAGTTCCCCTAACTACCTATTTATTAATGGTCTGGTCCACCATAGGGCAGATATTTGGTTGGAGGATGATTCTTAACACTGCAAGGATTTTGACATAATTGTGGTGGGTGTGTTATGCGGGTATGACTGGATTAGTCTGTGCAGACTGTGCAACACCTTAATTACACTGCTGGGCTGTCAATAGTCCTTTCTTTATTTTTGGCTGTTCCTGATAGAGGTCACTAAAGCAGAAAGATCAACATAAGCAGATAGATTGATACAGTTTTACTTTAGATACTCTTTATGAAACACACCTTTTATTCATCCAGATTTGGGACCAACATTATGAGTGGATTGATACATGTATCTCTAATGGCTAGGGCAATTTATTATAATTTTATTATTTATCATGATGATAATTATCATAAGGATACTTATTTTTGATATGTGGGAGGCAACCGTAGACAATTAAAACATCCCACAAATATACAGACACCACACTGAAATGACTTGCACTTACAGAAATCTTCTTTGCTGTGAGATGGAAGTGCATCCACAGCACCACCCTGCCACCCTCTACTGAAATGGTCCACCTACTAAAATGCAACCACCTAGATCGTATAGGCAGTGTCCTGTAAATAGAGATGAAAGCTAACCTGACCAATACAGATCTTACAGCAGCAAATTAGCTTTTTTTTTATTGTACAACCACATATTGGAGTAATAAAATAGATAGGGTGTCTAATAGAGTGTACAGTAAGTGGACACAGTGTTTAAAAAAAACTCCAGTCACACTTCTGTGTCTAACTCAATTGTAACCGTGCAACACACTTCACTAGCACCATATAAATGTCTCTGCAGTGCAGAGACTTATCAACTATCTAAATAATAACTGATTTATTTGTGGTCCTGTTTGGGTCCTGACTAAAAGCTAGAAAAAAATGGAACTAACAATGAACCATGTTCTCATGTTAAATTATCTTAGTTTATTGTGACATGGAAAAGAATAGAACACTTTTCAAATGAGGGGAAAGACTATGCATGTTAAATATTCCTAACGGGAAATTTAAAGTAGTTAATTATACAAAGCTGTCAATATTGACAGTTTTGCTTGACAGTCAAGTTCCAGTTTGTGTAATTATGTTAAACTTGCTTTAAAAGAGTTTAAACACTATTACAATGTAAATCTCGGTGAGTCACTGCAGAAAAGTAGCATATTGTCAAAAGAAACATAAAAATATATTTTTACTAAATTTACTGCTCTTATTCCTGCAATAAATTAAACATATCTAGTGTTTTACTGATTTTAACTATTAAAATGAGAAAACCAAACTGCACCACAAGAGGGCTCTGACGCTACGGAATGGATCAAATAGAAAAAAATATGATGCACATCTACATTTCTGTCATACATATATTATTAATGCAGTTACAATGTATATTGCAAATTATAAATTGTACAAACTAACAAAATACATATTTTTCCTTACAGAGGTAATCTGAGATGTATAGTACCATTTAAATGTAATAGGTTGAATGTTAAATGTAAAGGACTGAGACACTTTTCTCTTGACCCTTTTGTGGTCTTAATGCAAGAGTTTGGATTACACAATTACACTAATAATTACACTAGTTATTATTTGTTTAGTAGTGCTGATAAATATTCAAAAATGAAAAAAATTTGAACTGCTAAATCTGTTTAAACAATATATTTGCTTTAAAATTAATGTTCTGTGACCGTTGTTTTCATTATATTCTATTTTCCTGGGTAAACTCTAACCTTAGCAGGTCTAATTCTCTGGTGCAAAAAAAAAAAAAAATTAAAACATATTGTTTATGTACAGTTCTTTTCAGAATTATTAGTCTTCTATAACATAAAGGGACATAAAAAGATTATTAGTGATACAAGCATGTAATTTACGTCACATGTCACAGGTGGTCACACATTACCTGAGTAACAACCACAATGAAGTCACTTAAGAAATATAAAACGTTATGTGATGTAATTTTTATATATCATTATAAAATAAGAATATAATTTTCAGGAAGTCTGTATAAGATGGACCGACTGACATTATTAACAGATTGTCTCATACAAAGTACAAAAAGCAATATGTAATATCATTAGGGTGATTGTAACTGCCGGCCCTATCAGTTCTTGGGTTTGAGGGTGGGATGCTTCTTGTTTGTCTAGGAGACTGGCACTGAGCACTGTGAGATGATGAAGGATTACATCGAGTTAATCTTTTGCCTGCCATCTGCCTGTTCCTCACAAATTAAACCTGAAAGCATAGCCAGTGCCACAAATATAAACTGTGGCAAAATTGGCAAGCATGTATTCTATCAGCATATTTTTTGGTCTGAAAAACTAGTAAAAAGTCATACTTGTATTTACAGTAGCTCTAATACTAATATTAAAACTATTGGAATATTGTGTCAACAAACCAGACCACTGAAACATCAGTGAATGGACTTAAGACGTATACAAGACCTAGTTAATACAATATGTTAGCAACACTGATCTCTATGCAGCCTCATGCATGGCAAATTAGGATGCTTTAATCTATTTACATATTCGTTCACAGTCTGCATTACTGTTTTCAGTACCTTGTTCCCTACTTTTGTTACTTTTTTGTTGGAATGTGACCTTTGCCCCCTTTGTGAGCAATGAGTCTTTTGTTCAATTCAATTTTATTTCTACATACTTCTTTTTACAGTTTAGAACACCAAAGAAGCATGATCACATATTTAAGACATCAACAAGTAGTAAACCACAATAAAATATACATGATATAGAGGTTTTTAATAAATATATTTCATGTACATTCTGAGTAATTACAACTTTATTGATAACTCTAGCTCCATAAAAGTTCAATAAACTTTACATAAAACATAAAAACATCTCCAGTGCATATCTTAACAAATTAAAAACATGTAATATATATGTGGCTCCTGCAACATACTCAATCAATGTTGTGTTAAAATAAAATAAAGGCACAATAAAGCTAAAGAGGTTCTACAAATACCACCTGGGGGGTTCCACATTCATCAGTTTAACTGGTGAACGTCAACATCTGAACTGAATCTTAGTGTAAACTGGATAGGCCATGCAATACAGGAAGATCAACTGTTTTGCATGAATTCTTGTAAATATATTTTCTAACTGTAGAATGATGAATGTTTGGGTATGACCTTAAAACAATTACAGGACTTTTAAATCACTGATGGCTGCTCTCTTCTGGATTGTTTTAATAAAACCCAAAAGATCCAGACCAGCAAACTGTAAATACTTCTGGTTTTAGGGAAGTGGCCATTATAATGAATTGATGAATAAATCAAGGGCATATTTCCCCATTCTCCTTAATTACTTTAAAAACACCAAAGATGCACTTTTTTGACATTTTTTCTATAGTATGTTTTTCCAAATAAATAATGAAACTATGTAACTTGCCATGTGATGCAAGGTCCTTTTAATAGGAAGACTCTTTTTAAAATATTGTACTGCATAGAAAGCGTATAAACTAGGAAGGGTGTACTTTCATTTTTTATGACCCAGTTTAGTTTATAAGCTCTTTCTGTTATTTATATACAGGTGTTGCATAAGTGAAGGCTCATTACTTCAGTTGGTCTAAATTGGATTGACTAGCAAAGAGATTAAGTGTGTTTTTATAGTTTAACTTAAAATAAATGTGATATACAAGTAGCCCTCTTTGTTATAAATGTAATAGAATTCATATTTTGTACAGTTCAGTAAAAATAATAAATGCATGAATCAACAATCACTTATATAAAGAAAACTATCAAAATGATTTTTATAATAGAAGAAACAGAACAAGATATTTTTTATAGAGATAAAGAAAGATATATTTAAATCATCATTCATTGTTCATGAGTAATGTTGATGATTAATAATAATATTGAATTAGAAAATTATGAAAAATTAATACAACATGGATGTATGTTAAATTATTTTTTTAAATTTATTCAGCTATTTCATTTTTGCAGGAGACAGTTTCTCATTTTTGAAAAAAATGATCTACAATTTCATTATTAGCATATGCAGGACTCAAAAAACTAATTATTTGTTCCATACAATTATTGTTGTCACTGTAAATTGTAATTCTTAGAACATATGCTTATGTTAATATCACTTTTGTTGATTTCTTTAATTTTAAAAAATCAGTTATTTAGTCAGCTAAATATCAAAATTCAGATTGTATTTAAGATTAAGTTGTCATGTGTTTTAATGAATCTTTGTGCCAGAATAAATTTATTATTTACATTCTAATTGTGATTTTATATGTGTCATTGCAACTAAGCTAAATGCATTAATTACAAATTGTAAGGTTCATGACAGGTAGTTGTGGGTCAGTTTGTCTCTGCTATATTTTAGTATGTTGTTTTTTGAAGACATAAATTGACTTACTATGTTTTATTTACTTTATCTGTGAATTTTCAGATTTTTAATTAGTATTAAAGACTTTAGAAATTATTATAATTATTTTGCAATAAAGAATCCTAATTTGTGTGACATTTATCAGACTCTCATATGCTCATATACCCGTGAATTATTAATTTAGTGCATCACTAAGTGATCCCTCTAGATGAATTGAGGTTTAAGAAACAGCCCAGTAGTTTCAAGGTAGTGACGTGATTTTAAAAATGGCCTCAGCCTAAGACTCATCATTGGATTAGCTTAAGGTCTTTTCAGTTTATTACACAGCTTTAGAAAGACACTACCTTTCTGTTATTTGCATTTACTCAAGTTTTAGGATGAATATTGAAAAATGGATACGTTTATCATCTTGTTTCCTGACTGTCTGTTTCTGTTCTGGTATGTACTTAATTTACTACTGTGTTAAAATAGACAACTTTCACATAACATATATTAAAAAGGATGAAGAAAAACGTTTTTAATGATATCACCCCTATTACTGCATCATGCAACGATCACCTAAAACAGTAGCAAGTAGCTTTTAAAATGGTCTTCAATTAATATTACACACAGATATTTTCAATGCGGTTAACAATAGAATATACCAGAAATAATTTTATAATGTATAATCTTAAATTAAAATTAAAAGAAATTTTAACTCTACAATATGAAAATGTATATGAAAATGCATGTGCCAATATAATTAAACAGTTTTTTTTATTTTGCATGTATACTAAGACAAAAAATATAACACATTTAATTTTTTTGTTTACAGCACAGAGTAATTATGCACCATATTTCTATGACAATGGTCCACATAGTAACAATGGTAATTTGGCACTGTTCAGTCTTTCAGAAGATACACCAAATGGTGAGTGTGATGTAGTACAATGATACCTTTAATATAAATGTGTATAAAATTTATTTTCTTTGCATTTGTAAAGCTGGGATACATGTGTTTTCTTTATAGATTATATATAATTATTTATATATTTACAGTAAAATATAAACAAAATCTAGCTTTAGCAGCCCATGGATACTATAGACTTGTGTTTTTTTTTTTTTTTTTTTTTTTTTTTTTTTCAGCTGTTATCATATTAAAGAATTAAATACTGATTGGTTCTTTTCCCCATCTTTTAGGAACACAGATATATGTTTTAAATGGAACGGACCCAGAGGGCCAACCTGTTAGATACGGCCTTTCATTTCACCCAGGTTCTAAAGAATATTTCCATGCTGATCCTGTTTCTGGAGTTGTTACTCTTATAGAGGAAATTGACAGGGAGGTAAGCTTTCACACAAACTGACTACTATTATTATTAGTTTCTAAGGGTTTTTAGGGTTTATTTGAACTAGCATTTGACACAGAACACACACTTTATATTCATGTTATATAAATTAAAAATAGAAATAGAAAATATTTATGAATGAAAAACTGCATTTAAATTTGCTCAAAATGAAGCATTTGAAAGGAAAATGGAACAAGCATTTGAATTGCTAATAATAGTATCATAAAAATGTAATACAATGAAAACAATACACTGAAAAATGTTGCACCAAGATAAATAAGTAAATAAATAAACCTTTTATAAAATGTTTTTAATGATAGTTTAGTTTGTGATTACACTACTACAACTTTTGTCTGTTTTTGCCATATTAGCTGCATGCTCAACAGTCAGTGACTGCTATTCTCTTAATATTGCTTAATAGCAAGCAGATCTCGACTGCAGCAATGCCAGTCAAGCACATGCACTCTGTCTGCAAAGCAACATTATTGTGCAGAATGAAATTGTGCAGAATGATTGTCCTGCTTAAATTTACACAGGGTAAATGGGCATCATGTGTCTCACCAAACTACCAGCAGAAGCCTCCATATCAATAATACATTTAAATATATGCAGATCATCCAAGCCATCAAAAACGCTGCTTTTACATTCTTCTGGAAACAATATGAATGCTCTTTTTCATCTTCGGCACATGACATCCCACATCTGTTTTTCCCCAAAAATACTTTAGTATTTAGCCTTGTTTGGCCATAGAACTATTGTCTTTTAATTCATCTCATAAGACTTTGGGACAAGTGAGCTAGCTATAATTTTTTCACAAATTTTTGCACAAACGTTTTTGCACAATATAGTGTCATGTTGCACTTCTATATGCCATGGTGGACTATGTTAAGTGATTTTTCAGTACTCCTGAACCCATTGCTGAAAATTATATGGTTTCTTAAACAATACCTTAAGTGGTTCCCCTAATTCTTTTGCAATCTTGTGCTTAGAAATATTGTCTTTAAACTGACTGACAATTCTCAGGCACAGAGTGGTAAATCAAAACCAACCCTTATGTTTGTTGAAGACTAAACCTTCAGTGAATGCTCCTTTTATACTCATCCTTGATTATTTTTCCTGGAACGAATTACACAGCTATTTGTGAAACCTTCCAAAACAGTATTACTGTAACCGTTTCAATTCTACTTTGTATTTGTCTTAACTTTTTTAGCTGTGCAGTGTTGCAGTGTTGTGCAATTTATCTTATTTTTAATATTTTCTAAATTTGATTAAGCATTTGATTTAAGTTTTTATATAATTTTAGGAAATGTCCTGTGTAGAAAGTAAAGTGATTTTACCTCAAAGAGCTTGTTAGCCATTTATAGTTTTTATTTGTATAATAACATTTCATGATTACCTTTAAACAATTAAAGTTTAATTATAATTAGTTTAATTATAAATAACATTGTTAATTTTAACCAACTGAATATGAGCTTGTTTACTCTATAGTAAGACTGAGTATGGAATCAAAAACAATATAGTGTACAATGAAGTTTGTTTTACTGAATTTGAATTATCTGTTTAAATTATCTATTTATATAAATTTATATAAATTTCTTTGTAGGTACAGGATGTAATCGAAGTTCTAGTCAGTATTGCAGATAATTATAATGAAGTAAGTGGACTGAAATAACTGTTACTTAATTATTCTTATTTTTTATTAATAACAATGAGTAAATAGTTCCTTATGTTGTTAATTTTTTTCTAAAGGTAGTAGAAAAGGTGAATGTATTTGTGATGGATGCAAATGATGAGCGTCCACAGTTTCAAAACCTCCCCTCTATTTTAAATGTACCAGAGGTAGGAGAACATTTTAAAATTATGTGTCTGCATAAGACCATTAAAAATAACAATAAGTGACACATAATTTGATTTACCAGGCTTAACATTATGACAACCTTTCTAATATTGTTTTTGCACCAGAACAGCTCTGATGCCTATGGACTCCACTAGAGCCCTGAAGGTGATCTGTGATATTTGGCACCAAGATTTTAACAGCAGATCCTTTCACCCCTGTAAATTTTAAGGTGTGGCATCCTTGAATCTGACTTGTATGTCCAACACATTCCACAGATGCTCGATTGATTAACATCTGTGGAATTCGGAGGCCAAAGTCTCTATAACTTGTTGCTGTGGTGCTCAAACCCTCTCTAAACCATTTTTATTTGGTTGCAGGGTGCATTATATTTTTGTGAAATAGTTCATGAAGTATTCCACCCTTTAACATGAGCCATGATAAAGACATAATAGGAGTTATTAATTTTAACTGTCAGTGGTCATGATTTTATGCCTGGAGGGTATATGTGTGTATATGTGCTGTCAAATATATATATATATATATATATATATATATATATATATATATATATATATATATATATATATATATATATATATATGTGTGTGTGTGTGTGTGTGTGTATATATGTGTGTGTGTGTGTGTGTGTGTGTGTGTGTGTGTGTGTGTGTGTGTGTGTGTGTGTGTGTATGTGTGCTGTCATATATATATATATATATATATATATATATATATATATATATATATATATATATATATATATATATATATAATATTAATAGTTGTGTGTGTGTGTGCTGTCATATATATATATATATATATATATATATATATATATATATATATATATATATATATATTAATAGTTGTGTGCACTCCTTAGAGCGTTCCTTCTGGAAGCAGCATCTTTAAGGTGCAGGCAGTGGACAGAGATACAGGCTCAGGCGGATCTGTTACATACTTTCTTCAGGTAAAAATTGCTCTCTCCAAACTAGCGACCAGTTGTTTACCAAAGGCCTTAACTATGAATGCGTGAGTCATAAACTTCCTTCAGTTCAGCAAAATATGCAGTCACGTGAAGATTGAGTTAGCTTAATCCGGCTACCATAAAATAATAAATTCTCTATAAGCACATTTGACCTGAAAATAAATGTGCATCACAGCATAGCGTGCACTTGTGTTGTTTGGGATTAAATTACAATTACATTTGTGTCAAATACGAGGGATTAGCTCACTACACTGTTGGGGAGTGGGAGCATTGCTTAATTTACCAGCATTGAAAATGACAACAGAACATCTGGGCACATGAGCTTTCACTTTAATGATGCACCATATGATCATCCTAAACTCACATAGATACACAAAGAAATTTTAGTATGTGCCTTGTGTTAGTTTATATAAGCAAAGCTATTTATGATTTTGAATTTTTTTTAAAATATGATCTTAATTATATTAATTATATATATAAATAATATAATATATCTCCCCCTTGTTCTAGAACACTGCTGAAAATAGCAAATTTGCTATTGACCATCACAGTGGTGTGTTGAGGATAAAACCTGGTGAGGTTCTTGACTTTGAGAAATCAAGGACATATTTTGTCACAGTGGTGGCAAAGGTGAGCAATGCAGTGATTTTAAAACTATTTACACATTGTCAAATTCTGATCAAATAAAAAAAAATTCTGAAGCTTTAGTTAATTTATATATCACTGTAATATATAAATATGTGCAATAACAAAATTAACTTTGTTAATTTATTTCTGCCAGAGACATTTTGCATAGTAATATTATAATGTTAATAAAAACCTAATGTTAAATACACTTCTATATTTCTTTGTTGTATTATTTAATTAAACAAGCAACACTGTCATTCTTTTATAATTTTACAATGCCTTAATACAATATGACTGCTTTATTTTTGAAGGATGGAGGAGGAAATTATAAAGGGATGGAGCAGGTAATGTCATCATCTGCTACCTTGACAGTCAATGTAATTGACAGTCAGGACACTCCTCCTATCTTTGTTGGTACACCATACTTTGGCTATGTCTATGAAGTATCTTTACCTGTAAGTACACAAATATATGATGCTATAAAATAATGTATTTTGTTATTTCAGTGAAATAACTAATATACTTCATTCATTTTACAAATGAATGATTTTGGATGCCCCCTATCCTCCATGCTTAATCATCCATAATGACGAAGCACATTCCAGGTGCATCTTGCTTGCTTTACTTATCTAAAATTCAACTGCTAAAAATGACTTTTTTAATAACATTAATGCAGTGAAACGGTGAACATTGTGCATGGGAGGAACTGTGATTATCAAGCAAAAGCAATGAAAGTAAATACACGAGCATCTTTATAGAAAGCCATGACAGTTCAACATTACCTTTACTTAACATATGGTGTCATAACCCAAGTGTTGACTGTTTTTGTCATCAACCAGTGATCATTTGTAAGAAGATTTGCCATGATGAGTGAAATTAACGGCTTTAATTCAGATGTGAAACACTGGTATAAAACATATTTAAAAGACCTTTTGCTGTACTTAAGGCTTGCTGCAATTAAGGCTTAATTAATAAACTATATGAATGAGGCATCTGCATTATTTGATGATTGAGAGATTTTTAACTTTAGCAAAATATTTTTAGACAATCCTAAAAATGTGTCCTGGTGTATTATGTGTGATATAAGTATAAGTGTACAAAAACTAAACGATTCTGAAAAAGTTTACTGGAGTAGTGACAAAAAGGAAAAACACAAAGATACATAAAAAAATAATTTGTGATAGCATGTGTAATAATTTAGTGTTTCTTATTTTAGGGTTCTGAAATATTCATTGTCCTTGCCAAAGATGGAGATGAGGCCAATCCTAACAGAATAATTTATTCTGTTGAAAGTGGTAGGTATTGTTTTGTCATGTCATTAGGGGAATTGGGTTGCATCAACTTGAAAAGAATTAATAAAAACAAATAACTTTTTAGGAGCAGATGATGCATTTGGCATAAATGAAACAAGTGGCTGCATAATTCTGCTTATTGATCCAGAAAAGTTGCAAAAGGAAATGTATAATATACAAGTAAAGGTGAGCTGTCAAGCACATTATAGTGCATTTAACTTTCAGCTGTACTGTGAAATGTCGGATTAAGTGTGTACTCATATAATTTTGGTCATGTAAGTCTGAATTTGTTTATTGACAGGCTTTAGAGGTAAATAATGATGATGTCATCTTAGACTTTGCTGTTACCACTGTGGTTATTCGAGTAGTGGATCTGAACAATCACCCCCCAACGTTTTATGGGAAGAATGGTCCACAGGAAACATATGAGTTAACAATGTATGAACATCCTCCTGAGGGAGAGATACTGAGAGGTTTAAAGATTACTGTCAAGGACTCAGACCAGGTAGGTCTGTTTATTGTTATCCATGTGCGTAATTCATAACTATATTGTCTGGATTAACAAGCACAGCAAATTTTATCTGGATTTAAAAGTGATGTAACAGAAGATTATGTCTTTCACTATTCATAGTGTATAATCTAAATGGGATCATAAAATATCCATTAGTTTAATGCATTACTTCCAGTTGTTTGGAACGGCTGAGCTATTATAATAGAACTGGACCTTTTATGTGAACAGGTGTGCTTTTTAAGCCTTTGTATATTGCTTATTTTTCTACTTATCACCAGTCATCAGCATAATCACCAAACCCATTTTATAAGTGGATGCTATGAATAGAAAATTCTGGAATGACCGTTTATATCATGTGTGCCAAATATCAAATCTGGTAAAAAAAAAAATAAAAACAAAGATTAATAATATATTTGATTGTATTTTTTTAACCACAGTTCATCGTTTCTATAGTTAAAACAATTTCTAATAACATTAATATAAATAATATAATAATATAACTTTATAATAATATAAATGTTCTGTTTTAACAACTTTCAAAACAAATGTAAATGTAAGCGTAAATGTAAATGTAAGTACAAAACGTAAATGTACTTAAACGCAAGTACAATGCTTTTAAAAATTATTTTCTTAAACAAGTTACAGTGTGCAGCTAAACTAGATGTTTATTGTTTATTGATATTTGTATATTCACTATACACACTTATTCTCTTATTACATTTTGTAAATGTTCATGATCTATAATGGTGGCGATCAGTATTTGCTGTTTAAAACTGTTTAAATTTGGTTTTATTGCTCTTAAATTATAGACTGCCCACTGCTGACTAACTAATCCAGCATTAGTTGTGCTTAGAACAGGTAATCCAGCATCTTAGCGAAAGCAGAAGTTGAACTATAGTTTATTTTTTTTACTGAAATTAGTACATGATTTTAAATGTAGTCAAATATTATACACACACATACACACTCAGTCCTTGGTCAACTTTTTGTTTCTACATTATTTATATACCAAATCCAATTAAATTAGGTTAATTTCTTATAAAAATGTGCTCTGAAGAATTTTATTCAGGCTGTACACTGATTCATTCTCTACACACTTTGTTGGTCCCGTTAACTCTGTTTTCTAATGGTCTGAACCACAATAGAGCAGGTGTTATTTGGGTGTAGTTTATTATTAGCACTGCAGTAACACTTAGGTTGTGATTTGTTGTCCTGGATGTGATATTTATGTCTAAACATTACAAGATTTAGCCTGCAACAGCATAACTGGGCAGATTATCACACAGTATAAACACAGATTTATACAAGGTTTATCCACACAATGTGCTGATTAACAATGGTTTGATTAAGATACAATTAAAAAAGGTTTTGCATCACCAATATTCAAAGATTTTCTTATCAAAGCCCATACAGAATGTGTTGCATAACTGTGGTTCAAGCAAAAGCAACACATCTGCAAAAATCCAATAAAGGTGATAAAACAACTTTTTTTTATAAAGTGTTTCTAATATTTGTCTTTTCCAGGGCACTAATGCAAAGTTCAATCTGAGGCTAGTAGGTCCAGGTCATATGTTGCGAGTTGTCCCACAGACAGTGCTTAATGAAGCTCAAGTTACCTTGTTGGTAGAGGATTCCACCGCTATAGACTATGAGAAATTCCATTTTCTTACATTTAAGGTAATGCGTTACATTACATTAACCTGCTTCTAATTTAATTACAATTAGCCTTTTTACAAATTATTTTCATGCTATGAAATTTAAATGTGTAAGAGCACAGCTACGTACAAAACAATAGCAGTGTATTTAAAAGATCTAAAAAAAATTCCTAATCCTCATAGTAGCATTTATTTCCATAAACACAAAGGCACTGGGAGCATTGCACATTTAATTCTATTTAAGCACTAGGAGCACTCCAAATTTAATTTCATTAATTCCATTTAATTCCATTCCATTAGATTACATCCAGTCATTCATTTCTTTTCCATGTTGTTTTATCATTTCTGCCAATTCAGTGATTAAATATATGTTAGTGATGTCAAAGTACTATTTTCTTGCACATAACTGTACATGTTCTACTTGAAAAGTTAAGAAACAGTTAACAAAAGAAATACACACTGGTAGATCTGAGAATAGGTAAACTTCTGGAAAAAAGTAGAACCATACCTTGTTTACTGGAGGACCACAAAAAGATATATATATACTGTATATAGGACAGTGTCACCGTTACATTGGATTTATATTGTGTTATAACTTACTCATACAACATAATACATATTATTAAATTAATTACTCAAATATTTATTTACAGCAATGAAGCAAAATATATTAATTGATGGTGTTCTATGTTTTCAGCTCCTTGCAGTGGAAATTGACACACTTGAAAGGTTTAGTGCTACAGCAGACATAGTAATACACTTGCTTGATACTAATGATAATGCTCCAAAGTTCACCTCTGATTTCTATATTGCGCGAATTCCAGAGAACTCACCTGGAGGTTCCAATGTTGTATCTGTGACAGTGAGTAAAATAAAATTGTATAGTTTAGGATTAAATAATATTAATTTAATTTTGTAACTATAATCATTTACAAGTAAGACCTACTGATTTCTAAAAATTGGTGTAGCTTTTAGATGGTTGTCATTTACATTCTGTTAACCAGAAACTGGAAAATGGCTATATTATAATAATTATTATTATATACAACAGTTTTTATACTAAAAAAATGCTATTCTTATGCTCTTTAACAGGCTAAGGATCCAGATTCTGGTTTGTGGGGTGTAGTGAAATATTCTATTTATGGATCGGGGTCAGATTTGTAAGTATTAGAGATTTTATCTTTTGCTATTATTGTTGTTTGTATGTATAAACGTAAACTGGTTTGAATTGTAAAAATATAACAGGTAAACAAACAAATTATTAAAGATGTGATACAATTAAGTTATGGTGTACATTATAAGATATTTTAATTATTACATCATTAACTAAACTGATGTAATATTTGTGAAGATTGTAAGAATTCTAAGTAGCTTATTCTCATGTCCAAGAAAATGTCTGTTCCAAATGTTATGGAGTTCATAAAATATAGGATTTATAAGATTAAGATGGGTATTGAAATAGGAAGCAATTTGTCTTGGGTATTGAAATAGGAAGCAATTTGTCTTACTAGCATAATTCTGTTTAAGTTTGAGTGTTTATAGTGTTTGGAAGTTTGCAAATAGATGTAAGGGGAAATTTAAAAGCTCAGTTGATTCTAGGTCTGAATGAGCACATCAGTATATTTTTCTAATAGTTGGTCTGTCAATAATGACTTTTCTGTCTTTCCACCTAATTACTTTACTGCTAAATAAAATTAGCAGCTAATAATTAAATGAATGTGAATGAGTGTTTACAGCAACCTTATTTTGTCAACCAAAATCTTATCACTTTATCCTAAAGTCAAAGTTAATGTTGGTGCAAAGATTTTGAGTTACTTTAAAAAAAAAAATATTAGCTACAGTAGTTGCCGACATTGAGATCCAGCAAAAATCCAGCAAATAAATATTCGAATAACATAAAGGTAATGGGGATCTGGTTTGAGATAAAAATAAATACGATAGGGTAACTCAGCTGTGGTAAACAAAACAGTATCTTACTATGCAGAGTTAATTTAATTTAAACATGAAACTGTTATGAGATGCCTTACTAGAATCAATGCAGTGTTTTAGCTAGATGCCAGTTACCTAATATGTTTTGTCTAATATGTGCATTAGGGGTTTTTACATAACAATAAGTAAGCATTTTTCTTGCTGCCTGATCTCTATGCTTTAAAGACTTTTGCATGCAGACTTTATAGTTCAGGTTTCTCCATATCCTCATTTCCTGCTCTTTGTACTTCTTTAGTTTCTTCATACAGCCAGATTCAGGGATCATCTACACTCAGCCCTGGGCAAGTCTTGATGCGGAGATAAAATCGAAGTACAATTTCTTTGTTAAAGCTGAGGACACTGAGGGAAAATACAGTCTTGCTGAGGTTTTTGTCACTGTGTTGGACCTCAATGATCATCCACCAGAGTTTAATGAAAATATTTTAGAGAAGACAATGATTATTGGTGCTCCTGTAAAAATAGAGGTCAGATTTATTTAAATTTAGTTTTTGTGCTATTCTTTATGTTTTTGTTTTTTAATATGCTGGATTTGGTTACGTTGTTTAGGCAAAAGACGATGATGCAGAGGAGCCAAACAATGTTATTGAATACACTATCATGAAAGCAGAACCAGACAACATTTTTGATATCAATACACATACAGGAGAAATCAAACTCAAGCCTTTCATTAAGTCGATGGATATTGTGCAAAATATTACCAACCAGAAAGATTGCACTTGGTCTGTTCTGGTTCAAGCAAGAGACAGAGGCTCTCCATCTTTTAGCACTACAACAGTTGTGAGGATTGATATCACAGAAGCGGTAAGGTTTACATAGTGTAACAATATGAAAAAAACAAAAAACAAAGATGTTAACATTAACAAAGATGTTTTCTTTCATTAATCTCATTCATTTTTCAAAAGACAGGAATGAAAAGAAATAGTTTTTCATTATTTAAAAAAAATTGTTTGTGATCCCATTCTGTTATTCTTACAGATCAAATCCAGAATGATTTCCTACTTCTTGAGCCTAAGAACCCGACCCTGGACTGTTTTTGTTATTTGCTCTAGCATAGTCATATTTGCAGTTTTATTAACAGTTTTCATATCTACTGTAATTTACTGTAAATCAGTGAAACGGTCCCGGGTCCATCCACAGTGCAAGATCAGAAAGATTATTAGGAGGCCTTGATGTTCTCTTCTAACTCAGTGCACACAATGTAATTTCCACTGACACTAAAACACATTTTTCATGTTTTGTTTAACATCAACACAACCACAGTCTGTAAAAGAGGACAATAATAAGGGCACAGTAGCAAATACAAATTTTGTTTTTAATTAAAGATTTAATTAAAAACCTTAATCTTTAGGTCCTCTTTCAACCCTTCTGATCTTGTCTTACTGTGAACATGTAAAGATGCATTTTAAATTGTAATTTAATTTCTTTTCCAAAAAGAATTTCACTTTTCATCCAAATGAAATATTTTAAATTATGCCTCTATGCATGTGCCAACAAAAAGAGTTTGACTGGCACACAATTCTGTACTGTTTTCCTCTTCTCAGTCCAATGGACATTTCTTCTCTTTGTGCTCTTTTACAGACTCAAGTCAGTGGCTCTTTGGTATCCCTTTTAATGAAAAGTAGAGAGAATCCTATTCAAATACTAGGTCTGATTGGGGCTGTTATTATTACTTTGTTAGTTGTGACGATTTTGATCTCTACGGCTATGTTCATGCGTAACAACAAATCCAACAGAATCTTGCCTTCCAGACGTATCATAAGAAAAAGAGCACGACACCGCAAGCAGTGGAACTTTAACAGTCTGTTTAAACAGCCAAGCAATGGTGATCATTTTCTAACAAACAAAATGGAAAGCACAACAGAGAATGTCAATTGCAACAATAACAGTGTTTGTGTATGTCATTACCCTCCTTCATCACCCACCATCCCTCTGCCTCCACCACTGCCAGTTATTTCTAAGCATGGGGAAAGGTCATGGGCAGTGCCATCTATTTCTGCCACAGTGGCTAAAGGCAAATCTTTGAAAACTAAACAGACTATTGTAAATACTG
This sequence comes from Corydoras sp. C115, assembly GCA_019802505.1. NCBI lineage: Eukaryota > Metazoa > Chordata > Actinopteri > Siluriformes > Callichthyidae > Corydoras > Corydoras sp. C115. Next base: position 14,975,142 of record JAFMOC010000007.1, read on the forward strand.
CACTAGTTTCTGAGCTTAAATTAAGACTTGAACAGAAGAACTTAACAAATCAATACTAGTGTGCAAAAAAAACTGAATTTGTAACAATATGTTTTTTATATTTGGTTTTCTTATTATGAGAACAATCCCAAACAGATGTTGCAGTGTTTGTAATGATTTTAAGAGCCAGTGGCAGAAAATGAGGGCAGTACATGTATGGTCATTGGGAAAATAAATACTAAATGAAAAAAGAAAATTCCTGAAATGTAAAATATGTTTTACTTTTTTTAAATATCTTACTTCTAAATGCGGTTACTGCACAAATGTGTCTTGAAATATACATAAAGAAGTTAGTGAATTTTCAAACGTTAACATTTATAATATACTGTGTTGTTTATTTACTTATTCATTGTTTTGTCTGTCACATTATCTTATTTGGATTTTAATGTTGACATTTTTGTTTTATTAATGCCAAATAATATAGTGTTAACAATATACGTGACCATTTTTCTGTCTTTGTTAATTTGTCATATCATACCTTGTTTTTGTCACCTGTTTTCTTAAATAAATTGTTTTATTTTCAATTTGTCTAAATTAATTAAGAACCCCATTTCATTACTTTTATTAGAAATGAAATAAATCTGAATCTATAACATGAGAAAAAATAGACTGTTCCCCTTTAAATGTTTTTAACGACATTAACAGAAAATGACCATAGAATTGTTTTAATTATGGCACATTTAACATTTAAATTCTTCAAATGTGAAATTCAAAATGCAATAAAACTATTTACCCAGGGAAGAAAACTATTTCAAAATGTGTTTTTGCACCATGGTAAAAACAAAATCAGCCAAAACAAACAAAAAATCTGAAACCTTTTATTTATATTTAGACAATTACATGTGACATTTAGTGTTTTTGCTTTGTAAGTTTAATTGAGTGCATATAATACATTTTACAATCAAATTTAATCCAAGCCTGAGACTGCATGCTTATATAAAGTCAGCGTATCTGGTGTAATCTATAGTCACCACCGCCTTCATTAACAGCTGTGCAAGCGTGAGGTAAATCTGTTTAAAGTCAAATGTCCTTTGCTGGACGCAATTTTGTTCTTGTACGTCAGCACGGATTTGCACAGAAAGGGATTCTAGTGGACTTTATGAGAGAAAAATGTAATTAGACTTGTCTAACCTATATTAAATTAAAGAACTTATAGTGTTTAGAAAAACAAATGTTTAATTAATTTTAGTTCATTGTTTAGAATAAAAATACTGATATATTAAAGTAGTATGCAGATGGAGTCATGGTTTATGGAAATTGTATCTAATGTATCTTACATAAACCTTTGACTAAAGCAAAGTGGTGGATGGCATGGTGACAGATGGTACCAATTCAAGCTTTCATTGTCCATGTTCAGTCTGATACATGTTCTCTCCGTGTAATCATGGGCTTATGCTAGGTCCTTTGGTTTCCATGCACTTCCTAAAAACAAACCAATGGAAATGGAAATGATGGAATAGTTTCGATATGAAAAATGTACGTCAAGTCTAAATAAAGAATTACAAAAAGATTGTTTTACATTTGTAAAACTGAGTAATAAAAGGATGGTGTGAAGATCTGGCCATAAGCATTGGTGGTTTAATGGACTACAAGGTGCATATAATGATAATGATGATTATTCATATTTTAAATGCTTGCATTTCCTCTTTTAAATCATAATATTTTTTTATAAATTTTTGTGTCTCTATCTGTCTCACTCTCTGTCTATCCCGCTCTCACACAACTTTCGTTTCTACATAACTTATACACCTTAAAATAAGATATTTTTAAAGCAAATTTTCTTGTTCCTTTTAACCCTTCCCCCTCGAGTATGTTAGCTATTGAATTTGTCTTTGTTCTTCAAGTCATCAGATTGTCTGCAAATCCTGTGCCAAATCACAGGACCTATTCCAAAGACCCTCATCACTTGATGCCTGAAGGCTGTCAAAGGTTTCTTGGCTCTCGTTAGGCAAGTGTGTTTGCTCCGCTCGCCTTCTGTTTCTCCATGCTTCTAAGCAATACTTATGACTGAGTAGGTGTTTATACCTGGCCCAGTATGAATCAGCTCATTGGTTGGTGTGTCACAGCGACCAAAGTGAATCATTAACTGGGTCTTAGTTGGTTTCTCCATTACAGCAAACTACTCAATAGTAATGCCATAAACAGTTTGCGTTGCAATATGAATATCAATGTAGACATTACCCTCAGAAACAGAAGGGGCTGAAGAAAAGGCACATGATTCATCAAGTGCTTGGACATTTAGTAAAATGTTGGCAGACACATTGCCAAGAAAATTGTTGGCTGTGCAGGTGTAGACTCCTTGATTGGCTTTATTGAGACCTAAGATAACTAAGTCAGACTTGATTGTGTCTTCATTCAACTGGATCTGAGACTCTAAACACAAATAATATAAAAATGATCAGTCAAAATATAAAATACATAACAAAGAAATGTTTCTGCAAATCTACTCTACTTTTGGTTTTTAATATAAATGAACAAAAGTAGTTCAAAGACTATACCCACAATTTTCATTAGAGTGCTCTGCTTCAATTTTATGTTCAACCAATTTCATTAAATTATATCAATTGCAAAACGTTGCTTTAATTGAACAGCACTGGATTTTGAGTAATAATATGCAATACTACATCAGTAATGGTTTAGACGCTTGTATGTAGCAGTTATAATATATTACATCATAATTTAACCAATGTTTTATTTTTATAGACAACTGATGGAAAAAATTTAATTGCCCCCATTAGCACATTAATGTTCATATTTCAAATTGCAAATTAAATCTGGATCAACAAAAGTTTCAAACTAAATGTCTTAAATAATGTAAATAATATAATTTGTTGAAAACAAAACAAGAGTCAAAGGAAACCAAAAATCATTAACCAAATGATGGCTAAATTCAAAATCACACCAAAATTCAAAGTAAAAAAAGCTGCGCTCATAGGTTGAACCAATTTATTCACTGCAATTCACCACCGCCATGCCTCTATGTCTGCTTTCGTCACTTTCATTCATACCAAAGCACATGAAACTGATTCACAATAATGAATCCTTGCTATTTGTAGATTGATATTACTGTGGTTAAACTAAGTATGTAATGTGATTAAAATGCCTTTTTTCAGTATAAAATATTTTTTATATTAGTAATTTAAATAGCTAAGGGATTCTAAAAGAATTGTAAGTATTTTAAATTATTCTAAAAGGCTTTACAGCTAAATTTAAGCTAAATGTACTTTAAAAAATTACAAAAAATAATTCTTAACTTCATTATTTAAACAAATATTGAACAGGATAAGCTGTTGGTGGGGTAGTGACACCTCTTAATTACATATAGCAGAAGTTTTAAGCAAGCACAAAATGTATAAACATACTATTACTGGATAATTTAATGCCATTTTGTCTTTAATGATTAATACATAAGCTCACACATTAAATCTAATTTTCATCTGTTCGACTGAAAAAATGTGTTTATATGATATGCAAACAAACTTTACCATGTAATCCTCTCAGTATTTTAAGACCATATGTCCACCAAACAGCTGGCTCTGGTCTGGCCACAGCGATGCATGTAAGAGTGACATTTCCACCTTGAGCTGCAGCTATGTTAATAAATGGTGTTGTGACTGTTGGTTTTGTGCATGTCTTTAGCTCCATCTTATGAAAATACCTTCCTTCAACATATTTGGGTCCAGTTGCAGGTCAAGTAGGAGTTCATTAATATGATAGGTGCACTAAGCGATTTAATAAACTCAACAAATCCCTTAAGTCGACAATCACAGAGCTATGGATTTTCGTGAAGCGCTAAAACCACATTGGCAATTGAAACTGTGTTCTTCATTTTTATTATTAAACATATTATAGATAGAAGGCTATTTTAGAAAGACTTCTTTAGTGATAACTATGAGCTGATTGAAGGATAAGTCCAAAACCTGACAAAAATTTTAGTGCATTCTCTGGCAGAACATCAATGCGGTTATGCTTCAAGTCCAAAATTTTAAGGTTGGGCGTGTCCTCAAATGCTGCCCATGGCACAATTTGCAGTTTATTGCCTTCTAGTTGAAGTTCAGTCAAATTGATCAAACCTTCCAGACTATTTACACTGATCATAGTGATGTTATTAAAATTAAAAATAAAAATTAAAATATAAAAATAAATCTAATTTTCATCTGTTCGACTGAAAAAATGTGTTTATATGATATGCAAACAAACTTTACCATGTAATCCTCTCAGTATTTTAAGACCATATGTCCACCAAACAGCTGGCTCTGGTCTGGCCACAGCGATGCATGTAAGAGTGACATTTCCACCTTGAGCTGCAGCTATGTTAATAAATGGTGTTGTGACTGTTGGTTTTGTGCATTCTCTGGCAGAACATCAATGCGGTTATGCTTCAAGTCCAAAATTTTAAGGTTGGGCGTTTCCTCAAATGCTGCCCATGGCACAATTTGCAGTTTATTGCCTTCTAGTTGAAGTTCAGTCAAATTGATCAAACCTTCCAGACTATTCACACTGATCATAGTGATGTTATTAAAATTTAACCACAGATGTTATACGGACAGAATGCTGCTTTAGGTATTATATTCAAATGAGAGTTCTCAATACGGATTTTTGTAAAGTCTTCAGAGATATCTTATTCCATTTAATTCTGTTTCCATGCACACAAGAGAGCTACGATAAACACATAGCAGGAAGCGTGCTTAAAAAAATTCCTTACATGACTGAAGTGAGTTGCATCTAAGATGAAGTGTATATCATAAGTACAAAAAGTAACATTTAAAAATAACATTATATTTCTGTAAAATTAGGTAAACATTTTTTGGCAGAATTTAACTTATCTAAAAGAAAATAAAGCGTATTATTTTGTATAGGCCACGTTTTAATATAATACATTTATAAACAAAATAACATGAGGTCAAAGTTTCTTGACTACAAGACAGTTAAGTTATAAAAGAATATATTGTAATATAACCTTAGCTCTGGAAATAAATATTTGTAGATTGATATTACTGTGGTTAAGCTAACTATGTAATGTGATTAAAATGCCTTTTTTCAGTATAAAATATTTTTTATATTAGTAATTTAAATAGCTAAGGGATTCTAAAAGAATTGTAAGTATTTTAAATTATTCTAAAAGGCTTTACAGCTAAATTTAAGCTAAATGTACTTTAAAAAATTACAAAAATTAATTCTTAACTTCATTATTTAAACAAATATTGAACAGGATAAGCTGTTGGTGGGGTAGTGACACCTCTTAATTACATATAGCAGAAGTTTTAAGCAAGCACAAAATGTATAAACATACTATTACTGGATAATTTAATGCCATTTTGTCTTTAATGATTAATACATAAGCTCACACATTAAATCTAATTTTCATCTGTTCGACTGAAAAAATGTGTTTATATGATATGCAAACAAACTTTACCATGTAATCCTCTCTGTATTTTAAGACCATATGTCCACCAAACAGCTGGCTCTGGTCTGGTCACAGCGATGCATGTAAGAGTGACATTTCCACCTTGAGCTGCAGCTATGTTAATAAATGGTGTTGTGACTGTTGGTTTTGTGCATGTCTTTAGCTCCATCTTATGAAAATACCTTCCTTCAACATAATTGGGTCCAGTTGCAGGTCAAGTAGGAGTTCATTAATATGATAGGTGCACTAAGCGATTTAATAAACTCAACAAATCCCTTAAGTCGACAATCACAGAGTTATGGATTTTCGTGAAGCGCTAAAACCACATTGCCAATTGAAACTGTGTTCTTCATTTTTATTATTAAACATATTATAGATAGAAGGCTATTTTAGAAAGACTTCTTTAGTGATAACTATGAGCTGATTGAAGGATAAGTCCAAAACCTGACAAAAATTTTAGTGCATTCTCTGGCAGAACATCAATGCGGTTATGCTTCAAGTCCAAGATTTTAAGGTTAGGCGTGTCCTCAAATGCTGCCCATGGCACAATTTGCAGTTTATTGCCTTCTAGTTGAAGTTCAGTCAAATTGATCAAACCTTCCAGACTATTTACACTGATCATAGTGATGTTATTAAAATTAAAAATAAAAATTAAAATATAAAAATAAATCTAATTTTCATCTGTTCGACTGAAAAAATGTGTTTATATGATATGCAAACAAACTTTACCATGTAATCCTCTCAGTATTTTAAGACCATATGTCCACCAAACAGCTGGCTCTGGTCTGGCCACAGCAATGCATGTAAGAGTGACATTTCCACCTTGAGCTGCAGCTATGTTAATAAATGGTGTTGTGACTGTTGGTTTTGTGCATTCTCTGGCAGAACATCAATGCGGTTATGCTTCAAGTCCAAAATTTTAAGGTTGGGCGTTTCCTCAAATGCTGCCCATGGCACAATTTGCAGTTTATTGCCTTCTAGTTGAAGTTCAGTAAAATTGATCAAACCTTCCAGACTATTTGCACTGATCATAGTGATGTTATTAAAATTTAACCACAGATGTTATATGGACAGAATGCTGCTTTAGGTATTATATTCAAATGAGAGTTCTCAATACGGATTTTTGTAAAGTCTTCAGAGATATCTTCTGGTATTCCATTTAATTCTGTTTCCATGCACACAAGAGAGCTACGATAAAAACATAGCAGGAAGCGTGCTTAAAAAAATTCCTTACATGACTGAAGTGAGTTGCATCTAAGATGAAGTGTATATCATAAGTACCAAAAGTAACATTTAAAAATAACATTATATTTCTGTAAAATTAGGTAAACATTTTTTGGCAGAATTTAACTTATCTAAAAGAAAATAAAGCGTATTATATTGTATAGGCCACATTTTAATATAATACATTTATAAACAAAATAACATGAGGTCAAAGTTTCTTGACTACAAGACAGTTAAGTTATAAAAGAATATATTGTAATATAACCTTAGCTCTGGAAATAAATATACATTTTTTGTGTTCCATTGACAAAATCATAACTTGAGGTTGTTTTGTCAAGACAAATTGAACTAACCTGCCATGATCAGTTGTTTTGCAGAAGCATCCAGCCAAACATGGTGAGTTGATTGAGCTAATATGTTTTACTATGAGAAATAAGCTTGCAAAATGAAAGACATGGTAAAGAGCATCCATAATCCTTTAAAAGTCACAACCACACAAGGCTCCAGTGCATGCTTATAGTTAAAGCCCAATAAAGCCTATTAACCATAATCCTAAGTGCATTCAGAACACAGAGTCTGTGTCTAGCAGTCTTAGATTCACATCACAAAATATATTCTTGGATTACTGTTTGATTTAAGCTTACTAAAAGTTTTCGGCTGCAAAAATATTAGCAAAATCTTTTACTTTATTGTTATGTTTTAAATTGTAACTAAGTTGCTAATAAGCTCAGCTCATAATAAAGTCCTGGACTAAGACAGAGTATACATATTTATAATGCATTTATTTCCAAGTCACAGAAATGATGATGATAATACAAGAATAAACTGACCATTGTCTGGATAATTCAGTGGCTATAGTTTTCAAAATATTAAATGAAGATATTTTAATGTATGACTCAATAATATTATTAATATTAATTATTCCTAATTTTATTATTAAGTAATAATAATAACATCCATATGTTTTAAATGTGTGTATCTATACTAAGTACTCCTCTCTAAAAGACATAAGGAATAAAATATAACAAAACTTTTATGTTGATAACACACAGGTATGCAAACACCTTAACATTTTTTAGTGTTTGCCTGTTTTCTAAAAGTCCTCAACCACAACTCTCCACCAGCTGAATGGCTTGATCTTTTTAGTAATCAAAAGAGCACTATTAAACAAAAGAGTTCAAGCACTCTCATTGAGTCTGTAATTGCCATTTAAAAGTATCCTCTGTAAAGTATGTTTAGGTTTGCTCAGCAAGGTACTGTTGGTACAGACTATGTGCACTTAAATACTGTGGCTGAGTCTGGATACTTAGGCTGTGTGGAGAAGTAGTGGCTGAGGAAAACCGTCAGCACAGGTATTCATTTGGTTCTCCTTCAATCTTGGAAATGGACTCCATGCTAGATCTAGCAGAAAGTAATCTGTTGGACTCCTCTGGGCTTGGTCGGTTCAGGTAGTCCCCCTCTGCGCTTCTGGCCTTGGTGCTTGGAGAAAGTGTCTCAAATGTTACATATGAATCTGGAAGGTCTTTGGACTTTTTGCTCAAAAGTTTTTTGATTTTTCTCTTAAGTGCTCCACAGCAGACGATCACAGTAAGAGGCACAGCGATCACACAGGCCACCGTGATCACAACAACATTAATGAGCTTTTGAGTTCCATTAGCACTTGCTGCCGCATCTGTCGAGAAGATTACACACTGCTCTTTTTTAGGGATCAGGCCTTTAACACATACACAGGCAATGTATTTAGTTTTAGGAACCAAGCCTTCTATGAGGATCCGGTTATTGCCGGGATTAACATTGATTCTGCGCATGTCTCTCTCCCCGAAAACAGCATAGAGCACATTGAAGGCTGTGGTGTTTTTGGCTTTTGGAGCTCGCCAGATTAGACACACAGTGTAGTCTGTATCACCAATGACTTTGACTGAACGGACAATCCTGTCAGGATCTTGTTGCAAAGAAGATGTGTTGGCTGCAAGATTGCTCAGATTGGTATCAATGAGTCCATCAGGATTTGTGGGCTGAGGGTTTTTATAACTGTCTGCAACAAAGTCACTCTGTAGATCAGAGTACGAACCACTATTATCTGTAGGCCTGATATATGCTGTGACTTGGGTGGGTCTTGGAGAGATATATCTTGCAATGAGTTTGTCCTGATAAACAGCCTTTTCAACATGGCTGGAAAATTTTTCTTTATTTTTTTTCAATTTTCCAGTATGAAACTCTCCTTTTGGAGATTTGGTTACAATTAAAGATATTGTTGCCTCTGCAGTTCCAGCATAGCTTGTTGCTTTGCAGATGTATTTCCCAGAGTCTTGAAAGGAGACAGCAGGTATAGAAAATACAGACCAAACAATTCCTTCTTTAGAGTTTTCTTGCTGAACTGCAAAATGAATACAAAAACCTTGTTGTACCAAAGTAAGGTAAAATATCTAGTGTCAAAATTATGTGCAGTTACTGTATATAACTGCTTTATATGTTCTGTGTTAGATATTTGTAATATTTTTAAATTAGATTTTATGTTTTAAGTGTCTTAATTCACTGAAATATTTTCATGCTCACCTGTACCATTGAGTGGATTCCCATCAGCTCTTTTCCATGCCAGGTCTGGCATCGGGACACCAATAGCACCGCAGCGCAGAAGCGCATTGTTGCCTACTGTGCTCCTGATGCGTGCTACAGCTGTATGAACCTTTGGCTCCTGGCATCGTCTCAGCTCAGCATCAATAAATAAAACGCCTGAGAGACTTTCAGGATCAGCACATCTCAGTCTGTTATCGATAAAGGCAACAGCACGTGAAGGAGACTTCTGAAATTGAACTAGATCATGCAACCGACAGTCACAAAGCCAAGGATTGTCATGGAGTCCTGTTTAGAGAGAAAATAGCCATTTGCTAAACCAGCATACCATGTTGTCAGGTAAAATATTTCACATCTATTTATGTCACTACAACATTTTGCATCGGTTTGGGCCCTCTGTTCAAACACTATTGGTTACATTGATTTCTTAAGTAAAACTAGTTACCATACCACACTCGCATAAAAACATGTTTGCAATTGTTCACACACACACGCACACGCACACTTTAAATGTAGTCGGTAGAAAATTTTACCCCCATCCAACAAATATATTAAAATTAGCGGCAACGTCTATTTGAGAATTTTGCTAAATTATGCAATAATATTTATATTTAAGTATGTTAGCAATTTTATTTACTAACACCTGAAAAAGCCTTACACAGTGCTTACTGACCAGATCAAGACTGTAAAAAACTGCATATGCGACTGTAAAAAACTGCATATTCTTGGTACTTACCAAGAATAACTTTTGAAATTTCTACTCCTTGAATTGGTTTTTCTAGTAACCAAAGCGAAAGGACTTCAGCTGGCAAAGTCAACAGGGTATTACTGGAGAGGTCCAAGTATGATAAATGTCTTATGTACATTGCTGCCTCTGTGGGAACTGAAGAGAGCTGATTATTGTGCAAGTCAAGAAGTCTGAGGCTGGGCATGTCTAATAAGGATTCCCAGGGAAATGTAGTAAGTAAATTCCCATCAAGTCTGAGTTCCTCTAGGCTTTTGAGTCCACGGAAACTGTCCATATTTAGGGAGGATAAAGCATTAAATGACATCCACAAAAATTCCAAATTGGGCAGGTAGTTGAATGATTCACTAGGGATCCTTTTCATGGCTGTTTTTTCTATTCTGAGTTTAGAGGTGTCGGTGGGAAAGCTGGCAGGCACCAGGGAAATCTCGGGGTCATTACAAATCACACTCCTGAAAAACAAATCAATTTTTAAATAAGAATTACGTAAAATTTGTATATTATTAATATTGGTTCAATATTTTTTACTTAATATTATTTTACTGACTGATATCCTGTATAGCTATTATATAATTTGAATTAGATACTTTACTGAATATTTTTTGTCTATTTAAACATAATATGATAATCAGTAATCAGACTAACTTCCTTTCTCATTTACAATACAAATGTAAAACTCACCTGGCACGGGAGCCATCACTCAGGTTATGATAGAAACAGCTACACTGAGAAGGACAAGTGGTAAATGTACAGTAAATTCCATCTAACGCAAGCATCAAAGCAAAGAAAACAGACAGCATCATTTTTCTGCTTTTCAGTAACTAATCCACAGTTAATTAGATGGTGTTCTCCTTTTGTGCTTTTTAAAATCACAGATGCATGTAGTCATCTGTTAGCCACTACATCCCCCACTGCTGTGTGAGCTGCATGGGTCTTCCATATAATGGATAAGAGAAGGATTAGTGAGACGCATACTCATGTGTGTCATGTTGAATCAGACAAACTGATAGGCTGCACACAAACATGTCTGTGTATTGTAGATCTAAAATACTTCAGAACTGGTCATAATGCCATCTTATTGTTTCCGCTTCTCTTAATCCCACCCTAAACAGCACACACTGCCTTTTTCCTATTGTAATCATCACAGTTAAACCCACAATCTTGCAGCATTTGTAATATAGATATTATTGCTTTTGTAACATTCATTCAAATGAAATTTATTTCAAGTTTTATAACAAATACAGCATACATCTGCATTATTTTTGGTTGTGCAAAAAAGTTCTGTACGAGCCAAATAATGCCCTATTTTACAAAAAATATATAAAGCATATGATAAGGGACTCAAGAATGAGCATGAATAAGATGTTATATGGGGGATATGGTATTTAATTACAAATCAAGACATTTAAGCATAAAAACATTGATGGCAAATAATACTTTTTTTTTCTTTGCAGAGTTAAGAAGCACAGGCAATCACTCACACAATCACACCATTACACCTATAGACAATTCAGTATGTCATAATTACCAGACTTGGTGTCTTTGTACTGAAGTACCAAGAGTACTATAGTACTACTGACTTGTGTTGTTTTCTTTTGTAAGTCACTTTTTTACCTGTAACATTGCAACACAGGAGTTTCTTGTTTTAGTAATAGCATTATAAGACGATAACCTCATTTGCAAAAAGAACAACTTTTACAAAACTTAAGATATAATAAATCTGTTTGTTTATGAATTGCAAAGTTACATTTGAAAAGTACATTGTTATTAAGTATAAAATATATCTATTATGTACTGTATTGAGGTTGTTTTAACCTGTAGTATTAGCACTATTGTTAAGGATTCCACAAAAAAATACAAGCAAACCCAACAAATAAAAATTATATGTTAAAACTAGATATGTATTTCCTGAAGGAACTACAGAGAGGGCTTGAAATGTTGTGCCCATGAAGGGGTTTAAAATGCTGAGAAGGAGGCAGTAAAAGTTGCCCTGATGCTCCAGAGCTTCTGTGAACTGAAATATTCACAGTAAGACTGCGCTGGTGACGTCACATAGCCACGCCTCCTAATCTTGTTTGGATGTTGGGTGTGTGTGTGTGTGTCTTATTAATCAGTCTGTGTGCAGAAAGACGATTTTCCACCTATTTTCACACTCCAAACAAATACTCATAACTCGGAAAATCTTTCACCTATCATTTCGGCAACGACAGGAGTGATAAAAAGAAAAAAAATATTGGTGTGAAATAATGCAGATTGAGTCATAAATTAATGAAATGGACAAAAAAATTAGCATTAGAGTCTATGGGGCAGGTTTAGTCCCTCATGCCGAACAAACCCTCATAACTCAAAAACTAAATGGTGCTTGTAGGTGAAAGTATAAGGATTTTACAGAGGTTTGTTAGGAGAAAACTGATTTAGCTTTAATTTACAGTGGTGATGACGTCATCATTACCGATGTAACATTGTTTGAACGGAAGCTGTACGTTGAGTGGTTCGGGCTGTATTAATCACAGAAATTCCGCTTTAGAATAATAAGAATATTGAGAACAAGCCCTCTAACAATGAAGCTGAAATGAGGACACCTTTTACAACAGAATAATCCAACACATGTATTATAATCCACAATGGGGTGTTTGAAAAACTACACACAGAATATTATAATACCCAAATGTAAATGACCTAAACATCAACTCAAAAATGTGAATAAACTAAGCAGTGAATGAGTCAAGAATTTCTTAACATAGAGTCAAATTTTATTAACTACAAGTAATAAATTGTTTTAATTAAATTGGAAAAAAACAATAATAATAATTTATAAAAGGTAATTATTTTTGCTATCATTAAGACATGAAATTGTGGGACTGTCATTTTTCATTAATTTTCATTAATAAACTTGTGCTGTTGGATAGATGACATACATACATATTCTAATAAACAAATACTGACAGTGACTGCAGGTGCTTAGTTCTTGTCACAGCAAAATAAGAAAATAGCTTACAAAACTTCTTAGAACCAGAAGCTTTACATTGAGCATGAGGTGCTGGTGCTGATATATTGTGTTAGTTTTTGCAGTGCCAGCACAGAGGAGAACACACACAACAGTAAACAAATGCAATTGAAGGAGGAAAAGAAAGAGAACTTAAATATAAAAAATAGTATGATACTAATAAGGGCACTTCATGACCATTAGGGGTAAAGGACTCACTTTCAGCAAGTCCAACTTAACAGTATTAAGTTTAATTAGGATGTAGAGCAAAGAAGATTTGTAACCTAGATACTTTAGCAACTTTGAAATTAATAAAATGCCACTAGTCAGAAGCTCTGACCCAGAAACAGTCATAGAAATAGAATACAATATGTGAGCACCTGGTGAATTCATATGACAAGAAAAAATCCTCTTGCTCAGGCCATGATATAACAGTAACGCTGCTGCAACCAGGGCAAACTGGAATGATGGGTTAAAAAAAAAAAGATAAGAAAGAAAGGAACATAAATTTAAATATGAATTTAAAAATAAAGGAAAGCATTAAAAAAAACACCAACGGAGATTATTAAATAATGTGTGACATGAGAATAACCCCAGAAACAAAAGAGTGCTGTAGTAATTAACATTCTATCTTCCAAAGTAACTGCAATGGGTAAAGTAAATGGCTTTGTGAGAGAGTAAAATATAAAGCTCACCAATGATTGTGTTAGACACTGTGTTCCTCCTGGACACAGATGCACATTTTGCTAAGAGGAAAAATCAGACAGAAAACTGGTAGTTGTTATTGCCAAAGTTATTAAGGTTTTAGTCGACAGGAGCAGATTAAGACTGACAGAAGATTTGTCACAGTTACTAAAGCATGAGAAATATGCAATACTGTTTCCAAAGTTGTTATGTTGCTACAGCAATGTGTCTATAGCAGACTAAAGTTTCAGCAACTTGTGTAATAATTCACCCAAAAAATGTTACCCCTTTGTACAAAGACGATGGCTAGTTTTCGTGGCCCAAAGTCATCTAAGTCTGGACCAAAAGACAATCAAAGCGTGCTCCTGGAAGCCAAATTTGTGTCTGTGTTTGATCGCCCTGCCTAGAGTCTAGATCTGTTTTCAGTTGTAAATGCACATATTGACATTGGCATAAGGAGAGGAGAAGGGAAGAGTAAGAAACCAGGAGAGGGTATGTAGAAGCTCTGAACTTGTCTCCTTATTGGTTCACACCCAAAGTATCCCAGCATAGAGAAACCTACACATCATGTCCCTATTGAGCTGTCTTTTTTTAAAGGACTTCTTCTGGACAATGCTTTTCTGTCCAGTGTCCTCCAAGCCCATTTTGAATGTACATGCTGGAGCAGCAGGTACTCCTTTGTTTCAGCAGAAAGGAATGCTTTATCAAGCTAAAGCACCTTTAGCTGCACTCAAAACCTTTTTTTTCCTTTCACAGATAGAAAGATTATTTAACACAAACATGTTACAGCTGAGCATGCCATTACCTCTACTAATTCCTGTGTTTCAATTCTCATTTATCAGTTAGCATTTTATCAAAATAACTTTTACTACAAATATATAATTAAAACAGTGTAATTCAATTAATATAACTAAAGCTTGGATGCAAAGTGATTTGGCTGCTGACCATTCTGTTGTTTATTTATGGGTTTAAAATTACAAATACAATTGGGTTTATGTCAGGACCAGTCAAGAACGGTCAAAGAGTTGTTTTGAAGCCATTCCTTTTATTAAGCCATTATTTTAGCTGTGTGCTTAGGGTCATTGTCTTGTTGGATGGAGAACCTTTGGCCCAGTCTAAGGTCCAGAGCAGTCTGGAGGAGCATTGTCTGGTTTTCTATTTACCTCTATTTAGCTTTCTATACCTCTCCCACCAAGGCTCTTCTTCCACGATGATTTATGCTTGTAGACCGTTCTGTGGAAAGATGCGCATACACTTCTCCAGATGGTGAGACTGTCAGACAACAACCTGACCCAACAGTTTCTGGAAAAAGCCATTGGAACAATCAACAAGGATCGATAATTGCTGAAAAAGGACATTCGCAGAACTGTGAATGAATTTAACGTGTCACATGAAAACTATTATGATGTTGACCTGTGGAAAGACAAAAGACAAACATTCGCAAAGTCACAAGAGAGTTGCAAAAAAAGGGAAGAAAGAATCATTGTGGTAAAGAATTGTGTGTAACAGACAGGGTGTCAAAGAAAGGTCATGCCTGATTAAGATTGTAATTAAGGACTTATGCTTTTTGCTGCTTACGCTTGCGCTATGCTGCTAACAGCCATAAAAATGTTACAGAGTAAAAGAGAGATAGGGGTGTTTTTTTGATGTTCTAATCAACCAGACATCAGGAAGCAAGTCTCCTGAATCATCTTTAAAGGTAAGAGAAATTTTCCTATAAAGCGAGAATCTGATGATAGGTTGGTGAATTCAGAGATAAATTTGACCTCATTAAACAATACAATGGCCAGGTCGAGTCCTGCTCATCCCAAACGTCTTTCATTAAAAAAAAAATATGGAGGTCACTGTGCTCTTGGGAACCAAGAATGCTGCAGAAATTATTTTGTAACCACGGCCAGGTTCTTCGACCTCATGATTCTCATTTGCCCTGACATGCACTGTCAGCTGTGAGGTCTTAGACAGGTGTATGCCTTTCCTAATCAAGTCCAATCAGTTTAATTAAATAAAGCTGGACTGAAGGAGTGAACCATCCCAAGAAGGATCAGGAGAAATGGACAGCATGTGGGTTAAATAAGAGTGTCACAGCAAAAAGTCTGAATACTTATTACCATGGGATATTGTAGTTAAGCATTTTAGTCAATTTGCGAAAATCTACATTTCTGTTTTTGTTGTTTTTTGTCAAGATGGGTTGCTGAGTGTAATGAGAAAAAAAATGAAACAAAAAGTGAAAAATTTAAAGGGCACTGAATAATTTCTGTTCCCACTGTATATGCATATATTTGTAATGTAGGTAAATATGTGTATGTACATACCTACCTACCCACCTATATGTATATATGCTTGAAAAGAAAAAAACTGATTAATTATGGAGGTTTACTACCATGAATGCATATTTAAAAAAAATTTAAATAAATATATATATATATGCGGCACGGTGGCATAGTGGTTAGCACGTTCGCCTCTCGGCGCTAGGGATTCCCGGTTCGAATCTCCATCTGGGTGGAGTTTCCATGTTCTCCCCGTGTCCGTGTGGGTTTCCTCCGGGTTCTCCGGTTTCCTCCCACAGTCCAAAAACATGGATCAAGTTAATTGAGTTCTCCAAATTGCCCCATATAGAGTGTGTCTGTGTGAGTGAGTGTGTGCCCAGCGATGGATTGGAGCCCTGTCCTGGGTCTATCTGCCCAGCGCCCGAAACGTTCTCCCCTGGATGGGGATGGGGAACCCCACCGCGACCCTAATAGAGGATAAAGCGGGTGATAATGAATGAATGAAATATATATATATATATATATATATATATATATATATATATATATATATATATATATATATATATATATATATATATATATATATATATATATATATAACCTCGCTTGCCCATCTTTCTCTATTTGTTATAGTAATTCACGGCACATAAAAGACTTTCCAACTTGTTGCATAGACCAATCACACGACGAAAAGTAAATGCGGCAGTCTGGTATAGTCGTGATTGCATCTCATTCACCCAATTTCTAACAAGTAGGATCACACAAAGGATTGTTGTGTAACTGAATGAGCGCATTGTGTAAATACGCATTAAGGGGCCAAATACTTGATGCTGTTATGTTCATTAAGAAATTCTTTGGCGGATTGGAGCTTTTACATAATGACGCTCATGCCTTTCCCTTGAGAAAGAGTCCCTTTCCCTCATCATTTTTGTAGACAGAGGCTGTCGAGCGTTTGAACTCTGAACGTCAGCGCGGTGATTCCTGCAGATCTTCAGTAAAAACGCTCGCCATGGTTCCTTCTTATCCTCTGCCGGATGGATTTTCGGAGCTCGACGTGTTCGCGCTGGGTTCTTGTTTACTCGTGGAGGGTGAGTATGTTTGTCATAAAATTCCTTCTAACAGAAATGATACAATTTGTGTCACGTTTCTGAAGTGCAGCGAGCCTTCACGTTAGGACTATTAACTGAATAATTGTTCGTAACGCAGCAGGTGTTGAACTCGGTGCTTTTATCTTCTGTTTAAGGTCTGATTGGGTTCATAATGAATGCAGTCACTGTAGTCGCTTTTCTGAAAATACGAGATCTGAGGACTCCGAGTAATTTCCTTGTATTCAGCCTGGCTTTAGCAGACATGGGGATTTGTTCTAACGCCACTATCGCCGCATTCTCAAGCTTTCTGAGGTAAATTTATTTATTTCAAGGTCGCACAATTTATATAATGATTAAATGAGCTTTGGCAGATGTGATTAAACATGGATTCATTCATTTGAGATGAAATGGGATTGAAAGCAGCTGCTTTGGGTGAGAGCCAGTTCTTTTAATAAGCTCTGCTTACGTAATTTCTCACAATGTTGTTACATGTTTGTGCTTTTGCATTTTGTGTTAAGGTTTTTCCTTTCCCCAGTCCAGTGGAATTTATGGAACTTCCATGTAACTGCTGTTATTTGTGGAAATTTAATAACTTAACAGATACTGGCCCTACGGATCTGAAGGATGCCAGAGTCATGGGTTTCATGGATTTCTGACGGCACTCTCCAGCATTCACTTCATCGCAGCTATTGCTTGGGACAGATACTCCCAATACTGTACAAGTAAGAATCAGTCATTCATTCATTCATTATCTTCCGCTTTATCCTATATTAGGGTCGCGCTGGGCAGATAGACCCAGGACAGGGCGCCAATCCATCGCTGGGCACACACTCACTCACACAGACACACTCTATATGGGGCAATTTTGAGAATTCAATTGACTTGATCCATGTTTTTGGACTGTGGGAGGAAACCAGAGAATCCGGAGGAAACCCACGCGGACACGGGGAGAACATGGAAACTCCACCCAGATGGGGAATCGAACCAGGAATCCCTAGCGCTGAGAGGCCAACGTGCTAACCACTAAGCCACTAAGCCTTTAAGAATCAAAGAAAACATTAATTAGTGAGTAGTGAGTAGTTCTCAATCATGACATTTCATCACTTCAAATTATGTCAGTTAAAGAAAAGAAAGGTTAAGGGGGGAAAAAATCCAAATAGTACTATAAAAGGTTTTTAAAAGACACAGTAAGAGCACAATTGCGGAAAATAGACTAGTACTGCATTTATATAAACTCACTAGCCATTTTATTATGTTCACCTCCTCAGTTTTATACTCAAGTCTGTTTTTTTTTTAGTTCCACTGATGATATAGATTGCCATTGTAGTTCTACAATTACAGACAGTAGTTTGTTTCGCTACTTAATTTGTTAGCCTGCTTTAGTATGTTCTCTGGTGATCAGGACCCCCACAGAGTAGGTATTAGGGTGGTGGATGATTCTCAGTACTGCAGTGATATTGGAGTGTTAGTGTGTGTTGTGCTCGTATGAGTGGATCATTCAAATTATCACTGACTGGTCTATTTAATCAAAACTTGTCATTAATTAGGATATCTTATTAACATGTGGAAATAAAATAAATAACTTCCAGTTACCTTGTTGCACAAAGCATGGTCAGAATGTGACCATGACAAAGCTGCATTTGTCTGTTCTAGTTCCCAGCTGCGATTTTTAACTTGATATTAAAAAATACATTTTTCTTGTGATTTTAAGTTTTGTTTAAATAAACCAGTTTTCCACATAAATATTCTAAAACAAGACGTGAGTCGGTAAGTAAAGGTCGCTATGGGTATAAAATGCCCTTTATCTTACTTTGGCCAAAGCAGAATTAAAAAGTTCCATCTGCCTCATGTCTCATTCAAAGCCTTTTAAACTACATGGTTACAAATGCAAACCCATTCATCCATTATAAGTCTGTGTGAATGCTTGCCATTTGGGATTTGTAAAGGCACACAGAATCCTAATTTGAAGGCCCAAATTAGTCAGTGTTACTTAATTTATTGAGAATTAAACGGTAGACGTGCAAGTGTGTGCTGATATATAATGGTTTGATAACCATTATAACCATTATATAACCCCTCCAGATCTTATATTAACAGCAGATAATGTATTTATTTTGGTTTCTTCAACAAATAAATTATATGAAAATAATTGTAGTTACATATATAATTATAATACAGATAAAAAACATTCAATTAAATTTAAGACTTTAAGACAAATATTAATAACCACAATGATGGAAAATTCTATTAATTAATTAATTAATTACAAAATATTAAAATAATTTTTTAATAATTTGTTTCTTTTTATTTCAGGAAAAAAGCTGCAGTGGAGGTATGCGATCACCATCACTCTATTCATATGGATCTTCACTGCCTTTTGGGCAGCTATGCCTTTGATTGGTTGGGGAGAGTACGACTATGAGCCTTTAAGGACCTGCTGCACTTTGGACATGAGCAAAGGAGATAGGTACAAGAAATATTTTTTATTTTATTATATTATATTTATAGAGATCCTTCTGAGCCCCACATACCATTTTCTTGTGACATTATTATATTATATATTTCTTATGACAGCTGATCAATCAGTACAAATATAGTGCCGTTGAAATTAAACAGAAAATTAATCAAAAAAGTAAATTATTACATTATTACAGTTGGTAATACACCACACCACTGTAATTTGTGGCATAAAAACATGTGTAAAATGTGTATAGCAATGTTTTGTAAGTTATCAATATCTAATAAACAAATTCTGTATTTTACCCAGGAATTATATCACCTATGTGTTTCCAATGGCCATATGTAACATGGGAGTTCAAGTTTGTATTGTGTTCCTGTCATACCAGTCAATTGACAAGAAATTTAAAAAGACCGGTCAGGAGCGGGTAAGAAAAACAGTAATTTCGAAAAAATCTCACAAAAATTCTCATGATATTCTGGCTTTTTAAGTGCAAAATGCAAACTAATCAGTAAATGATTTCATTCTAATATTATGTAGTACTGAACACTGCCAACATTAAATGTATGCGTTATTCATGTATGCCTTTTGTGAACAGATCAAGTCAAATATTAGACCAAACCAGGTTTTAAACAGCCAATGTCTAAAACATGCCAAGACCATACTTAATCCACAATCAAAATTATGATCCCCAGAAGATTTGATTTGATTTATATATATGAACTATGCAATACTTCTATACTTTTATACACATATACTATATGATTCAAGTATCTGTAATGTCAATAACTTATTTGACGTCACGCTGCTCTATACAGTTCAACTGTAGTATTCCGCTGAAGACACTGCTCTTTTGCTGGGGTCCCTATGGAATCCTTGCCTTTTATGCTGCTGTTAAGGATGTAAATCTTTTATCTCCTAAACTAAGAATGGTAATGTATTCAATTACTATTTTTTTAAAATATATACGTTATTATTTTGTTATTTAGCCTAAAAAAAGGGTCCCTAGAAATCACACTTAATGTGCATTTTTACAAGAGTTACTAATTATTATTATAATTAAGATTTATTCCTTCTTTTTTGCAGATTGCACCTATTGTGGCTAAGACTTCTCCACTCTTTAATGTCTTTGTTTATGCTCTTGGGAATGATAACTACAGAGAAGGAATTTGGGAGCTGTTTACTGGACAAAAGATTGTACCCCAAAGTACTGAGAACAAGGTCAAATAAACCAAAAATATCATAAAATGTTAATTAATAATCAAAAGGCAGCTCATTGTTATATTTTAACCAATTAATTGATTATACATCTACATTGCAACAGATGTAACACAAACACAAAACAAGTATTTGTATAATAATACAACTAAGTTGTACTTAGTTCAGTTTTAATGATCTTGATATTCTGAAATGCCTCCTACCATCCATTATCAGACCTTTTTATGTATTTTACCAGTCTATCAAATTTATGTGTTTTATACATATTAAAAAATGTGGTCAGTCATAATTGACCATCTCAATTATTATTAGTTATCAGTTAATTGTTATGTTACTAAAAATACATATAAAAATTATTTTATTATTTTAATTATTATACTAAGAACAGGCGGCTTAGTGGTTAGCAAGTTTGTCTCTCAGCGCTAGGGATTCCCGGTTCGAATCCCCATCTGGGTGGAGTTTTCATGTTCTCCCCGTGTCTGCGTAGGTTTCCACCGGGTTCTCCGGTTTCCTCCCACAGTCCAAAAACATGGATCAAGTCAATTGAGTTCTCCAAATTGCCCCATATAGAGTGTGTATGCATGAGTGAGTGTGTGCCCAGCGATAGATTGGCGCCCTGTCCTGGGTGTATCTGCCTAGCGCCCGAAACGTTCTCCCCTGGATGGGCATGGGGAACCCCACTGAGACCCTAATATAGGAAAAAGCGGAAGATAATGAATGAATGAATACTAAGAACAAATGAAAACTACATATTGTTAAATCACATGATCAATATACAAAAAGAAGAAAAAAATGTGTAATTGAGATGGTTTAATGTGTATGTTTTCATCATGATTGCTGAATTCTAATTTGGTAATTTCCTTACCAACTCATTATGGCCATATTTGAACTTTGTTAATAGAATTACTTTATCGTTGATAATGTACTGAGGAAAAACTGCAAAAATAAATGAATTAATAAAATGTAAGTGTAATAAAATGTAATCAGAGTCACTCTCAATAATAGTAATACTTCAATAATATATGTATATTTGTATGGAACTTTATCTTCACTATGGTAATTTTGTTTAGACTTTTTTTATTGCACAAATTCATACACTTATATTGATATGGTGGACGTTTTAAAACTAAATGCATGTCAGTCCACGAATAGAATCCTACAATTTAAACAATTTCAACAATTTAAATTATAGAATCTATATAATCTATACTTCTTAATTAAACTTTTAACTTTTTTTTCATTAAAAAAATGCACATTTATAGTTATCAAACACATTACTTACACATTAAGCAATTATCCAATCAACTAATCATGGCAGCAGTGAAATGCATACAGAATAAAGAATCTGTGTATTTTAAGTCATCTGATATTATATAAGGAATGCATTTTCCAGAATCTTAAGGGAAAATTCCCATTTATGGAATCCATGCCCCAAACAGGCTGATGAACCCTTAGTAATTTAAATTGAGTCCTGCATGTCATGCTCTGCTTGTTAACTCTCAAGACATTTACACATTTTGACAAGACATTTACACTTCATTATTAGGTTAAGTATATTTGTCCTACAATGTGTTAATAAAACAAAAACAGCATTAATGTCTGTGATAGTGTTTTTGTTCTCTAAGAAAAAAAGAAAAAAACATCCTTCTGAAAATGTTGATGAAAAGGATAGGGGAAACCCCATAAACAGTTAACATCTGTTTGTAACAATAAGACCTAAAAAACATGAACAGGCCAAACAAAAAAAAATAAATCATATAATGTGTGTTATTATAATACTGTTACAGTGGTCAACGGTGAGTTTGATACTTAAACACATTTGATGAATTTTGAGCAAATCAGCTAAAAAATGTTTCTATTGTTAAAAAAAAAAAAGTAAATTCAGGCCTAGGAATTAATTTGATTAAAACTGCACAACTTAAGTGGACATGTGACATATCTAGGTCATTCAAGATAAGCAACTATAAACTGCTAAAGGACAATTGAAAATGTCTTATGAGCGTTACAATAGCTGTAATAGATTCTGTTACATATTTGGTAAGTACACACTTTAATCTCAAATATGCACCATGATTGCTCTTGTTATGAAAGTTGATCCTTTGTAAGACTAAACCTGGTCTCATGTCTGTTGTGCAAGGTGTGCTGCTGATCTTAGAGCTTGGCTGATAGGTTCTCTGAAATCAATTCTGGCAGAAACAGATAGGTCATGTGATCTACCATTATTATTGTCTCACAGTCTGACCTTAAATACTTGTTAAAGGACCAAGTGCAGTTACTGGACTGTCATGGTACAGTCACACAGCAAAGAGAAAGAGACTTTACAGATTTGTGTGTGTGTTTTTAGTTGGATATATAGATACTTGTATTTATGCATAGGTTCATAGGAAAGACTAATGTTTTATTTACATGAAATGTAAAGACATTGTATTTAAAATTATTGCGCAGTTCTTAAAATTCACAACTACCGGTGCTTGTTTGGTTTAATTATTTTCATCAAATGTTAACTGTGGCAAAGAAGAACATTACACACAAACAAAGTCACTAGTACACAAAAGTCAATCTAGGACATCCAAGTTCATACCCACAATGCTGTCCATACGTTCAATAATTACAGCTGTAGTTGAAATACATCTCACAGTCCTCTAGATGTCACTATTTCACTTCTTTGAATAAAACTCAGTCATATGAACTGTTTGAGCAAGAGATGGCGCCAAAACATAATGGATTGCATCGTTTATCGAGAAAGCCTTACTTAGTATAAATTAAATAAATAAGATAATTTATTTCATTGATTAATTAACTTATTAAACGACAACGACTTACACAAATTTTAAAACTGCAGTATTGTTGTATTTTAGTGACGTTTTTAATGACTAATTTAGTATCTAACAATATCAATAAAAATTACAACAGCAGTACTACTACTAATAATAATAGACTAATAATATAATAACAAATATGTAAATTATTTCATTATTATCTCTATATGTCAGTCTGCGTGGCCCTGTTAAAGGAGCTGTCCGCCACAATGTGGTGCTGAAGTTTAGCTTTGGTCGCTGTGATCAATACCTCTAATATAAAAGATCCTGCTATCTTTCATCCAGTATTGATAAAACCGAGTGACATTTGTTCGTGGAACATAGTTTGATTTTTTTAGTCTAACCCGAACATCGTTATTGAAGTTTCAGTAATGCTTACTCTTTCAAAATAAATACAATAGGCCTTATAACATAAATCTCTTATTTACGGAAGATCATCAGAAGAGACCTGTAGCTTTATTTGTATATTATATTTTTTCTCAACCACAAACAAAAGTTGATTTCAAACATGTATTTTTACATATACATATAACGACCATGTGTAAAGATAGTTTCCTTTATCATCAACTCTAACAAAAGTAAACAACAACGAAAACGAATACGCAAAGTACAGTTATAGTAAGCAGTCTATACATATATATCCCATTATGTGAATATAGAGAGGCTTGGTTGATTCAGCCTTGCAACTTTATACTTTTGTTTAGTAATTTAGTAGACTTTGCGTGTGGGAAAAAATATTCATCATTAAATTGCATTTGTTATGTGCAATGTGACGTCCTACATTCCTTAATAACCTTATAAGAATAAACCACGATTAATATCGTCGTTTAGAGATGGGGGAAGCAGAACACGTGAAGACGGCAGGGGAACCACTGGGGGGCAAGCAAGCAGTGCGTCACATTTCTGGGAAAAAGAAAAGCGACTTGAATGGATTCAGCAAAGCACACATGCCAGTGGTTTCCCCAGAACGGCAGCGACAGAGGCGAGTGCGCTCACTAGGACAATGACCTGCAGAGTTAAAGGTGCAAAAGTTTGAGGGTTAAAGGGTCACAGCTACCCGACATCGTGTGATCGCGCGTCCTAAAATGATGGAGTAGGAGCGGGTAAATTGCCAATTTGAGTTTTCTTCCCGAAGTGGTTTACAATGAACCAGCATAATCCGCGGATGCTGAAAGGCAGCCAGCTGCGCAGAGAAGAGAAGCGAGCGCAATGAGGGAGCGCATGCCAAGGTAAAGCAGGAAAGTTCTTTGGTTACGCAGGACTCGATCGTTCAGTAAACTAACGACTGAAAGTCGGTCCACACGCAACAAGCGTTGCTATTTAGCAAAAGAATTTACTTCGGGCCAAAGAAGAAAGCGTGAGAAGGATGGAGACCGACGGCTCCAGTGGTTTAGCGCAGTCTGCTGCGGAAAAACTTTCAGAAATGGGCGAAAGAACTAAACAGCTGGGCACTGCCATTCACGATCCTGAAAGACAGCGAACAATCATTCTAGTAATTGTCTGTGTGGCTCTTTTATTAGACAATATGCTCTACATGGTAATCGTGCCCATCGTGCCCGATTATTTAGCCCGTTTAGAAGGTGAGTCCGTTCACGGTGTGGTTCTGGCAAATTCCTCCAACAGCACAGAAAACTTCGACTTGCAGATCGGCGTCCTGTTCGCATCCAAAGCTATTTTGCAGCTTCTTGTGAATCCGTTGACTGGTACTTTTATAGACCGCGTCGGATACGACATCCCTCTTTTAATCGGACTTTCTATCATGTTTGTCTCCACCTGCATTTTTGCCTTCGCTGAAAACTACGGCACGCTGTTCGTAGCGCGCAGCCTGCAGGGTCTCGGCTCAGCCTTTGCCGACACGTCGGGCATCGCAATGATAGCTGACAAATTCACGGAGGAGGCCGAAAGGAGTCGAGCTCTGGGAATTGCCCTGGCCTTCATCTCGTTCGGCAGCCTGGCGGCGCCCCCGTTTGGCGGGGTCCTTTACGAGTTCGCGGGGAAGCGCGTCCCCTTTATCGCCCTCGCCTTCGTTTGTCTAGCCGATGGAATACTGTGCCTGACTTTCCTTAAGCCATTTTCTAGCAGGACCAGGGAGAACATGCCAATCGGCACCCCTATTTACAAACTCATGATAGATCCCTACATAGCAGTGGTGGCCGGTGCGTTGACCACCTGTAACATCCCTCTCGCGTTTCTGGAGCCTACCATCGCAAACTGGATGGAGGAGACAATGGACGCGTCACAGTGGCAGATCGGACTCACCTGGCTCCCAGCATTTTTCCCTCACGTTCTGGGGGTCTTTATTACTGTAAAGCTGGCTGCCCGACATCCTCACCTGCAGTGGTTCTATGGCGCCCTTGGCATGGTCATAATTGGTGCTAGCTCTTGTACTGTGCCGGCATGCAAGAACTTCGAACAACTCATCATCCCCTTATGCGGCATTTGTTTCGGCATCGCGTTGGTGGACACCGCACTCTTACCCACCCTCGCCTTTCTGGTTGATGTCCGCCATGTGTCGGTGTATGGCAGTGTATATGCCATTGCTGACATCTCCTACTGTGTGGCCTACGCTCTCGGTCCTATTGTTGCCGGAAAGATAGTGCACGACCTCGGCTTTGCGCAGCTCAACTTGGGAATGGGCCTCGCCAACGTGCTTTACGCACCCGCGCTGCTGATGCTGCGCAACGTCTGCTTCATGAAGCCGTCTCACTCAGAGAGGAACATGTTACTGGAAGATGGAGCCACTGGTCTCTACGACACCATCAAGCTAGAGGAGCGGCAAATGCGCAAACAGAAGAAAGGCTACAGTACCGCAGGGAACAGTGTATCTGTTGACGAAAACGGCTTGTTTTCTTCAAACTCAAGGTCATATTCCGAAGAGGAGCCTTTTGAACACGAATACACTTAATAGGCAAAATATTGCTTCCTCCCAGACATATTGTGGTTAACTATTACTGTCATCCAACCCCACACCTAACCGAGTTTGGAATTTACAATCGTACCCTAGCCATAGAATTCAAAACCTTCCGGATAAGGGCAAAATGTGACACTGTGACAAAATATGAAATTTGTTGCAAATATGCTGCACAGGTCATCACTGTCCAATAATTAAATTACCCTCCTTTTTGAGGCACGGCTGTCATATTTGTGATAATTTCCCTTATTTTTATAGGTAGTTGGTGTATAATTATTATTATTATTAATTTTTAAATATTGAAATAAATCAATATTCTAATCACTGTTATAATATGCTTTCAGGGACATTGACAGCCCACGGTAAAGAAAAACACAAGTATTTCAGTTGGGCTCAAACCTCCTTTGCATCCAGGCTTAAACTATAACTAATATGCAATACTAAGAAAAACATTTGGGAATGATGGTTCGAATGCATAGCCTTTTCCAATGTCAATAGTCTTGTGAGGATGAAATTCTGGAATGCGTTAAAGTATAATATAAGGCATAAAATGTATATAATGTGTATATTAATTGTACATAATTAAATATACATACATTGGATCGTCCATCTCTTTATTTGTTTAATAGATTTGTTAAGGAAGCTAAACATATTCCGCAAAAATACACATTAACAGCACTAGTTGTTTCAATCAGGTCAAAAGCCAATAAAAGTACGTGCGTTTTGGAAGAACTTTTTTTAGGGCAGTGGTATAATTTCATTTAAAAATGAATACTTATATGAGGTGCGCCACAGAAGCCAGTCGCCTTCAAAAACGTTAAAACATTCCTACATAGCTGTTTCATGCACTACGTCCAGTTATGGTCCAAAAATCTCAATGATTGGCTATTTGGTGTATGTTTCTGATTTAGTGTTAGAAAGCAGTTTGATGTTAAAAATACACAGTGCCATACTTCTATAGAGGGCAGAAAAAACGCGCTTGACGCACGCAGACCGGTGGGAGGAGTTTCCATCATCAGTTCAGGGCGCAGGTGGAACTATTGGTGTGCAATGGAAGTAGCATAGTATTCAGTTTGGCAATGGGTTCGAACAGCAGCTCAGAAAGAATGATCAACTAATAAAAATTGTTACCAAAAAATTGAAATGGATATATTTAATAAGACGATTGAGGACCGGACTACATCATTCTGGTAAGTGCATGCTATGAAGTTTTTTTATTACAAAAACTAAATGGGATAAGCTTAAAATAATAAAAAAAAATCTATGGCTTGATTTTTATACATAAGCTTTCTGGGGTTTCTAACACCCCCCCCCCCCCCCACATCCACCTCCCACCCCCTGACATGAATTGCAGAAGGTAACGGGGAGAACGCATCACTGGCATTTCCTTGAGCCTGAATCAGCTGCGGATCATTAAACATGCCAGTTTTGGAAGAAACGCCGTCAAACGACCAAGGAGAACATGATGTAATGTTTTGCAATTATTCAATCTTCAGATAGACCATTAGTGAGATTTTTTTGGTTGCCTGTACTGTAGATCACTGCAGGTGCATGGGCTGGTTTAATTGAACTACTAAACAGAGTTAACAGTGGACTCTGTATTCATTTAAAAAATCGTGTTGATTAATTATAACACTATTAAAATCGTTAAAAAATTTGATATGCATGCACAACCTAATCACATATTTGGTAATAAATGGATACAGTTTTTGGAGCCTAGGTTTTACATAAGAAGCTTAATTAAACAGAACAAAAATTTTCACATACAACATTGGGATGGGCTTAGGCTGGGTAACGGGCACTATTAACTGGGATGTTAATTAGGACAATTTACATGGACGTCAGTAAGACACTGTTCACCTACCTTTAAAAAACTGCAGATGAGATGATACCTAAAGGCAAAGACGAGCTTCTTCTGTGCCCTGACAAATATGTTTCATTCAAGTTGATCTAAAGAATAATATAAAGAGTTAGCATTAAGCGTGCCACTACATTTCCCAGATATCAATCCCCTAAAGCAATTAAAAGAAATAATATATATATATATATATATATATATATATATATATATATATATATATATATATATATATATATATATATATATATAAATACAATTTTTAACCATGTATATTTGTAAACAATACTAAATAAAATTTTATTTATACTTGTGTATAGCACCTCCCCAAGTTGCCTTTACCAGCCTTACAGCAAACATTAGATATGTATCTAAAGTGTATGAGACACTTGATACCTGAAGAGCAGTTCAAAAGGACTAAAAACCTCACAGAGAGATTTGGAGCATCTGGTGGCCTTGGAGAAATGCTTCAGAAAAAGTTGGTGGAAAGAAGAGAAGCTAAAGCTAACTGGGTAAGATACTGTTTGACTTTAGTTTTTTTCCAGGTTAAATAAACTTTATGTTAAAATTTATAGATTTAATGAAAGAGAAACTCTTTACAGAAACAGTGCTTTAATTTAAAGTAAAATTTATTTTAATTATACAAACCATTACACTTGCATTCCCTTACATTATTATTTTTATCATCAATCATAATCAGCATTATTATTATTATTATTATTATTATTATTATTATTATTATTATTATTATTATTATTATTATTATGCCCATATTTTCAGTTAATGTAAAACCAAGTTGATACAACATAAGTCATATCTTCTCATTTTTAGGTATATGACTACTGGATTGAAGATATGTATTTGAATAACAGATTAGCATTACCTGTCAATTCTAGCCCTGCTTTTGTCTTTCCGAAGCAGAACTTCAGGACTCAGAGTGACATTCTCAGGTACTAAACCAAGGGTCTGAGTCACCTTTAGGTCTGATCTCAGAAAAGTAAATGAAATTTATTAAACCATTATCAAATATACTTATCAGTTAACACTAATTCAGATCCACATACTTAGTATTTTGTAACTTATAAGTGAATAAGTACAAGAACAACTGTTAACATATAATAATCTAGCTAATAACTTAACTAGTGGATACTTTAAAATGATATAAAACAAAGTTATATATAATAATAACAGAATTTATACACCCAGTGGTCATTTTATCTAGAACTTTGTTGGGCCTCCCCTGACCTTTGTATCCATAGTAGTTTGCCACAGCATAGATACCATTAAGCTTTTAAATTATTTTGCAGCATGCATACAAGATAGTTTCTTGTTGCAGTTTAGATTACTTTACTAATATATTACAAACAGCATAGTCTATCTTGTTTCAGAAATATCCTAGGATTAAGAACCAGAGTCTGTAAAGGGCCAGTTAAGCAAAGAAAACTTGTCTGGGAAAAGCTGGGAAATGATGTAATTTTTCTGACCTATGACTACATGAATCTTGTGGCATGGTGCATTTTCCTGCTGAAAGTATGCTTCTGCCATAGTGTTAACAGATTAGTATAAATACAAGTGTTATAAATACACCAAAATATAGAAAACAGAGTATAAAACAATAAATGCTTCTTTAAACTTAAAAAATGTGTGAAATGATAATAAAAATAGTTCAAGGTATTGTGGGCCCAGTGTGCAAACTGTCCATTCCTCACATTTTTTGACCATGCAGTGTATATGTACTGCTCAGGGATTGAATTTTGCTTACTTAATTCGCCAAATGGAGTTTTGCGTAACAGTGTATTTCACTGTAATTAACTGATCCTACACAGCCCATTAATTAAAATGATTTTTAACATCGTCATTCGAGTCCATCTGATCCGATTGATGGGTTGTTTACATTAACAGGATTACCTCTCAATAGAGTATTATTATATTAAGACCATAGTCGGTCAGCATCTTCAGACATTCTTGCCCCTACTGGTCTGGCACCAATAACTATATTGAAATTTAAAAGCTTTCAAATTCACACTAAAACTCATTTACAGTTAACTATTTATCCCTGACTATATGTCTTAATACACAGGTAATACAGGTCACACTTACTGATCAACATATTGATCAATATATTAGGGGCATATGATTTGCAGTATCAGACTGTTACATACCTTTTTCCTACAGTATAGGTGTACTTTTTACCACACACTACATGTTGAAATAAGAAGATGTATAAGCTGTAATGTTTATGTATATGTAAAATTGTAATTTTTCAAAATTTTAAGACCTATTAATGTAGTTGTTAACAGTGGCTTTGCATACAATGCTTTTATTAATTA
This sequence comes from Corydoras sp. C115, assembly GCA_019802505.1. Taxonomy (NCBI): domain Eukaryota; kingdom Metazoa; phylum Chordata; class Actinopteri; order Siluriformes; family Callichthyidae; genus Corydoras; species Corydoras sp. C115. Next base: position 15,005,753 of record JAFMOC010000007.1, read on the forward strand.
TGGAGACTATAGAAGATCATTCTTAATGTTTTTAATTTGAGGCAAATGCTTACAATGTTCCTCCTCTTCAACAGATTTGCTGCTCATCTTATTTCAGGTGTACTAGAGTACAAGTGTCTGCTCGATGGGTAGGTTCTGTGCTTGTCAATAATGATTTGAACTTTGCTACTATGTCTATACAGATCTGCCAATTTATCTTTTTCTTTAAGACATCCTTGTTACACTGTGTAAGACTTGTCACATTTTGTAGACATGCCCTTCCCATGGATTTTGCCCGAGGGCAACTAGCTGGCACTCCACTGTGCATGGAACAATACTACAGGCTTTTTACCTCTTATCGTCTCCCTGGACCAAAGACTGACACCTTGGTAGCCCAGAAGAGCAGTGTAATGCCAGAACCTGAGCACATCATAGTGGCATGTAAAAACCAAGTAAGCTCCCAATATAAACTGTCAAGTAAACTGGTTTTTCGATTTGCTATATTGTAGCAGTAAAAATAAGAACTGGGAAAAGAAGCAGAAACATCATATAAAAGAATTTAAAATGATGCAGCAGTTGTTGCTGTCGTGAAATTTTGTTTTGTATAGTGTTTCATTTTTTGTGAACTATCTAATGCTTAAGGTCCTAAAAATCTCAGAAAAATGTTTCTCACCTGTTCTTTCTGAGATTGCAGTGTTGGATTGCTTGAACCCAGATGAATAAGGTCTTTTTGTCTCCATCTGTCACAAGGCTCTTGTGACTAAAGAAAGTTAGCAACACGCTGTGTGTTCATAAGTAAAACGAGATGAAAATGAATATTCAAGACAATTCACAAACATTTTAAGAAGTCAAAATATGTTAAAATATGTAAAAATTAAAGAAGATTGCCAAGCACGTAAACTATAGGCAATGAGAGAACTAATATATATATATATATATATATATATATATATATATATATATATATATATATATATATATATATATATATATATACACAGTGGGTTGCAAAAGTATTCATACCCCTTGAACTTTTCCATATTTTGTCACATTACAACCACAAACATAAATATATTTCACTGGAATTTAATGTGAAAGACCAACACAAAGTGGTATACAATTGTGAAGTGGAAGGAAAATTATACATGAATCAACATTTTTTTTACAAATAAAAAACTGAAAAGTGCGACGTGCAAAAGTATTCAGCCCCCTTTTCCCTGAGTGCAACCAATTGCATTCAGAAGTTGCCTGATGAGTGCTAATGACTCAAAAGGGTCCACCTGTGTGTAATGTAATCTCAGTACAAATACAGCTGCTCCATGACGGCCTCAGATGTTGGTTAAGAGAATATTGGGGAGCAAACAGCATCATGAAGTCCAAAGAACACACCAGACAGGTTAGGAATATGGTTTTGGAGAAGTTTAAAGCAGGCTTAGGTTATAAAAAGATTTCCAAAGCTTTGAACATCTCACGGAGCACTGTTCAATCCATCATCCGGAAATGGAAAGAGTATGGCACCACAGTAAACCTGCCAAGACAAGGCCGTCCACCTAAACTTACAGGCCGAACAAGGAGATCACTGATCAGAGAGGCAGCCAAGAGGCCCATGGTGACTCTGGATGAAATGCAGAGAGCCACAGCTCAGGTGGGGGAAACTGTCCACAGGACAACAATTAGTCGTGCACTATACAAATGTGGTCTTTATGGAAGAGTGGCAAGGAGAAAGCCATTGTTAAAAGAAAACCATAAGAAGTCCCGTTTGCAGTTTGCCAGAAGCCATGTTGAGGACACAGCAAACATGTGGAAGAAGGTGCTTTGGTCAGACGAGACCAAAATTGAACTTTTTGGCCACAATGCAAAACGCTATGTGTGGCGGAGAAATAACACTGCACATCACTCTGAAAACACCATCCCCACTGTCAAATATGGTGGTGGCAGCATCATGCTCTGGGGGTGCTTCTCTTCAGCAGGGACCGGGAAGTTGGTCAAAGTTGATGGGAAGATGGATGGAGCCAAATACAGGGCAATCTTGGAAGAAAACCTGTTGGAGTCAGCAAAAGATTTGAGACTGGGGCGGAGGTTCACCTTCCAGCATGACAACGACCCTAAACATAAAGCCAGAGCTACAATGGAGTGGTTTAAAAAAAAGAATATTCATGTGTTAGAATGGCCCAGTCAAAGTCCAGACCTAAACCCAATTGAGAATTTGTGGCAAGATCTCAAAACTGCTGTTCACAAACGCTCTCCATCCAATCTGACTGAGCTTGAGCTGTTTTGCAAGGAGGAATGGGCAAGAATTTCAGTCACTAGATGTGCAAAGCTGGTGGAGACATACCCTAAAAGACTTGCAGCTGTAATTGCAGCAAAAGGTGGCTCCACAAAGTATTGACTCAGGGGGGCTGAATACTTCTGCACGTCGCACTTTTCAGTTTTTTATTTGTAAAAAAAATGTTGATTCATGTATAATTTTCCTTCCACTTCACAATTGTATACCACTTTGTGTTGGTCTTTCACATTAAATTCCAGTGAAATATATTTATGTTTGTGGTTGTAATGTGACAAAATATGGAAAAGTTCAAGGGGTATGAATACTTTTGCAACCCACTGTATATTCCACTTAGTATGTTCTCTGATGATCAGGACCCCCCACAGAGGAGGTGATAATGTGGTGGATGATTCTCAGTACTGCGATCATACTGACATTGTGGTGGTGTGTTGATATGTGTTGTGATGGTACGAATGGATCAGGCACAGTAGTGTCTGATAATTTTATAACTTTTATAGTTTTTTGTTCTTGATGTGGTGATCAACTTCCGGAGACTCAGTGAAAGAGATCTTTTCACTCAACTGCAGAAGATCAGAAAAATGGCTGAGAGTAAAGAGGATCATCAGCCTCCAATTGGCCTGCTCACTTCAGATGGCCGCACTGAATGGTCTGAAGCTCGCAGTGTCCTCATCAAAGGTCAGGCGACATCCTTGTTCTAATTCAGCCCCTGTTACCAAAAAAATACCTAATACAAGAATAAATATTTCAGTTATAAATTTTCTAATCAAGATATAAAATTTTTAATCTAACAATTAATTGACATTATTCATTCTCGTTATTATTTTATTTTATTTTTATATCAATTTATTAAGCTGCAATTTGCTCAGTCAACAAAATTACTTATACTATTATTTTGCAGAGTCCACCAACAGAGACTCTCTGGATATGATCGAGCGCTGCCTGTGTTTGGTTTGTCTGGATGAACCCTGCAGCATGGAACTAAATGACACGAACCGAGCTCTGATGATGCTGCATGGTGGAGGATTAGAAAGAAATGGAGGAAACCGCTGGTATGACAAACCTATGCAGGTACAACCTTAGTAATAGATTGCATTTACATCACTGTAAGCCTAGATTAGGCCTATAGCTGATAAACTGTTTCTTTTAGTTTGTGGTAGGTGAAGACGGGTGTTGTGGAGTAGTCTGTGAACACTCAGCTTTTGAGGGAATTGTGCTTGTCCAATGTACTGAATATTTACTAAAGTATATGTAAGTCTCAGGAAAGTGCATAATTATCTATATATTTTATTAAATAATTTTGAATGACAACAACCATATACCCCATTTGTTAAAAGCACATTCTTTAAGTTTACAAAACTCAATGCACATATATTAACTTTTATTATTGGACTTAATGCGATTGCATGCGATTCCATTATCAGGAAAGGCAGCCCTTCTAAGTTGGTGAGGGCAGCAAGTGTAAGTGAACTGCCATCCCCAAGACGTCTGCGATGGAAATGTTCAACAGAAATTCAGACATTCCTTAATGCTTCAGCAGACAAATTACTAAGGCAAGTTGAGAGAAGATTAATTTATACTAAGCAATATTTATAAGTATATGAGTTTATTTATAAGTATAATACAAGTATAATAAGTATAATCTATATGACTCACCTTAACACAAGTCTTTTGTAATTAGGCTTGTCAGACATCTCGACATGAATGTACACATCTTTAGTAGTTATGGCAAAGAGTTCATAAAGAAACAGAAAATGAGTCCTGATGCTTACATCCAAGTGGCACTACAGTTTGCATTCTACAGGTTGGTCCTGATCCATGACCTGCACTGAAATGCTTAGCATGAATGTCTAGTTAAGATGAAAGAGTAAAATATGTGTGTGTATATGATATATTGATATATATGATATATATTCATATATTTCCAGACAGAAAATGGACATTTTATTAACATGCTATAAAAACGAAACACATTTTCACTTTTTGATCTATTTTAGAAGACTTGCAGCTCACTCACCAGCTTTTCCATAAAAACTGTTGAAGTCTGACTTTTTGCATAATAGTTAAAAATTGCATTTTAATATCATGACTGAAGACAGTAAAAGACTATTTGACTAGATAACTGACTGACAAATCTTTCCTAAATTTTAGCACAATGTGATGAACCACATCAACATCCTCCTCCATTGGAAAGACTAAGCTTTTGTTGGCTGCTCTTTTTTATTCAGTCTTGATAAAATATATGTATTATATGTAAATGTATCCATTCATTCATTCATTATTCTCTACTAGGGTTAGCAGGGGGTTGTGGGGGTTCCCTATACCCATCCAGGACAGAACATTTTGGGCGCTGGGCAGACACACACAGAACAGGGTGTCAATCTATGACTGGGCACACTCGCTCACACAAACACACTCTGTATGGGGCAATTTAGAGCATTTAATTTACCTTGAACCTGTGTTTTTGGAATGTGGGAGCAAACCGGAGAACCCGGAGGAAACCCATGTGGACACTGGGAGAACATGGTAAATTAGGAATTAAACCTGGATCCCCAGCGCTGAGAGGTAAACATGTTAACCAGTAAGCCACCGTGCCGCCCCTTATTTACAAATGTATGTACAAATAATAAAAATTATCACCAGAAAATTTACATTTAGTCATTTAGCAGACGCTTTTATCCAAAGCGACTTACAAATGAGAACATCACAAGTCAGTAGTTATGAAGAAAACCAGCTACACTGTAGAATTATCAAACCTGATCTTTATCTGATCCTGCACCCCCTTCCGTCCCCCCACACAACAGGTGTTTGTTAGAAAGATGTGTCTTCAGTAGTTTCTTAAAAATGCCAAGTGACTCATTTTTGATTTGTGTGAAAGAACAACATGTACTTCATGGGTAACCTATTTTAATCTTTTTAGGTGTCATGGCCGAACTGTGCAGACTTATGAGAGTGCATCGATCAGGCGTTTTCAAAAGGGTCGAGTGGACAATATCCGCTCTTCTACTGCAGAGGCGTTGGCATTTGCAAAAGTCATGACGGATAAAAAATCATTTGTGACAGTATGTAATCTAACTTGTTCCAGTTAACTGTTGTTAATTTCATAACTGGTACAGCATTCTCATTAGCTAGACACATCAAATTGAAGTATCTATGTTAAGCAAATAGCTTTAATTAATCTGTCAACAGCATGTGATTTCATTTAAATCTATAGGAGTCTGATAAGATGGATTTGTTACGTGAGGCTATTAAGGCCCAAACTAGCTATACCATTTTGGTAAGCAAACAGATTTATTACAATACTTATAAATTTCAGAATAATAACTGTTGCACAAATAATGCTCATCTGTAAAGGGCTGTCTCTAAGCAGGCTATTACAGGAATGGCAATAGACAATCACTTACTTGGTCTGCGGGAAATTACAAAGGAGCTGAACCTGGAAAAGCCAGAGTTTTTTGCAGATGAAACTTACATCACCAGCAACTATTTTATTCTCTCTACAAGTCAGGTACAGTCACAAAGTTGTGAACACAACATTTAACATGCATTTAAAATACAGTAGTTCAGTGTATAATAAAGTATATATACTGACCTCTGGCTACAGAAGACAGCTGTGGATCAATAGACAATGTAACGGTATGATCGCTGTATGCAGGTTCCTTCCACTGTGGAGTTATTTTGCTGCTATGGTCCTGTGGTCCCTAACGGATATGGAGCATGCTACAATCCACAATCAGACCACATCATTTTCTGTGTGTCTAGCTTCCATGACAGCCCTGAGACCTCTTCAAACATGTTTGTGAAAGCTGTGGTGCAGTGTTTGGAGGAGATGCAAGATCTGTGCCATGTATACAACACAGAGTTTAAACCAAATAACCTCCCACAACTGACAGACAGCACATCCAAAACTGTGAAGAATGGGCAAAATACATTCTATACCTGAGAATTATACCCTGGGGTATTAGATCGTACATATGTTATAGAAAACATTGTATAAAACATTAGAAAACAGAGCACAGTAACTCAGTAACTGCACAAAAATCTAATAGTATATATATACACACACAGACACTACACTATACGAACACTGTAATTTTGTAGAACTTGAAAATAACTGTAAAAGTGTGATTTAGTAAATAAACAAAACATTACATCAACATAAGTATTAAACTGTTCTCAAAGGTTTGGTAAATATATAACTGCAGTATGACAATATAATTTCAGCCTGAGATGTCACTAAATTATAAATTATCTTGCAGTGTTGGTGCTGGTATTTAATTATTTAATAAAGTGAAACTGCCATGAATCATCTACAGTATGAATCACCTTTAACCATTAGTCGATTATTAATGTAAAAGAAACAGTGTTGTCAAAGTGTTAAAGTAATAGGCTATCTATGATTTACACAAAGTTATAGCATAATTAAACTGTGATGTGATTAATTTATTCAACAAATGTAATACAGCAGATTTACTTTTAACTTTGTAAACTTTGCACACTGTATCAGTGCTATTCTACACTTTACAGCTGATTAAAGGGGAAATTAATGCACTTATGTGGCATCTTATGGCATGTAGATTGTGCATAAATTATAGTAATATTAAAAATTAAATAGTGTATTATGTAGTGTAGGCATTAAAGAATGCAAATGTTAGACAGCTGTATTTCTGGTTCTGGTCAAATATGCTCATACTATTTTAGGATTTACCTCTTGAGCATATTCTAAATAAACAACCATATAATTCTACCTAGCAATAGTAGTCTTTGTAATTGTGTAGTCACTTCATCATTGCTGTGAATCTGTGATAAAGTTGGACTTTTGTTGTTAAACTATTTTCTGGTTGACTGGATGTACTGTGCAATATCAGACCTTTCTTAAACACCTATAAACAATTATGGCAATTGAAAATAAATCAACATAAACAATTGTCCATTAATAAAATTCTGAAATCCAGTGTGAATTATGTAATGTGTCATAAATTAACAATATGTAATATATTTATTTCAAATAATTGTATATGTAAATATTTAAACCAAAATGGATATGTGTTGTGCAGTTTATTAATTATAGTTTCACTTATTTAGGTTTGATTTTTCTGTATATTTAAATATTCAAATATTAAGACATCCAGCAAGGACTGCCAAATTCTTTCAGCTAGCCTACATTGCACAGTCACTTTGTGTTTTCATCATCATGTGCTTGCTTTGTCTTCTGCAATGTGGCGCATTGGTTATCACTACTGCGTTATAGAAAAAAAAAAGGTTCCATTCCCAGATGGGGCTCCTGCGTGTGGCATCTGCATGTACTACCGGTGTAGGTTTACTTTGGGCAATCTGATTTCTAATTTGGAATTACTAATTATCCCATGACTGTAACATTTGTAACTATCCCTTTCAGGAAAACAGCCAGTGATGTTGTTTTGATGTTACACTCTTAAATAAACCATTGTTCTGCAACTTATCTAATTGAAGTTCATCACATTTTAAGACCTTTTTTTTGTGTTCTATGTTAAGTTTTTATGCATAAGGTAACACTTTTTCTGAAATGTTACTGGAAATGTACATCACTGAGATAAGCTTCAGCTTTACTATTTTCAAATAAAAATGTTAAGGTTTTTATTAAAAGTACTGTAGGAATAACTGTACCTTTTAAAATAAAAGTAATACAATACTCGTGTAATCCAACTGATACAAATTTGTATGACAGGACAATGTAAAACGTTCATTAAAAATGTGTTTTAAATGATTAAAATAAGTACATTTAAGTTTTTAAGTACAAATTACCAGAATGTGTTAGCATTATTGTTTACACTGCACACAGTAAATAATGGGTTGCTGGTGAAATATTTTATTGATAGATAGAATAAAAGACATTCGGCGATAAATGGGGCATCCCTACATCAAAAATTCCAGAGTTCTAGATTCATGTATCTTTTTTTATAAAAAAAATATATATTCAAATATTTAGGTCATGGTATAATTCTTGAATCGTCACAGCATTAAGCTACTACTAAAATATTCATTATTTGTGTTGTTATACTTTTAAAGAGTGTAAAAACTGCAGTCTTTTCTATGGTTACTAAAAATAAAAATCTCATCGTCTTTACTGGCTATGTAATTGCAATAGGTTTGAAGTCTGATTGATCTAAACTGGTTTCCTTCTGTATTTGTATTGTATTTATTATATGCATTCATACTTATTTATTTACAGTATTAAATACACTCACCAGTCACTATATAAGGTGAATCAGCTTGTTTCATTATTTATCGATGATTTTTTAGTTTCAATTACCAGAGGTGGTAAGTAACAAATTAAATGTTACTTACCACCTCTGGTAATGTAGGCACATGTACTTTTATACTTCTACTTGATGGGAAAAAAAAAACAAAAAAAAAACATACTTCTACTTCAGTAATTATTTTACAATATACTAATACTTTTACTTCAGTAAGAGACTTCAGTACTTTTGCCACTTCTGTCAATTACAATATAGAACAGATGCACTTTTTAGCTCTAAAATTGTTGTTCAGGATGAACAGGACCACAACAAATCAGCTATTATTCAGGTGGTGGATGATTCTCTATATTGACCCGGATATAGATGTAATACAGTATGCGATCAAACGTTGCACTTGTATGATTTGATCAGACAAAGTAGCAAACTGATGGTTGGACTTTTTTGATTCATTGACTATTTTCAGACCAGCAGTGTGACTATGGTGTTTAAAAATTCCAATAGCACTGCTGCATCTGACCCATTTGTACCAGCACAATACACACTCCACCACCACTTCAGTGCAGTGTTAAGAATCATTCTCCAAACCAAATAATAACTGGGCTGTAGTGGTCCCAATGAATATAGTACAGAATTTAGAAAAGCAGATGGACTACGGTCTCGAAAAGTACACAGTGCACAGTGCTAAGTGGAACTGATAAAATGGACAATTAATCTAGAAACAAAATGATATTCCTTATAAAGTGCACCGTGGGTGTATACTTATGGCAACACAATGCTTCAGTAGTTAGAACTCTCTCACCCACTTTAAGGTTCTGCAATCAAGTTCTGTTTGGATTTTTTAGGTCCCATTGTCTCCAGTTTCCTCATACAGTCTGAAAATACTGTAACATGTAAAACAACAACATAAGTGAAAATTTCTTTGTCTGTATATTTGCCTGCATAAACAGATGACATATCAATTCTATCTCTCTGTCTAACTTATATATGTGCTCTATACTCTCTTCTAGTATAGGCTACAGGACCCCCTGTGAGGTTAAACACAATAATCAATTCAGAAAATGACTGTATGAATGGAGTACTAGAAACAGAGAATATGAATTCAGCCTAAATAGATCTGTTGCAACAGTTTTAGCTGGTTGAGATGTAGGTTATGGGAATTTTTTTTTTACTTTAATGCCTCAAAATGCAAAAATTACAATATTGACAATATGTAACTTATTCAATGGATGGCTCAGCTGTAGAAACAACTCAAGCTGTGCTGATAAAAGCTCCAAGCTCAGACAAAACAACCACACACACACACACACACACACACACCACGAGCAAGCAATCGAAAGGGAGCGAGAGAGAGAGAGAGAGCGAGAGAGGGGGGGGGGGGGGCATTGAGACTGAGACACACATGCAGCACACTAGGCTGAAGAATTATAGCCTCATTTGCAAAGTTCTTAACAAACCACAAGTCATCACTATTGATCTTTATACAATTATGTTGCCTCAACAGTAAACATGTTGATTTGTTTGCACACATATACCTGAATACTTAGAGTTGACAGTGATCACACTAGTTACAAATCGAAGCTCGACCAGCTGCATCACCGAAGTCTTCTAAATACTCTGAATCCCAACAGAATCAAATAGAAAAGCATGTCCACATTACAAAGATCTGCCTACCTAAATACAAAATATTGTCCACAATCCTCACATATGAGCAAAATTTACAAAAATATATATATATAAAAAACCTATTTTTTTGCTTGTATAAGGTATTTGTTTTTTGCATTAATTAATTAATTTGCATTTGCAAAATTTACAGAAAAGGCATACCTGTGCTATGATCTCAACATCTGTTTAATATTATAATTACATTATTTATGTTATTTATATATATTGTTTGAGATAAAGTTTTTCAAGGATTCAAGGAGACAGGAGTGTATGACTATCTTAATTCTGCTGTAATTGATCATAAAGGTGCTTGATAAAGTTTAAAGCCAGGGCACCATGTGAGCTAGTAAGGTTCTTTATGTCAAACTCCCCCAATACTTTTATGCACCTTGCTTTATGCATCACAACACAGTCATCCTGAAACAGAAAAAGCCTTCCCCAAATGATTTCCACAGAGCTGAAACCATAGAACTGCTTGATTAAGTGGTTAATATTTCTTTGGCAATGGAATTAAAGGACACATTTACATTTAATGATTTGCAATAAGCAATATAAATTTCAGACTTTTAAACCAGGTGAATATTTATGCAAGGTGCAATATATTTAAATGTGTAATATAATTATCAGGACAGACTTTCGGTCATGACTTTTATAATTAAACTGTACTATTTCAAGTTCTTGCCATTATATTCAAATGTATTTAAATCTCCTTAAACATTAATATGAGATGGGTGCAGCAAAATATAGTAAAATACTGCAGCAATCTGCCTTCTGTTTAGTCACAAAATAGTTAATGAGGTATGACACTAATTTCATTATTATGGTTCTAGCTCACAGCTGGTAAACTAATTAACCCCACATGTGTTTTTAGGTCACTGATGTCAGGTGATGGCCTCAAACAATAGCATATCGTAAGGAACTCTGGTTTTATAATGAGGCATAATCATACAAAAAAAGATGAAGACAAATTAGACCAGTGATCCTTTCATGTGATCTTTTGTGGCCTACTGCTAACCGATCTGTTGTTGGTATTAAACCAAGCAAATACACAGTGTGCAAATGAAACACACTTGTTTTTACATGGACACACAAATACATGAGGTTCCCACATGTGAGTGTATAATCAGGTTTTATATTATATATACCAGTGCACAAATGCATGCACGCCCACATGCTTGTTTTTGTAATTCGAGGACCCACAATTGCACAAATCCCACATGTGAGTGAATAAACATTTTGGACACACATACATACACACACACATAAATACACACCCACACATACATACATACATACACACACACACACACACACACACATATATACATATATATATATATATATATATATATATATATATATATATATATATACACACATATACATACATCATACATACACACACATACATATATACACACACACATATATATATATATATATATATATATATATATATATATATATATATATATATATATATATATATATATATATATATATATATACACATATACACATACATATACATACATATATATATATATATATATATATATATATATACACATATATATATATACATATATATATATATATATATATATATATATATATATATATATATATATATATATATATATATATATATATATATATATATATATATATATATATACATATATATACATACATATATATATATATATATATATATATATATATATATATATATATATATATATATATATATATATATATATATATATATATATATACATATACATACATATACACTAGTAACGGGTTGGACCCCCTTTTGCCTTCCGAACTGCCTCAATTCTTCGTGGCATAGATTCAACAAGGTGCTGGAAGCATTCCTCAGAGAGTTTGGTCCATATTGACATGATGGCATCACACAGTTGCCGCAGATTTGTCGGCTGCACATCCATGATGCGAATCCCCCGTTCCATCACATCCCAAAGATGCTCTATTGGATTGAGATCTGGTGACTGTGGAGGCCATTTCAGTACAGTGAACTCATTGTCATGTTCAAGAAACCAGTCTGAGATGATTCCAGCTTTATGACATGGCGCATTATCCTGCTGAAAGTAGCCATCAGATGTTGGGTACATTGTGGTCATAAAGGGATGGACATGGTCAGCAACAATACTCAGGTAGGCTGTGGCGTTGCAACGATGCTCAATTGGTACCAAGGGGCCCAAAGAGTGCCAAGAAAATATTCCCCACACCATGACACCACCACCACCATCCTGAACCGTTGATACAAGGCAGGATGGATTCATGTTTTCATGTTGTTGACGCCAAATTCTGACCCTACCATCCGAATGTCGCAGCCAAAATCGAGACTCATCAGACCAGGCAACGTTTTTCCAATCTTCTATTGTCCAATTTCGATGAGCTTGTGCAAATTGTAGCCTCAGTTTCCTGTTCTTAGCTGAAAGGAGTGGCACCCGGTGTGGTCTTCTGCTGCTGTAGCCCATCTGCCTCAAAGTTCGACGTACTGTGCGTTCAGAGATGCTCTTCTGCCTACCTTGGTTGTAACGGGTGGCTATTTGAGTCACTGTTGCCTTTCTATCAGCTCGAACCAGTCTGGCCATTCTCCTCTGACCTCTGGCATCAACAAGGCATTTCCGCCCACAGAACTGCCGCTCACTGGATGTTTTTTCTTTTTCGGACCATTCTCTGTAAACCCTAGAGATGGTTGTGCGTGAAAATCCCAGTAGATCAGCAGTTTCTGAAATACTCAGACCAGCCCTTCTGGCACCAACCACGTTCAAAGGCACTCAGATCACCTTTCTTCCCCATACTGATGCTCGGTTTGAACTGCAGGAGATTGTCTTGACCATGTCTACATGCCTAAATGCACTGAGTTGCCGCCATGTGATTGGCTGATTAGAAATTAAGTGTTAACGAGCAGTTGGACAGGTGTACCTAATAAAGTGGCCGGTGAGTGTATATATATAATTGAATGAATTATACATACACACACACACATACACATACACATACATATATATATATATATATATATATATATATATATATATATATATATATATATATATAAATTGAATTAAATGTGAAATACTTATAATAGCAACAGAATTTAAACACTGAACATTTTGATGAGTAGCATTAAACAAAGTAATACATTTCAAATCAGTTTTGGCACAATTGATTTTTGTTGGTTAATTAACCAACAGAGAGATTAGAAACACACCTTGACATTGCTAGATTGTCAAAACTAAAGAAAAAAAATTGTCTTTTACTTTTTTTCAAATTGAAATAGACAGGGGAAATGTAATTTGAGGCGTTTCAGCTAGAGATGTGATCTGTTTTGTTAGATCAGCTGGATGAGATGCTTGAATCCTCCATCGATGTCAATTCAAGGAGACAAGCACTAAAAATGTCTTAACATCACAGTAATGATGCACCAGTCATGCCGTTACGTTCAGACTCTGACGACTGTGTAGTTATTGGATTATAATCAAAAGTCAGCAGAATGATTCAGACTTCACAACGAGTTGCACATTTCCTGGTTCCTACAATTATATTACACATAGTTTAATGTTAAAAAATAAAGTATAAGTAGCTGATGATTTTTTAAACATTATAACTAATGGAATGAGTATTTTTATTGGTCTGGTATACATGCTTTTTATGTAATGAATTTTTCATTAACTCTTTTAAAACCACATTTTTAAAACTCTGCCATGCTTCATTAACTATCCTAATACATTAAAGTATGTCTGTCTAGGCACCCATTTGAATCCCATATTTGCAAACAAAAAACACATTTTTGGGCAATGTTTGTTTTTGTGAAAAAAAAAAAATTTAAAAAGAGAGGGGCAGATGAGCCCTTGATATTTGTTTCTGGACGGTACCACATGCCATCATTAACATTACTTAAGAACTGAAGGACATAATATGGCTCTGTATTTTTTTTTTTTTTACTAGCCACGTGATTTGTTCTGTACATTTTTTTATGCAAAGTAAATGAACATTGGATTTAGGGCATGTTAGCTCAGTGGTAGGGCATTGGGTTATCAATCTGAAGGTTGGGGCTTCAAATCCCAGGTCCACTGAAGTTACCAATGAGGGTCCTTTAGCAAGGCCCTTAACCCTCATTGCTCCAGGGATGTTGTGATGAACCCTGTGCCTCCCTTGTAAGTCACTTTGGATAAAAGCATCTGATAAATGGCCAAAGGTAATGGCACTACTAAAAAAAATCAATTCAATGTATATGAGGCTTAGTGGCTAGCACGTTTGCCTCTCAGTTCTGGGTTTTCCAGTTTGAATCCCAAAATGCATAAATTTTCCATGTTTTACCCTGTGTCCGTGAGGTCAAGGTAAATTGAATACTCCAAATTGCCCCATATAGAGTGTGTTAATGTGTGTGTCTGTATGAGTGAGTGTGGCGGCAAATTTACCACGATTAGAGGTTTTTGGATTGTAGGCAACCCCATTATGTGTAGAGGTATTTGATGTGTGTTTTTCCAGCACTCTCCCTTTTTTATTTTGAGAGTGTTGTTGGCAAGAATTTATAAATTAGTTTATATTAAATTTATAGAATTAAGTTCACTCATTCATTATCCTGTATTAGGGTCGCGGTGGGGTTCCCCATGCCCATCCAGGGGAGAACGTTTCGGGCTCTGGGCAGATACACCCAGGACAGGGCGCCAATCTATCGCTGGGCACACACTCACTCACACAGACACACACGCATACAAACTCTATATGGGGCAATTCGGAGAACTCATATGACTTGATCCATGTTTTTGGACTGTGGGAGGAAACCCGAGAACCCGGAGGAAACCCACGCGGACACGGGGAGAACATGGAAACTCCACCCAGATGGGGATTCGAACCGGGAATCCCTAGCGCTGAGAGGCGAACGTGCTAACCACTAAGCCACCGGGCCACCTAGAATTAAGTTACTTATTAAAATAAATTAATTAATAAATAAATAGTGTTCCAACTTCAATGGCAATGTAGTTTTCTTTATTTGTATGTTGGCTCTATCTATCTGTCTGTCTATATTAAATTTTAATATTTGTAATTTTTAATTAAATTTTAGTGAGGTATTATATAAGGTGCAATGTAATGCAATTTCAATATGTTTGCAGCAGTGTCTATCAGCAAGTTTTTTCAAGCAAAGATATGAGACAGACAAAAAAGTGTAAGTAAAAAAAATAAATAAAAAAAAAAAAAAAAGGCATGTCATTGAAATTATAAAGAAGCGCAAAAAAAAAAAAAAAAAAAAAAAAAAAAAAAAAAAAAAAAAAAAAAAAAAAAACTCATTTGGCTCTGGAAAAAAAAGGCATGTCATTGAAATTATAAAGAAGCGCAAAAAAAAAAAAAAAAAAAAAAACTCATTTGGCTCTGGAAATTCCATTAATCTGGAAACATAATTTGGCTTAGCATGTCTTCCTAGAATGGACAAATATGTATCAATGTGGTGCTGCTACTGTTGTGTTGTCAAACAGGTTCCTTTCAACTTCAACAAGAGCAGTACCGTGACAACACCATGTGGACATCTAATTCTCTCCTGAGAGACTCTCTGTGAGACAGACCGATGTCATCTGTCACTGGATAAAGGTAAGCAGCAGAATCTGAGGTGGTTCATTCTTTCATGCTAAGAATACATGCCAAATATATTTTCCGAGCAATAACTGTTAAGTTTAGACAGGATTTTAAAATATTCCTTTTAACTGTAATGACCACGAGTGAATAAAAGGAAAAACTGCAGTTGGCTCCTTTACCCGAGGGGGCACCAATGTGAAATAGCTTTGCAAAAAGATGTATCGTTCAGACTGGATTTCAATTTTTTAAAAGTTATGTTACAGATTATAGCATGATATCTGCTCTCTGGTGATCCTGAATAAGATAAAAGTGGGCTACCAAAAGTGGGCCATTATCAGTGCAGCTGATAAAGAGGGCAATGAGTGTAAAAACAAGCAGGATTTAATGTTTGGCTGATCTGATCTGTGTATATCTGCTCTCCAGAATAAATCATAATGCACTGTGACTGATCAGGACTGCCTTTCGGTCATGACTTTTATAATTAAAGTGTACTCAAGTATTTGCCTCCCCCCCCCCCCATTATACAGTATACAAATGTATTTAAATCTCCTAAAACATTAATATGAGACAGGTGACTGTGACACCATATAATTCCTTCTTCAAATCGTTAATAAAAAAAGTGACCGCTGGTTTAGATGATTTAACTTTAGTATGTTTGTGATTTGTTTTTGCAAATCTACCTGAGGTTTTCCTCTCACAATGATTACATCGTTCAGATGAGAGTTAAGGGTCAGATACTCCCTAGAGTTCAGTCCACTGTAAGCTTCCAAACCAAGTTGGCACAGCCTCACAAAATCCTCAGCACCCCTGGGATGAGAGAGAAGCCAGAGAGACAAGCGATCACAACAGAAAAAAATTAGACTGATCTAACAAGTAAAATTTTATGAAGACTCAATGTATCCTTTTCTATAATAAAGAACAGATTAACAGCAACAAAAACATAAACAGAACAATATTTACATAGTAAAATAATCTGCATTAAATATAGTTTGTCTTATGCTCATCGATATTTGCACGATTTGTTTGGTTTGGTGGCATAGTGACCGAGATTAGTAATAATTATTAAATTAACTTTTACATTTTGTTTCATACCTTACTATTTTGCTTTTATTAAGCATTGAAGCAAATTCCTTAGCACCACTTAAAAAGAATAATGAGTAATTAAAACTACAGAGTTCTTTTTAATTTTTATTATTTATTAGGGTCTATAAAACGATCTGGTCCATATTAACTTCTGTAAAGAAAAAATACAGATAAAACAATATAGTAACAAAAAAAATATAGACATTTAAAAAATCAGTCTACTTAAAAAAATGCTGCAAAATAAACGTTTGCAGCATTTTTAACAATTACATCTCTGTTTGAATCTTTCAGCTCATTTTGATGGACTTGATCCGTTTGGTAATCTTTGAGGCCAATAACTGATGTAGAGCTCTTTAAATATAATTTTCACGGTTTCATAATGACTGATCTGGATTTAAATAAGTTTGCCATTTTCCAAATCTTTTAGCACTTAATCAAGTTAGATAATTTTCTTGCTGGTGTGCTTGGAATCAGGGTCCTGGTTTATGATGCTACTTAAAAATCTGGAAAAAAAATTCTGAAAAAATTAACAAATTCTAAAGATTCTAAAAATAGCAAATAGTCTCATTTTTTTAATTATTGGACTTATATCTGTGCTATATATTCTAGCATTAAATGGATTTAATCAATGAATGGAAATTCACCCCTTCACCACCAAGTTTAAACACTGGCATGGCATGAAATGTTTTTATACAGTAATTTCTAAACAATTATTAATAGAAATGAATTTTAATTACCAAACCTTCTGTAAATAAGATTGGCAAGTACCGTACTGTGTATTCTGGGATGAGTGGAAAGCTTGTTAAATGAAAGCTTGAAGGCTTTTGAGCGCTGCAGAACAGTGAAATTGTTTGTAGATGGATTTTTTCCCCCAGATTGATGTACTAGTGGCAACATATATATTTCTCTCAAATTAAAAAAAGTAATAAAGTTAAAATACACAGACATATTTGTAATACTTTTAATATAAAAAAAACGTGTTGGGCATTTTTTCTTTGAACTAACTTTAAAAATAGTATGTATAGTAAACCTTATTTTTTGCTTAACTACTTACTTTTTTAAAGATTTATCTGAAGACACAATACATTATATGGTTGTATGAAGTAGAAAGGTTGTAAATTACTGGTGTCTCGTATATTAAGAAAGTGTTAATTTTGGATATCTTTCAGAAATTAACAATAAAAATAATGTAATCAAATTATTACATTTATCATGTATTACATAATACAGTATAATAGGGATGTATTTAATACAAGAAAGCAGAAGGTTGCAGTCTAGCGTCACCTATATTGCACAAATTTACACACTGTACTTTAAAAAAAATGGAATTTATGTAACTTTATTTATTGACTAGTTATGTAAATGTATGCACACTTGCCAACTTAGAAATAGAAAATTGATTAAACTGTCTACTGATTTGAGCATGATTTAGCAGTGTTTAAAGCTGTCAGAGTGAGCCTTGTTATTTTGTTTATTGCTCCCTAAGGGTACCTGCATCACAGCTGTGCAGCTTATCAAACTCTGGACCAAACGCTATTTTTTTTAGTTTAATAGTGACTTTTACCAAATATCCACAGCCACATTGTAACTGTTTTGATTTAAACAGACTAAAGTCACTAGCACCAAAAAGGTAAACAGATTTAGTAATGAAAAGCAGCACTATAAATTCAAAAGTCCTGCAGCCACTGATGCTTTGCTTTAAAACCTGTCAGAAAGCCTATTGGGAAAATCACTGAAGCACCTGAGTAAACTCACACCTGTAAAGAAATCTACAAAATTTAAAAATGTCAATACTGCATACGGAGATACGAAGAGTTGTTGTACATGCCTAAATAGTCAAATAAAAAAAATTGTATTGATTAAGGTAATGAAAAATACCTGTTCAAATTGAGTCAAAACAGTGATTGTACACATTCTTTTTATACATTACAATTTTTCTGCTTTTGTACTTTATCATTTCTAAATGACGTATTGAAAGGTTTGTTTGCACTTGTTACTTGAGTTAGTATTTATGTTGATACTTGCATTTGCATAATTTCGATTATATCAAACTGTAGTTTAGTGAATTCCTGCTACTTAAGCTATTTAAATAAATAAAAGAAAACAACCTCACCAGATTTGCACCTAGGCACTGCAGCACAGAAGCTCAGTAAACTTCAAGTCACAGTTTGTTCCCTAGGTACATTCCCCTGAGCAATGGCTGTAAACAGAGAGTGACAGTGACGAGGTTGTAAATAAAAACAAGCTGTCTTTGGGCCAGACAAGATGTCAGCCTTGTCCACAGTAAGGATGGCTGGATCCAAGATTGTATTTTCTGCTGTAACTGTGCAAGGGGTGTGGTGTGCCAAATTTGAGGAGCAAGAATTGTATTATGCAAATAGAAAACTTCAGCAAAATTTAAGCCATAACATCTTCATTCAGATGAACAAACTTTTGGTGAATAAAAGGTCCTGAATAGCAAATGGTAAATAATGAGAATGAAGTAAATTTAATAACAAAACCTTAATTATCCAACGTGCTTAATCTTATCACATATCTTCTGCTTAATCCTATTCAAGGGTCCCGGGGTGTAGGGGCAGATACACCCAGGACAAGGTGTTTTTAGACTGTGAAAGAAAACCGGAGAAGCGGGAGGAAATGTATGTGGATACGGGGAGAACATGGGAACCCAGATTGGGAAACGAACCTGGATTCCCAGGCGCTGAAAGTGGGACGTGCTAACCACTAAATCACCTTGCTGAACTCATTGGGAAACTTCTGGGCCAAGTCACTAGACTATACATAACCAATTTCATGGAGATCATGAAAAAAGATTTGGGCACCCCAAAAGATTCGCACCTTCAGATATACAGTATTCACCAAGGTTTAAGAACTTGCAACCTTTGTAAGACTATGGCTTGTTTGACTATGGTGTGTTTCAAGAAAAGCACAACCATTCAAACTGTTAGGGATAGTGGTGAGTTTAAGGCCTTGTATTGCAGGTAATGACTTAGGAAACATATAAAATATAAAATGTCAAAAAACAGAACCACAAAAACCTTAAACTAAACATCATCTTTGGATAGACCTCAATGAGCAACGCATGGAAGACAACCCTAGAACTATGTGCTATTTGCAAAAAACATAAGCCGACATGCGCCGAACAAGAAATAAAAACTTTTACCATACTGAAGTTATTCATAAAGATGCTTTACAAAGTATTATTTCATACTGAACATGCAGATATTTGCAATCTTTATTTGATGTTGTTAAACTATCAAAGGTTAAAATAAATAATTTACCTTATGCACATTGGAAATTAGCTATTTTTTGTTTGCCTGACAATTAACATAAATAGTTTTGACTAGTGGTGTCAGAATCTTTGCATGTCACATTACATGCAATGCATAACATCACACGCTTAAAAAAAAACAAACAAACAAAAAAAAAAAGGGATAAGGGATTTTTTTTTATTTTATTGTATGATTATAAGGAGGCACGGTGGCTTAGTGGTTAGCACGTTTACCTCTCAGCACTAGGGATTCCCGGTTCAAATCACAATCTGGGTGGATTTTCCACATTCTCCCCGTGTCCGTGTGGGTTTTCTCCGGGTTCTCCGGTTTTCTCCCACATTGATCAAGTGAACTGAATTCTCCAAATTTCCAAGTTTGTGTGCATGTCTATGTTAGTAAGTGCGTGCCCAGCGATAGACTGGTGCCCTGTCCTGGGTGTATCTGCCCAGCGCCAAAATCGTTCTCCCCTGCATGGGTATGGGGAACCCCCCGCGACCCTAATAGAGGATAAAGCGCAAGATGATGGATGGAATGATTGTATGATTTTTTTATTTTTTATTTTTTAAATGTTTGATTAGATTCTGCCGATTTGATTTAAGTCCATTAAAATTGTCAACTCCACTTCGAAACTAGCAACAAGTTGTTTATCTGCAAAACTGTCCAAAATATTAACTTAATACAAAATGTTTTCACTGGCTTGTTGTCAGGAACATGAATCATCATGTGCAGTGTGGAAGGTGAGCT
The DNA here is from genome assembly GCA_019802505.1 of Corydoras sp. C115. NCBI lineage: Eukaryota > Metazoa > Chordata > Actinopteri > Siluriformes > Callichthyidae > Corydoras > Corydoras sp. C115. The sequence continues at coordinate 15,026,623 of JAFMOC010000007.1, forward strand.
TACTTTGGTGGATGTTATCAAATACCAGCTAAAGCTAAATACCAGCTTTAACATGCAATGTTCACAAAAACATGGCAGCAGATAGGTTTGCATAACTGCCATCAAACAAAGCACAGTTGGAATGGAATACCACCTTCCATAGCATTTGCAATAAAAAAAAACTTAAAAATGATTAATATGCACAGCACCCATCCAAACATAGTTTGTGATTACAAATGCCTTGTATCAGTTGTTATAAACAATGGTGTTAAAGATTAGATGAAAATTCATGAACAATGTTATGACTTACGTTATTGCTAATACAATCTTGCTAGAACAAACCAAATGAAAAAAATGAAGTTTACTAATATGATTGTCAGTTGATAAACAGATGCACGTCATATTAGCTATATAGCCAGCTGGCCTAATACCCATTTAAACCAACCACACAAGGGTTCTATTTAAAGCATATAATTACATTTTGACATACAATGCAGTGTACCAAAAAAAAAAAAAAAAAAAAAAAAAAAAAAAAAAAGAATTTTGAGGAGTCTCTTTAGTGGCTATTACTCTTCTTTCGATCTGTTGTGAGAGCTCGTCCTGCATTCTTTTATTTTCCTGGCACTAAAAGCAATAGGGCATGACAGGAGCAAAGAAGAAGATTTATGGTGCTTTGCCTTAGATAACATTAAGCTAAGCTTGCTCCTCAGTTGGGAGCATAGTTCTAGCCCAGGAGCCACTTTCATGTTCTAACATGCTGGAATCTGAAATGACTTACTAAGCAATCTCTTGAATGGCCAGCTATAAGGGTGCTCTCTGAGAAACAATACTCACCTTCCGTCTCCAGTAAGTCTCAGATTTTATATGCTTATAAACAATGAAACACCCTTTATATTTATACCCATTTTCTACATGCAAAACATATTCATTATTCCATTTCTATGGTTAAACCCTGTGGCCAAATGCAATAGTCTTCAGGAATGCATCTCAGAACAAATCAAATACTAGTGCCAGCTAGATAATGGCTACACTGACCCCAATTACATTTCACTTTGTTACTTGGGGCACATATATTTAAATATTAATCTGTATTGGGGGAAAAAAACAATAAAAGCTCATATACATTTATTAGATGTGTAACCATAACCTGCACCAGGGTAAATTAACATTAAATAAGCCAGTTAGTACTACAATATAGTATATTTATATTACACTATACAAATTTTAGCAGATTTAATTTAACCAAAATAATCATTCGTTAAAAAAAAAATAATAAAAAATTATGATAATGACTCCATTCTGAAATCAGAGGGGATCAGCAGCTTTCTGAGAACATCATACCATAATGTCATGTTAGGAACACAGGCTTAAATAAAAAATATATATATTTAAATGTTTTATTCTAAAACCTTATGTTAATAGAAAAATCAAGTCTTGAATAATGTGTCACCCCTGCAATAATATTCAATTTGAACTTTCAACTGCATGTTAACAAATAGCTAAGAAACACAGATTAGGTCAAGCAATTCAGTAAAAATGTCACTTACACTTCAGCTTCTAACAAATTTGGATTTCATAGCCACATCTACAACTTATTAAAGGTGTTATTTTGAAATGTCATAATCGCTTTAAAACGAGCAAACTAATATTAGTATCAGCATTTTTTGTCGACAACAATACAGCTGTCTTAATGTATTTCTTTGACATTTAAATTCCAATTACAGTTTAGCTCTCAGTCGGCATCATTAGTCAGCACAGAAATATACTTACTTGTCAATTGACAAATACACGGAAAGGTAAGAAATGTCAGTGTATTAAAAAAAGCTTGTCAGCATGGCTTTGAGTGTGGATTCATACAAAACATATTTCACGGTTTATGTAAAACTGCCCTTTCATTTTATAGATGAGACAACAGTTTAAACTGAATTAAGCTGATGAAAAAATAGGTGATGCTAATTGAGTAAAATCAATTGATTTAAATGGTTATGTATCTGGGTTTTACCTATAAACCTGTATGCTACCTATATTACTTTACCCATTAAATCTGTGATATTTTACCTGAGAACCTCTACCTGCTTTACATAACTCACAAAAATAAATTAAATCTAAATTTTTGAATATTTACCATCAAGCCACTTTATTAGAAACACCTCCGTTTCTGTTTAAATAATATTTGCACCTTGTACTCATACAATTATGAACTGCAGTCCATCATTTCTTTTCCATAATAAGCTGTTAGCTTCATTAACACATTTTTTTAAATGGTCAAAAGCACCACAGAGCAAGTGTGATTTGAACGCTGATACAGTACAGTAATCGTGTGATCAGATACAGTATTGCTACTGGAGATTTTAAACAGTGCCCAATCAGTGTGTATTTTAATATACCTTACTGCTCCACACCGTAGATTTAAAATTAGAGACTGTTTATTTCAGTCATCCTGTAATTCTCCACTAGTATTACCAGAAAGCTAATGGCTGAACATACTTAGGTTTCATTTTCATCAGACCATCACAGTCACTGAAGTGTTTAGAAATTCCAGTAGCACTGCTAAGTTTGATCCACTATTGTCAGTGCAACACACATTAACATACCACCAACACTTCCTTCTTATTGCAGTGTTTAAAATGAGCCACCATCCAAATAAATTCTGCTCTGCAGTGATCATCAAAGAATGAAATGTTAAAACAAATGGAATTTATTCTGTAATTAACTGGCTGATACATATAGGTACATACGGTCTTAACCAAAAGCCTGGAAATCACCAAACGATGACTCATTTACACAACAGAGTTAACACATTCTCTGTGGTAAGCATGCACTGCCTTAATACAGCATTATTTCACTGGTAGCTTCTACTGCAGCACATCACCACAATTAAATTTGGACAATCTTATGTAACATCATGACTATTATTTGATTTCAGGGCTGAATTAATTTGTAGCAAAAAATAAAAAATAAATAAAAACTCTGAAAAGACACTGAAGATAAATCCCAATTTAGTCTACATGTCGTCCCATCCACCAGTTTGTCCCTGTAACTTTGCTTTATGTAATTTACAATGCCAACATTTATGAGAAACTGGTGGTCTTATGTCTAGCGTCCATCTTCAAACTTCATTACTACAAACATTACTTCAAAAAGTAATTAGTCAGCAAAAAACTTTTTTTGAAGTCAAGGTGAATGTCTGCAATTAAGAAGAATCTGAGTTGTCAGGGTGACCATCATAAATTGAGGACAAACCTCTAAACTACTGACTTGTGGTGTTAAAAAACGTTAAAATGCATTCAGTTTCACAAATATAATTATCAGTATTAAAAAAGATTACAACTGGAAACATAAAAATAACTACACTTGCATAAGTGTTGTAAATAAAAAAACAGAAACTGCAAGGGAGTAATTTTGGGAATTTTTACTATAATGACATGTTTCACTGATCAATGTTCCACAAATTAATAAAGCAAAATACCTCAAACATACTCATTCTTTCTTAGAAAAACATCCTCGCTACATTTTTGCAGTCTGATAGCTGTGGTTTATATAAACGCCAATACTCCATTTCATAATTAACCAGTAAGCAAAACTGTTATGTAGTTTTACATTTTTCATGCATTTACAGTTACTTATACAGTGTATAAGTACAATACAGAGTGTGTAAAGTTAGTGCCTCCTCACTCATTCAAATTAAATAATTATGCCAGCTGACGCAACCGTAAAGAAACAATGTTAAGTCCATGCATTAAAGATGGCTACTTATGCCTCTCTGATGAATAGAAAAACACAAATAATCAGGAACCAGGATTACTATTGCTGTTTTTTTCCAGACATACATGGTATAGTGAAAGGAAGCAATACTTACCAACTGGTACACGTTATACTTCAAAAAAGTGTCTAAAACTAACTCTGATTAAACAATGAAGCATGAAAAAAGTAAATGGCAGTCTGTAACACGCCAGCATTAATGACTGTCTGAAGCATCAGAAGAGACGGCTGAGGCCATGCTGATTTCAGATCGAGCACCGGAGTTGATCTGTTCAATGATGAACTCATAAAGACTGACATCAGGTCTCGACGAGTGGCTCAAACAACAAATCTTGTAATAGTACTGCTTCAGGAGGCCATACAAGGTGCCTGAAAATAGTTAAGCAAGAATTATGAGGAGTGATTATTATGAGTTTGCTTACATTACAATTAACATTTAATTGTACATATGTCATATTACCAATGGCTTGCCAATAAAATTTAGCCTACTTATCATTTTACAAGCACACAATTTTACAAAATCAACTTTGTTGAAGTTGGACAAAGACGTGGCCTTAGTTTAAAATTCCCAAAGTATGTATAAATACCATTTCCATATCTAATAAATTTGCTACTTGCCCATTTTAACATGCTTTGGCAGAGCCCTATTGCAATAGTCTTAATGTTATCTAAATATTTTGTAGTAAAACTTTCAAAATGCCATTGACTTGTTTTGAAGGTTAATTTATTTTCACGACACTCACAAAGAAAAGGTTCACAAAGAAAAAGTTAATTAAGTTTGGTCTGGTGGAAGTGAATTTTTTGGCATACAGTGAATTTTTTAATTCAGAACTAGATCTAAGAGAACATGTTAAATAGCATGTTAAATAAGGAAGCATTACTTCTACTATTTTCAAATAAAGAGACAAACTGACCAATAGCATTGCTATCGCAACCTTATCGCAAAAAACTATTAAAGGTCCTATTTTATACTAAAATGGTTCCATGGGTACTAATGCACGCTTACCCACTGTGACATGCCCATCTGTCAGAAAGGTATGCATCTCATTGACATCCCTCATGAGCTTTACATCACCAAATGTGAAATAAGCCACATCTCTGCCAGCCACCGCCGCGGCCATTAACTGAAGCAAGGCTGCAAAGACAAAGTTCCCAAATGAACCAATTACTGTTTATGCACATTTCTCCAATATATACCAGGTAATGACCCATACAGAACTGAGAAATCCTTTAAAACCTTTAAAATAAACACTTGACACACAATTGGATTTTTTGCAAACCCAAAACAAAATTAATAAAAATACTGTGTGGACTCAGCCATGAAAAACTTGATTAAGTCCAATAATTCAGAACTTATACTTTTATGGTGAAATACAATTTTAGACATATACCACAAAAACAAGTCTATGATTACATACCAACTGATGAATGAATAAGCTGTTATTGCGAACTGTCGTTTTACTGATCTATTTTTTAGACTATTCGAATGAGTAAACAGTCATATGAATAAACAACTGTGCTATTACAAGCTGTGATTTTGAACATTATCAGATTGTCTATTACAAATTAGAAGCATTTTCAAAGGTGCAAAATTATTCAATGCAGACATATCAGCATCACAATGCTATACTTTAAATATCATACCACATTCACCTGTGACAATAGCCAATAGATGAAAAGTGTCAAAACATTTTAGGCAGATGAGAAAATAAGTGAAAGCTTACTAATGAGCTAATATAAATGAGCTCTCTTCAGTTCAGTCACACAAATACACAGAGATATACTGCAGCATACACACAAAGCATCTACAATTATAAGGAATATTTCACCAAGGATCAATGCAGTAAAAAGGCCTACTCTGAATATAGTGTCAGTAACTAGGATAGTAATTAGTGCATTGCTGCAGGTATTAAGTGTTCCAACTCTAAACGTAAAGTGTGTAATTTACCAAAGAAAAAGCTTGAAGTAGATCAACAGAGCGTTTGAATTTATTTGAAACGCTTAAGTAATAATTATAAGAAAAACAGCCCTCTAAAGATGCTGGTAATGGTGCTTTCACTCATACATCATTCCTTATTCACTGGTGAAGTGATGAACATAAAACAGTAAGTGGATCTTTTATTCATTCCTCATTAGTGGTGAATCTCAAACCAGATGTTTCATTTTCGTTTATGAGGCATGCCCTTAGCCAATCAGCTGGTGCTCTACCTTTTAGCCGCGTGTCTCCCCCGAATGCACCACATCCCCAGTTTCCAGTTGCAATGGCTGACAGATTCTGGATGTCAATACCATGCCGTACAAATCCACAGTATGCCTAAAACACACACACACATACATACACACATACATACACACACACACACACACACACACACACACACACACACACACAAAATGACAAAGTTGGAGATACCAAAGTAAAGTCTATTATATTCCACATTTATAGTGTTTACAGCAATATAAATACTTTAAAATGATTTACAAAAAAGTCACTGCTTTACAATCAATACAAGCATGTTACTGTATTTTCACTGTCTTTGATCCATGATGACTTCATAATCATGCAGGTTATATCTGCTACTACATTAATTAGAAGTTACCATATTTGATTTGCACTACTAACATCACTTCTACATGCAGCTGTCAACATTTATACTCCAGATTTATATGATGGCTATTACCAAAAAACAGCTTTAAACAACATTGAATTATAAATAGGTAATTCAAAAACAAATCATAAGCAAATTTGACAAAAAGCAAAACAAGAGGATGTGAATTATTTACAAGCCATTAACAAATAGAATAGAAAAATATATCTCTGTACAGAAATGCATGTCAAACAATAAAAAATGAAAATACCTGATAATAATAATAACAGGTTCGTACATACATGACTCTCATGCTCTTTATACTCAACATAACTGTATAAGACTTATCAGTTCTTTAGTAATCTTATTAAATATCTAAAATTTTAAATAAAATAAGGTAATGTGTATAAACCATCATGCACTCACTTTGTTGAGTTCTCTGGTGAACTTTTCTGGGTGGAACTGCTCCAAGAAGTTTCTGTACTTAAGAGCATCCACAGCCACAATCTCTGTACACCTCCTTTTCCACTCGTCCCTAAGAGGAAAATAAAAATCACGATTCAAATGATGAATTGAGAAAAACACATCATCCAAAAAAGTACACATTTTATTTCACTTAAGTCTTTTTGATGAAAGTGTAAATACCATTCAAACGTATTACTACTACTATTACTCACATAAAACTGAGTAAATGTAACATTCCTGAAAGACTAGAGGGGTCTGGCAAAATACACCAAACAGTGAGGTTTATAATTTTACCTTGAGGTTTTATCTGTATGTTTGTTCTTCCATTTGTAACTCTCTGCATAGCCAGAGTATTCACTGAACTGCTCAGTGCCTGTAAAGTCAAAACAAAATGAAAAGTAAATAATACTAAAGACGACTTTTTTTGTTTAGAATTGACCAGCAGTTTGAGTTTGGCTGAATGCAGGTTAATCACATAAAACACTGGCACCTGCATAACTCCTCACTAAAATTATTCTAGAGCTTGCTACCAAATAAGGACCCGAAAGATTAAAAGCTGTTAAAAGCAACAGAATGTACAAATCCTACAAAAAGTGGGAAGCCCTTGAGTCTTAGAAAGCAGAAGAATGGAGGTCAAAGCTTGAGATGAAAGATTTTTATAACTTCTTTAGTAGGCAAGTGTATATATTTGTAATATTAAGCATGCAGCTGTTTATTGGTAAAGATCAGTTAGCTTACTGTACTAGCTTCAAGCTAGAGTACAAGAGCATGTCCTAAATTATCTTATTATTACAGCACACAGTGTTATTAAAAAAAAAAAAAAACACTAATGTAAATGTAAATTTAAAAAGAAAAACGTCTAAATATTTAACCTTATAAACCAAAACAATTAAATTTAAATTCAAATAGAAGTCTCTGTGATAAAGTAAATTTCTTACTTGGTTAAAAAAAATAAATAAATAAAAAATAACAACAATAATAATATATATATATATATATATATATATATATATATATATATATATATATATATATATATATATATATATATATATATATATATATTTCTTACTGGAAAATCAGTGAAATGCTTAATTTGACTAGAGGTACAATTTATTATTATTTTTTTTTTACATTGACTTCATCTTTGTGTGGGAGATTATTTGGGTGGATAAGGAATGACTGAGTCACTGCTGTGCAAAACTCAATGTAGCAGACACCATCCTCCTCACTTGCTTGCACAGACCTGGGCATGGAACGTGAACCGAAGCTCTCCCACCTCATATTATTGATCACAGGTATCATTTATCTTCTCTATTTTGCACAATAACAAACCCCACCAAAGATATAGGATTAATCAAGCGAGAAGCTCAGACAGTTTAACTTTCTGTCTTGCACCAGTGTTCAAGTGCCACATACATAAAGAAAGACAGATTAATTACATCTCATGAGGACAATGAACACTAATGCAAGAAGTCAATGAAAGAAAACTGTGGATATTTATGAAGCATCTCAGTGGACCAATTAAAACAATAACTGCCAAGCGTTTTATATTCTAGGTGTGATCTGTTAGGGAATTTATATTTAAAGTCTAATAATGAAATGGATTAAAAAAAAAATGCAAAAGTGAAAAGTGAAAACTATGTTACTTGTGCTAACACATACTTTATGAATTAATATTAAAACACACTTTTGTGTTTATTATCAGTGATACTAATATTTTACCATTGCCTCAGTGTGTGTTGAGCAGTTTAAGTAGATCAGTCGCAGTAAGGCTGCTGAACTGTTCAAACACATCAGGTCAATGCTAAAATGAGAACAATCTACCAAAAGTCCAGGTACAAGTTTTCTCTAGTCAGCATTTCTGTGAGCAGTGATAGAAAACAGAACAATGACTAATCCAAACTGGTCAGTTTCACATGAGCTACTGCATCTGATGTTACATCTAAAAGGTAAAGTAATAAGGTAGATTTATTTAATAACATGCACAGTGAGCTGACACAGTGTGTAAAGGTTCCAGCAGCACAGTTGTTTCTGGGCCACCCATACTTCCCGTGAAAACATCAGCACATGAGTGTTACTGCATCGCTAAGAATCATCCACCATCCAAATAAAACATGCTCTGTGATGTTCCTGTTATTACAGAACAGAGTAAAGAGCACTAGCAAAATTTGAAGAAAAAAATGTTTTACTACAATCTGTAATAGTAAAAGTACAAAGTGCATCCAAATTGCATGTTGAACAAATAAAAACAATTGGTCTTATGTGCAAATACATACTGTAAATAAATTCTAACGTCTAAAAAGTCACAGAGTAGGCCAGGGTACCAGGGTAACCAGGGTAACTTCTAAGCAAATAAAGCATCCCTTATTTTGGCTAGTGTTAATGCTTACTAGTTAGTTTTCATCAAAAAGAGACTAAAACACAATTCAGTGTTATCTATCTTCAGATCAAAGTAGGCCCGCCATGCTACTTGTTGGGGGTCTCTAATAAAACCTCCATTCAATATATTTATAGATACTACTTTAACTTATTTAAACTCATTCTATAACTAGTATAACCAACACCAAAAGTCTAATATATGCTATGCTAACAGATATAATTTGATGTACACACAATTTAAAAAATGGAAGCATATCAGTAATGAGGTCCTATATGCATCATTATAAACAGGCTATAGGAAATGAGTTATGGGGGTTGAGGACACCACCAAGTTGTAATTTGTGCAAAAAAAAAAAAAAAAGGAAAACTGTTTTTAGTGTGTAGAGGATGAAAAATAAGGCAAGTCGGCCAGAGAGAAATGAGAAGTAACACAGCAGCCTAAAGTGAATCAATGCAATGGATTCATGTTTGAATTGAATGGAGTGAAGAATAGAAAAAGGTATGAATGAGGATCACCGGTCTCAGTGAGCAATTGAAAATAATTTGCTAAAGGGAAAAAGTTGTTAATTTAACTTCTGAAAAAAGTTATGGTGGGGGGCAGGCATCACATAATGCCAAATGAAAAACATGTTAACTAAGAGCACTGTTCAGGTTAAAAATAATCCACAAAGAAACTTTTTTGATGAATGAACTAGGTAGATATTTCAGCTTGAGAAAGTGGTAGCTCTTAGACTGAATGCTGAATAATTTGTCCAATATTACACCGTTACAACAATTGAGTGGAAACAAATCAGACAGATGAGTGCTGAATCAGATCAATCAAACTAATGGAAATGTCTAAGCACAGAAGGAAGGGAGGAACAGATGGCTGGATGTGTCTTGTGTGCACATGTTTGCGCAAATCAGTAAAAGGTCAATGGATTTACAAGTGGTAAAAAAATATTTTGTACACTGTGTAGGTCATTAAATAAATGTGTTTACATTTAAATATATCTAGCATATCTTCCATGATAGTCTGGCATATGTCATAACCTCCATGAACATTTTAAGAAAAAAAATGTATGGAATTAAGTTCTCTGTTCTATTGTCCTGGTGACACGCTGGTTAGCATTGTAGAATAACTGCAAAATAATCTGGATTTGAACCTTAGTAATAGTGGAATGTATATAGGAATGTTTGCATATATCCCCTTGACTATGTAGGTTTTCATCTTAAAATGCCAAAACATGCAAGTTGGGAAAATTTTGTATCTACTAATTCATTTGTATGATTAAAAAACATGACGTGATGCTGCTTTGTGACACTTAGCTTTGCAAAGAATGTGAAGCAAACAAAGATTTTATAAAACAATTTTGATTGTTGGGCAGCACGGTGGCTTAGTGGTTAGCACGTTCACCTCAGCGCTTGGGATTCCCGGTTCGAATCCCCATCTGGGTGGAGTTTCCATGTTCTCCCCGTGTCCGCGTGGGTTTCCTCCGGGTTCTCCGGTTTCCTCTCACAGTCCAAAAACATGGATCAAGTCAATTGAGTTCTCCAAAATTGCCCCATATAGAGTGTGTGTGTGTGTGCCCGCCCAGCGATGGATTGGCGTCCTGTCCTGGGTGTATCTGCCCAGCGCCTGAAACTTTCTCCCCTGGATGGGCATGGGGAACCCCCCACCGCGGCCCCAATATAGGATAAAGCGGAAGATAATGAATGAATGAATTTTGATTGTATAATTAAAAATATTTCTTTATAAATTTTTTTTTATTAATAATCATAAATAATTGTGATTGTCACTTGTTTATTTACCAAATTGTTCTACTGCAAGCAGCAAAGTTGGAAAAAACTTTGAAGAAGATTAATGACCTGTGATGATAAGACACTCATTGAGGTTTAATGCCTCTGTAAAGAGCCGAGAGACCATAAGTTCCGGGTTGATGATGAAACGAATTTCTTCTTGCACCAATCCGTGTCCTGTTACACCTCCTCCAACCATCCTGTTAGCAAAATCCACCTGCAAAAAGCAGATGCAATCTCTTAATAACTTAGGAAAGACATGGGGTCCTGAGGAAAGTAAGCAAGTACATGTAAATTAAATGCATTTTATTTTACATTGCCACCTTTTCAGAAGCTGAAAGTCGCCAGGATTACATAATTCATGAACCAGAGAACTCAGATATAAATGTATCAGTTCACAACAAACTTTCACATGAACACCTGTCCATGAAAAATGAAGAATTGACAATATTCTCAGAAATAACTTTTTACTGATAACAGTAACTTACTTTTGTGATTTATTTTCTTAATAATGTAGCTCTAAATAAGACTTCTCACAGTAATTAGTTTGTTCCAATTTTACAACGCAAATTGCTCTGGCTGTCACAGGTTTAAGAGCTTCTATAAATATTTGATCAAATTCATACCAGGGCTCTTTTTAGCTGTGCTCGGTAAGTCATTACCCTTTTGGAGGACCCATGGTCTTCACCGGAGACAGATTTCTGACAATTCTTTTCAGGATGTCTTGATACACTTGAGATTTGATTGTGACTTGCAGCGAAACGGTCCCAATAACATGAGGGAACTTCCTACATGTATGGTTTATTTTCATCATAGCTTAATTTTACATAGAAAAATGTAAATGTGATTTTTTTTTGTTTGTCCAAAACATGTCCTTCCAGGAGCAGTGTGGCTTTTGCAATGCACTGTGGCAAATTGTCAGCCTATTTTTGTTTTATTTTTACATTGTTTATTTAGATGTGAAGTCTTCTGGTCATCTTTTAGAGAGTCCTCTGTTGCTCAAATTAGAAAGTAGGATGATGAGTTCAGACAATGATGTACCTTGACCTCAGAGTTCAGTTTGTATTCATTTTTTAAGTTTTCATTGGCAGTGGCAACCATTTGCATTAACATCATCATCATCTGGGTAAATTATCCACTATTCCACTAAGATTGGCTACAGTGGCATGATCCCTAAACCTCTCATCAAAATTTGTGGTCTACGGTCACGCGATTCCATAGCTGTTGGGTAACTTCTTATAGCCTTTAAAATGCTTAGCTAGTATTTTCTCTCCTTTGAGGTATCAGCTTGATAACTGTTTTGTTGACTATAAGGTCAGACTCATTGGCTATTAGTATCTTTATTGGAAGAGAGGAGAGAGGTATCCACGCTGCCAGCTGTTCTGGCTGAACAGGTGGCTTAGCTCAGGCTCAGGGTGCTGAACCTCTTTTCAGCGCCATTGACAGCCTGTCAACCCTCCCCAACCTTCCGGAAACATCCATCAATTTGCCCTTCTGGACTTGAGATAACCTCATGAGACCTTCCAGGATTGCTCGTGTGTGCTTGAGCTGTCAGTATGTGCTCCACCCAAACATAGAGCGGGTGTGGAGAGTCGAAAACACAAATAGCAGTAGACTGATTCAAGTTGTGTCTTTTCTAAAACTAAGGTATTAATTATGAGGCTCAAAGTATTGGGGGGTATTAACAGTAAGAGCATAATGATGGTTATAAATAATAAATAATAAATAAAGGGTAAAAAAATGGAGGTCATGGAGGTCTTTGCTATTTAAGGTCACCTCAAAGTTAAATCCAAACATCTAATTTCAAACATTTAAGATCTAATCTACATATTTAATAAGATAAGATAAAATATGCCTTTAGTGGTCCAACAATGGGGAGATTCACAATATTTATTATAGTGTAGCAATTAAAATTAATATGAATATGTTCTTTTTGAAGAACTGGAATTAGAAAACAGAATAAAATGATTGTAAAGGACAATGAGTTGAAAACATACTGCTTTAAATTAAGCTTCTGCATTCCAAAACAAGACATTTGAAAATCTGCCGAATAAAAGTAGCGTAATCTCAGAAAAGAAACACTTGTTCAATTTTGAGCTTTATGTAATATTACATACAGAGGAATGATTTTTATTTTACCTGCAGCATACCATATCCCTGATCCTCAATGGTCCCCTCATAGGTGATATGAAGACACCTGAGCTGTGTCGTTGAGCTGAAAAAGCACAAGAAATGTTAATACAGGCCCAAAATGGACTTGTGAAGTACAACATGTAGTTTTGAAGCCAGATATGTGAGATATGGTGAGAGAAAACATATATTTATTGTTAAACTGAACAGGTAATAGTTTATCTAAATAGAACAGTGCGTAAAGGAAATGTAACTGTAGTAATAAAAGTTTTATTTATTATAACCACTAAATTAAATTAGTAAAATGTCCACTATTTTAAGCATGTTCAAATACAATCATTTGAATAATCTGAAATTTTAATGCACTGGGCTGCACTGCCTGTTAAAGGAATCTGTAGAGCTACACATTGCAACGGTTCGTCTTATTAACTTATGCAATACTCTGTTCATGAACCAATGTTCTCACTTTGTGATTTAAAAGTCATCTTACAAATTACAAAAAAACAGTGAGATATGATATCATAATTTTACTTAACTGCATGCATGTTTGCCAAAACTAAGCCACTATATCTCAAAATGTAACCACACTATAGAACTGCACTGATTAGTAAATGGTGATCACACTTTCTTTCGGATGATCACAATGTACAATTACCAGAGTTAAATCTCAAAGTCATTATGCAAAATGTAATTTTCATAACTTATGGAATAAAATAAAGAGCTGGAAAATGACTTTCTATTTAATTCATCTAAGGACTCAAAGCAAAAGGAACAGCACTCATAGTTTAGATGTAATATAATCACTGAATGAAATTGCAGAGCAAATGTGCAGTGTTTTATGCGGGTCCAAGCACAATCATTTGAATTATCTGAAATGTTAATAAGCTTAAAAGACAGGCTGATCTGAATTAAACTATTCCTAGCTCCTTCAGTCATTCAGGCTGCATTGCCTGTGGAAGCAATTGGCCCCAAAAGTCTACACAGTGCCATGCTTCATTTATCAAGCGGGGAAAGGACTGAAAGAATGATCGTTTCAAATGCACTTCAGAAAATATGAGATGGGCTTTTAAAATGCCTCATATTGAAAGGATAAAAGAATTCCATTTTGTTGTATGCTAAAAAACACACAAATTCAACATTTACAAAATTAAAATACTTGATAGCACACATCAGTAAATGTAAGTACCTTTCCCAATTTGGAAAATCGCTCAGGTATTGTCTTGTAAATGTCACAAGGCCAGAGGGTCCTAAGGGTGAGACAGTCAAGTTTTAAAAACAAATAAAAGTCTGTGTGTATATATATTTATACACATGCAAACACAAACATGTACATGCATACACATATACATCAGAAACAGATGAGCACTAAATTCAAGGCTTACTTTGATTAACGACTCTTCTGAAATAGCAGAGCAGGGTCTTGAGTTTCTCAATTTTACGAGTAGAGTTTCCCTCAAACAACCTTTAATAAAACAAAACATTTTAGACACTTTCAAACAACAAACTGTTTATAAACTAAGTAACATGAGTGTTGCTTTTTAAGCTGTTACTTGGAACAATAAAATATAATAACAATAACAAAAACTAATACTATACTAATTCTTAATGTAAATTAGTAAGGCTTTCTAATCTGTACCAAACCGTTCTGTATCATACAGCAAAAACCCATTTTTTGCCAGCAGTGATTATTACATTGCCATGTTTAAGATGTGTCTCAATGTAGAGAGATGGTTTACAAACGCATATGAACATATGAAACATATAAAAATTCAAGGTAAAATAAATGCTCTAAACTGCCCCATATAGTGTGGTTGTGTTTAGCAGCAGTGCACCACTGCACAACAAAGGTTTTATTGTCTTTTATATATATATATATATATATATATATATATATATATATATATATATATATATATATATAAATATATATATATATATATAAAACTAATTGCACCATATAGAGTGTGTTTGTGTGAGGGAGTGTGCTCAGTGATAGATTGGCACCCTAGATCTGCCCAGTGCCCAAAGCATTCTTCCCTGGATGGGCATGGGAAACTTCCCTAGAAGAGGATTATTCATTTATTTGACGATTAACGCCCTAGTAGAGGATTGATGAGAGCAGAAGATGATGAGAGAATAAATGAATGAATGTTAATAACAATTATATCAAGTTAATATCAACAATACACAAAACTCTGAATCAAGAAGCTTTGATTGGACAGTTATTCCATTCATTTGTTCAAACCATTAATACAATTATTGATCAAAAGGCAGTTTGGAATATTTTTTTCACACATTCACATAAATTATAAAACATGGGAATGCAATTTATTGATTCATAACATTTTCAGAATCAAATGTACTCAATTTTGACATGAAGACAGCAATTTTTTTTTCTTTTTTAAATCCAAAGCCTAATGTGTTATTTGGTATGTTTTCCATAAAAGAGGTCAAAGTATATATAAACTGTGCATCTGCATGCCACAATGGAAAAGCAAAACTGCGTACATTTCCACTAAAGTGACTGTATATAATTTTGGATATAATTCCTGTAATTCATAATATCAAAATTTATTCTGGTGTATGTTTCTATACTAATGCCTCACATTGTACTTTTGCCACATTTACTAGTATATTTAGATAAAAACATATTTATGTTGTGTACATATATGTATATACAACTGTCTGGGGTCATGCCAAGAAAATGATAATTTGACCAATCAGATTTTGAGGTCATTTTAGTTCAGGACAAAACTGTTTTGCACTCCTCTTGTTCTCTGTGCTTCAGACCAACACACGTGACTAGAGAGAGGCTTTTAAGATGATCCAAATGCTACTCGCTCAAACAGCACAGTTTCCACGGTCATGCTGACAATCACAGTGCTGCTGTCCCGAGGGTTAAAAGGTTTGCTTATGTAGTTCTCCATAAAAACCTACAACCGAAGAACTATACCAGCCTTGCCTTAAAAGCCATTAGAAACCTGCTGTTACTCTTTAAAGCTACTGTTATGATTTTAGCCCTTAACAAAATTTTATTCAGGAAACTCTTAGCCCATCATACACATGAATTTGAAGTTTGGTTCTCCTACTCAAAATAAGCATTGGGAGAAAGTACAGTAAACCTCAGAATACAGTTATGTAAAATATTCTGGAATCATAATGAAAAGTACTATTAAACGCTGCTTCATGTTGGACATTTAAACAGAGAAATAGAAATACTTACACTTAACAGGCAATATATTAATTAATACCATTCAATAACCAAAGTTTGAGAAAATTAACAAAATTGGCCATTCTCAAATGCATCCATAGCTTGTTATTTTGTTGTATAAAGCTGTTGACAGAGCCCCAAATAAGCAATCTACAAATTCCCAGTGTTAGATTGCAGAAGAGCAAGACTGGGGAAGTAAACTGATAGACAGTCACTCAATTAGAGTGGGCTGCACCATAACGATCTGTAGGTCTGGATTCTCCACAGGCTTTTGTAAACTTGCTTTTTCTTCAGCTAGTTGCTGCCACAGGGCAGAGTAGGCTGCTGATGCACTGTCTGTATATGTCCCTTTGCTGCGCTCATCTAAATCTCACTTAATGCAGCAATCACTCAGGCAATCACAATCTAGCCCACTTTAGCAAACTCTAGCCAGAGGAGATCGAGGCCAAAACTGAATAAGACACACTCCAGCCTAGTGACTACAAGTCTGACAAATCCTACTAATAAAATATAGTTTGTTAATAGAACTGCTTTATTTATTTTGACCAGAAATGATCTCCATGTCAGAAAATACATTATAGTTATATATAAGTGGTATATTACATTCAGAGAGATACTGGAGACCAGCAAGAAATGTGCAAGCACCCCATGCATGTAATTGTAATTTAACCAAGTTTATACCTTTGTAAATGTAATAAGGCCCAATTGTATTGCGTCAACAGACCAGTTCCTACACATGACCACCAGGTTTAGGGTCAACGTTACGCAAAGCAAGGAAAGGAAAGGAAAATCAAGTAATGACATTTGTGAAAGAACAAGTGCTGCTCATAATTCATGACACTTAGAAATTCAGAAGCTGTCAAATCCAATGAATAAAAATAATGCAGCAGTTCTGACACTCTGACAATAAAAGTTTTCAAAGTAAACTAAAAGCATAACTATGATCAGACTATATACAGCATATATGTTATAAAGGTCAGGTCCAGCTCAAAATAGTAATGTGCAAGGAATGGATTACTAATATTAATTGATGGATTACTAATAAAAAGTTGAATAAACTTGTGTTTATAGTATTAGCTTTTTACAGACAGACCCATTAAGGCAATCGAAGAGTTTTTCCATAAAAATTGCACCATGTGAAACCTTAACTTAAAAAAAAAAGTTCATTAATAATTTCTTTAGAACTTGTATTATTTATACATTATTTAAATGTTTACTTTATATCCTCACTGCTACTAGGATAGCTACAATTTATTGGCTCTGTATTTGTACTCTGCACAATGAAAATAAGTTGTATCCCCCACAAAGAAATAAAAAAATAAGCCACACAGTATTTACCTGTTTGACTTGCACGTGCAAAATGGACGATTAATTAGTACTTCCAAAATGCCTACAAGATTATGTGTCGAGAAAAATAGCATCTACTGTGAGTTTGTGTGATGAGAACGCATTAAATTTGGGGGCCAAAACTCTTGTAAAATCAATACTCGTGTCTTCCAATATATAAGTGCTTTGAAGAGCACTGATGCCCTGAGTAATGATAAGAGGTGCTGAGGTACCTGTAGAAATTAATCTCGGGGTAGTTGCTGTACTCAGACTTGCGTGAGTTGCGTCTGGGGAATGTACAGAAGAAGGCGTTGGCCAGCAGGCAGGCAATTTGTTCCTGGGACAGAGTCAGAGACTGATTCATGTTCTGCTTAAGCAGGGGGATAGGCTGCAAAAATGGGAAGGCAAGAGAGAAAGAAAAACGTAATTAGTTCAGCAACTGACCAAACAGGGCGGCAGAATTACATTAAGCAAATGACCATGAGTAATTACAGAGCCCTGCTGGATTCTACCATAAGCCAGCAGCAGGCATCACGTGCCATTCATCTTCTGCTAATGTACTTAAAGACCCTCTTAAGGGCAATGCATGTGACTAATCAATATGAACATTAATAACCAGTACATAAATCAATGAACGAGCTGCTGAGATGAAGAAACTTGAGATTTTGCTTTTCAATCAGCAAATCCTTAATTGTGATGACCACTTTTACAGTTTTTGCAAAATCACCGCTGATCAAGTCATCTAGTAAAATTAAATTCAAGGCAAAAAAAAAAAAAAAACGAACATGTCCTCAACATGGGATATTTACATTGTGTTTACTGAACATATGCGCACATTAATATGTGGTCTAAACAAAAGTATATGTTAAATAATAATTATAATTTTTTAATTTATCAAGAAATATTAAAAATGATAAGAACTTGAAAAAAAATAAAATTTACTTTTTACTTTCTACAAAATATATGTTGAAGACTTTGAAAAGCAGTAGAAAATTAGATTTAAGTAAGGGTAGTTGAAAAAACATCCCTGAACAACATAAATTATTATTTATTTAATATACATATATTGCAAATGCTTTATTATAAGTTCTGATGAAGAAGGCCACCGTGAAGACATCAATGATTTTGGAAACATAGGACCAATAACCTTCATTAAGCAATACCGAGCCACTCATCTGAATCCACAGGGCAGTAAGCAGTTGCTGAATGGTTTCCTTTGGTCTTCATTAGCTCTGCTCCTAACGAGGCTGCTGCAGATGTGCCAATATATTTCACTAACCAGCTCCTTCACTCAGTCTTACTGAAAGCTTGTTAACTTCAGCAGCCACACAAATAAATCTAAAAAACATGTTTATTTTTCACGGTCTGCCATTCAGGACTCTATCGATCTCTATATATAAAGTCAAAAGTCTGTGTGTGTATGTTTCCTATACAAATCTACACCATTGCTTGAAATACCATAAAATTTGACTCTTTGGGTCTGCATACGTTTTTATACTCTTTATAACTACCAAGTAATGGCTTAAAGGGCCTAATCTTAGTGATCTTTAGCGAGTGGTCAACTGAGGACCACATATCATAATTTAGGGTGACTTTGCCATAATGATGATGTATTTGTTTGGTGTGTTCTTGGCATCATGTGCAATAAACTAATCAGTATTTTACTTACCATTTAGAGGAGGGGGGGGTCTGACTTTGGTGGATTTCTATTTCAACGGCACAGTGCAACCAATTACAATTTTTACAATGTTTACACCATTTGCAGGAAATGGTATCACAAGGTTTGGCAAAGCTGATGAAGTTGCTCGTATACTCTAAATTGAATACTCAAAAAATTTTTACCAATAAGAAAAACTGGAAAATATTGGTAGTGATACCAGTGTACAACGTGTAGAGAACATACATAATATAATAAAACAGCAAGATATAAGAAACAATGGGAGATACATGGAGTCGATTGCTGTGGTAAAACTACTGTGCTTTTGCCCAAAATGTTCTAGGTAAGCTTCAGCACAGTCTAGTTGTCATTACTAAGCTCTTGTGCAAGGACCTTGCTAACATTTTCAAACAAATAGTGAAAAAAGGACATAATTCTGAGTACACATTGCTTGAGAATACATACCTGAGTACAAATCTTAGGACCATCCAGGACTAGTTTGGCCATCCCTGGGATCACACAATCAAACAGATATTGCATCTCTTCATTCTCCATCCCCTGTGAATCAAAGGTTTACTAACTACAGACTTTAAAGAATCCTTTGCTCTTATCCAATCTGGGTTGATGATAAAAATTTATTGCTTTTCCTATTTTGACACGTAGTATAGGCCTTCAGACAAAAAAAATATACAATATAAAATAAGAGGTGGAGGTCTGAGTAAAGATAAAAGTTGATCTATTGTAGAACAGAATCAAATGGGGCTGGCAATTTACTTTTGTCAGAGCTAAAATACAGTCAACTGCCCATTCCATACATCACACACACCCCAGACATGGCTTAGCAATATCCAGAATCATTCTGAGGGAATTAAAGCTACAGTAGCTGGCTCAGCAGTCAAGTGATTTCCACTTTCAAAAAATATGCTACTGCTTTATAAACACCTAGATATATGGTAAGATTGCACTCTCACTCATTTTTAAACTGTACTTAGGCTGCAATGGTCACTGCATCAGTCAGCGGGTTCATTTCATCAGGGTTACTGGGCATGCTCGACTGATTAAATGGTTTTCCTGGAACGGATGTAAATGGCTGAAGAACCAAGCAGCAAAGACCTTCTGAACAGAAAGCTCTGCCAATTTTGCCAAGGAGTTTTTATATGGCTGTAAAGAAGGCCTGACTAAACACTGTCATAAGTAATGACCCAGCTGACATCACAAAACGCTCCTCAGGGCATAATGAATTAGGCTAGCTGACAGGGCGAACGAGACGATGCTGAAGTTAGAGCATTCTAAATCAAACCATTTCCCCATCTCAATGCAGCTCTGAAACATTGCTAGACTAGTACACTTCATGAGCTTTCACTGTAAACTTTATCCATACTACAACTGATTCAACATCTCATTGTTAATGGCAAAAGAAAATTGTGGTTTAAAAAGATCTATTTCTGCTGTATATAGTAGCAATAAAGTACTTATTTGCTTTTAAAACGAACAGGCTGTTAATCCAAAACTGGAAATCCCATGCAGGAGGAATAGAATGTGGGAGGTAGTCATATAAATGCCTGATGTTGGGAGAGGGTTTGCCATAGAGCAGGCAACATTGCTGACATTTATCAGAAACCAGCTCTCTGACATGTTCATTTCACTAACGTGTTCACAACAATTTTACACGTCAGGTTCTCGTTTGTGTTTTGCTTGTCTGCATAGCCATTAGACCACAGTTGTCAATCAAATGGACCAGTGACAATTTAAGACATGCCGAACAGCTTTAAATTAAATTAGTTTCTTCAAGCTTTAACATATCATGCTTGGCATTTTTAAAGAGACGCCACATGTAGAATTAGAATATACAGGATTGTAAATAAGGTCACATGTACATTTTCAAAGGCATTTCAATAAATAAAAGCATGTAAATAATGCATTCAAGCAAAACAGGGCCTATAATTTTTTTAAAGCTTTTTTTTAAGGCTCATGAGTGATTTTAACAATTGCTTTGTATAAAATGAAATTGTTTTTATTAACACATTGTGCTATGATGTTACTGAAAATAATTTAAACTATCTATACCTTTTAAATATTTTTTTAAACAAAGTGTAGAAAACATACATAATATAATAAAACAGCAAGACATAAGAAACAAATGGGAGATACATGCTAATTATTTTTTCACATAAAGGGCTTAAAAACATATTTTACTAAGGTTTTATGGAAACCCAACTGAGCCAAACCCATAGTTTAACATCATTAACAGAAGTAAAACAATAGAAGAAAACCTGCCAAAGCAAAAGGCAAAATTTACAGTACAGTAGTGAGGCCAGCAATGTTGTATGGCTCCGAGACGGTGGTTCTGACCAAAAGGCAGAAGAAGGAGTTTGAAGTAACAAAGATGAAGATGTTGCAACACTTATTGGAAATGATATTTGGATAAGTTTAGAGAGACGTCACATGTAGAACATTTAGTTAACAAAGTTAGAAAGGAAGATTAAGGGGTCTCGACATGTGATGAGGAGGAATGCGATTTATATTTCCAAAAGAATGCTGAGAATGATGTTGCCAGGCAGGAAGAGGAGGAGGAGAAGGCCAATAAGGAAGTTTATGGATCTGGTAAAGGAGGGCATGCAGTGGTTGAAGTAACAGAGGAGGATAATCAGGATAAGATGAGATGGAGAATAATGATATGATGTTGCAAACCTTAATATGAGCAGGTTGTTTTACGACGAAAGACAAAAATGCAACACCTGGCTTGCACTTACTAGACTTTATTAATCTAACAATTAATAAAAAATGATTTGTTAATTTCACATATGACTTTCAAGTAATTTTAAGGTTATATGAAGTTTAGTGGCCGGCACGGTGGCTTAATAATTAGCACGTTCGCCTCTCAGCGCTAGGGATTCCTTGTTTGAATCCCCATCTGCGTGGAGTTTCCATGTTCTCCTCGTGTCCGCGTGGGTTTTTTCCGGGTTCTCCGGTTTCCACCCACAGTCCCAAAAACATGGATCAAGTTAATAGAGTTCTCCAAATTGCCCCATATAGAGTGTGTATGTGCGCGTGTCTGTGTGAGTGAGTGTGTGCCCAGCGATAGATTGGCGCCCTGTCCTGGGTGTATCTGCCCAGCGCCCAAAACGTTCTCCCCTGGATGGGCATGGGGAACCTCACCGTGACCCTAATATAGGATAAAGCGGAAGATAATGGATGGATGGATGGTTGGATAAAGTTTAGTGTGATTTATTTTATTTTTTTACTACATATGGCCATTGATTCTTTTCAATAAAGTTTTAATCATTACAAAAGTGGTTTTTTGAAAAGTCCTAACCATGTTCTGCAAAGTTTCAATTTAATTGAGGCCATTTATTCATTAATTTATTATCTTCCACTGAATCCTGGGCAGATATACCCAGAACAGGGTGCCTATCTATTGCTTGGCACACACTCCATCACAGACGTACACACACTATATGAAGCAATTTTGAGCATTCAATTTACATTGAAGGCGGCATGGTGGCTTAGTGGTTAGCACGTTCGCCTCTCAGCGCTAGGGATTCCCGGTTCAAATCCCCATCTGGGTGGAGTTTCCATGTTCTCCCCGTGAGTGCGTGGGTTTCCTCCGGGTTCTCCGGTTCCTCCCACAGTCCAAAAACATGGATCAAGTCAATTGAATTCTCAAAATTGCCCCATATAGAGTGTGTCTGTGTGAGTGAGTGTGTGCCCAGCGATGGATTGGCGCCCTGTCCTGGGTCTATCTGCCCAGCGCCCGAGATGTTCTCCCCTGGATGGGCATGGGGAACCCCACCGTGACCCTAATAGAGGATAAAGCGGGAGATAATGAATGAATGAATTTACAATGAATGCATGTTTTTGGACTGTAGGGGAAACTGGAGAAATGGATGAGATATGTACATGGGAATAACATGGAAACTCCACCCAGATTGGGATTTGAACCTGAATCCCTGAGCTGAGAGGCAAACGTGCTAACCACCAAGTCACAGTGCCACCCCAAGGATATTTAGTTTAAACTTTAAAGAGGATGTCATGCACATGGAAAGGAAGGTAAGTAGTATGACAATGTCTTAAGAACTTGCTAACAGCAAACAAGCATTCTCAAATCAGATAATGAACTACTCCCATGTAGTTATCATACTGGTTAATAGTTAATGAAGCACATCAGAAGTTTGCATTACATCCACGCAACAAGATGTATTGACAAATGATTAATTTAAAAACACCTCAACATTTGTGTTAAGAAACCATGACATTGTTTAAACAGAGAAAGGTAAACAGAACCCTTTCTTCTGCCAGCTGCTGATCGTCACAGTTAATGCCCACCTCAGTGTTAATTGGTTAATACTGAATGCCAGCAGGACCCCCAGGGACCAGGCACCAGAAGGGCCAGACACAGACAGCTGGGTGTGCAGGCACTCTCAGGCTAAACTGCGCCGTCACCATGACTGAACAAAGCTAAAGGCTCATTGTGGCACTCAATTAATGACAGACAGAAGCTCCATCAGAGACGCTCTTTAAGCTCACACTGAGTAAACAGCTTCATCTATCTGCTCCAGAAATCACTTTGCTTGCACTGACACAGCAGCACACACTGCATCATCACTGCTTCAGACAGCGGCCATTAACAATCATTATAAAAGGGTTAGTTCCCCTTCTTAAATCTGATTGGCTGAGCCATTTGTCCAACCATGACATTACTGACAATAATGCACACCTCTGACCATTTCACATTCACATTAATGCATAAAATACCATTTGTTTTAAATCATAAAGTACAGATTAATATAAACAGCGAGCCAATCACTGATGAGCATTAATCCTGTTTGGCTTTATTAAACTATGTTCTGTAATTTGGCCACTAGACGGCAGTCTTTGATTGTTTGAGAAAACAGCATCTTGTTATTTAGGGATTAGTATTTACTTTAAATAACAGATTAGATTACATCGCAGAAGAACTGTTTATCAACGATTTTGCTTTTAATAAACGCATTCATCAATCAAACCTTGTTCTTTTTATTATAGTGTGTTTGTAACCATTTTACAAAAGCAATAAGGCACTAGAGGTTGTGTATTATTGTTAATAAGAGATGTAACTGTACTCCGCTTCACGTCATGCCTAATAACATCTCTTTACTGTAATTTATTCACACTAATGGATGCCCTCTCATACCTTATTGCTTTAATGTGCTTGTGCTTACCAAATTGTACCTTCAAATGAATTTAATATACAAAGAGGTTAAAACAGAACGAATTGGGAGATTCATTTAAACACACAAGACTTTTCAAAAATGTTGCCCAAATGTTTATTTAAGTCATGAAACAAAGCATTTCTACTCCTACTTCTATTGACTACAAGAGAAAAGCTGTACAATATGCCCATATATATAAAAATTTGATGACAAAAATATCTAATGCTTTATATTATGCTATATAAATTATTAGTTGTATCATTCTGTAATGGTCACATTAGCAAAATAAGTATTGTTTAGCTATTACTTTAATATAATATTTAATATAACTTTAATATTTAGGCTCCATGACAAATGTTTCCGACCATGACCAAGTCTTTTATTGTCTTTTATTTATTAGTCTGTTTAGATGTGTTTTATACATAAATTTAAGCTACTCGACGATAATTGTGATATATAAATAGATATATTCATTCATTATCTCCCGCTTTATCCTCTATTAGGGTCACGGTGGGGTTCCCCATGCCCATCCAGGGGAGAACATTTCGGGCGCTGGGCAGATAGACCCAGGACAGGGCGCCAGTCCATCGCTGGGCACACACTCTATATGGGGCAATTTGGAGAATTTAATTTACTTGATCCATGTTTTTGGACTGTGGGAGGAAACCGGAGAACCCGGAGGAAACCCACGCAGACACGGGGAGAACATGGAAACTCCACCCAGATGGGGATTCGAACCGGGAATCCCTAGCGCTGAGAGGCGAACTGAGCCACTGTGCCGCCTACACACACACATATATATACATACATACATATATATATATACATACATATATATATATATATATATATATATATATATATATATATATATATATATTTTTTTTTTTTTTTTTTTTTTTTTTTTTTTTTTTTGAATCTTGATATGTTCCAGAAAGTTCAAAATGTTTTGTGGATTATTGTGTTCAAAATGTTTATTTATAACAGTTTCCCGGCAGAATTGTTTCCTTGTTTTGTTTGAGGTATTCTTAATAATATAAGAGTTCAATATAAGCTTTATCAACCTCCCAAAATGTTGAAGAATTAAAACAAAACAAAACAAAAAAAAACTGTTGTTTTGGGATCAGCTTGTGGCAGTAAAAATAGATTTTGATAATTTAAAGTTTTTTGAAACATAGACACACAAACATACAAACACCAAAAAAGAAAATAAGAGGAAAAATCTACTTACATCAGTGCACAATAAATTTAAAGCTGTAAAGTCCCATCTTTTTGCATGTGCTAAATTGTACCCCAGTATGGCATCCTGTAAAAATGAGTACATTATGAAAAGTCTGGCAAAAATGAAATAATATGCATTACATTATCAAATCATATACAATATACCAAGGACATAGCAGTAATATAGCAGTAAACATGGTCAAGCTGTCCCGTTAAAACAATGCTGCCATCTTCTGGTAGATTTTGGAATGACCGCCCAAAAGATGACGAATTTGCAGTTAATTGTTTTACAAATTTTCAATGTAACTTTGCCTTCAGCGTGAACTTAACAAAGCTATAAGACTGATACACTAATACTAGTATTTCTAAGTATATACAAGTCATTTTATAAGATTAATTATCAACCGCCTCTCTGCCAATACCAGTAATATTAACATTTAAAATATATAATGGGCTGATGCTATAATGGCCTGTTTCAAATATATCTAGATGCATGAAGATTTTTAATTGCTTTATTGGCACAGTATAATTTGCTGTTACTTTTCAGTAACTTTTAAAGGAATTATTAGTAATATTAAAAACAAATGTTCAGAAGCCTGCACAATACTGACGACTATTGTCAGTGTAATGATGATTGATTTACATTATTGTGATGCACTGGAGACAAAACACCTACCGCAATATCCAGTGAACTACGGCACTTCTTTTCTAAAGCAGAGCGAATTAGCGCCCATCGACTCTGCGTCCGATCCTGAAACAACATGAACACTCAACACTCAATGACAACCATAAACCGTATTATGTGTGTTGTGATGCACTATAAGGTCTACGTTTAAATTATTTGTGATCAACAGAATACTTACCTCACTTCCTACAGGAAATAAGTTCATTTCTGACCAGGGCATCTTAACAGTCACATCATCCCAACCATCTCGAAATTTGGTAGGATACGGAACTGGAACTTCATCTTTTTGACAGTTCAACAGATCTGTCTACAAAAAACGTAAAAGTAGATGTTTTGCAATATGGCAATCCATAATCATTTTGGCTGTGCCAAAGTAAAATACAGGTAAATATATAAGACAATAAAGTAAGATATTGAAATGCATGTGTTACAGAACACAAACTTTCATTTCACAAAATGGAATCACTGACAATAAACTATTTCATTAGGAAGCTTCTATTATTGCAAGTTAATAAGTTTGTGAAAAATGCTATTTAAACAACTATTAAAACAGCTCTAAGCATTTCTCTGCCCTTTTCTCTCACTGTATGATCCTCATGAAATTAAAAATCAAATATAAATAAATATCAAGTTTAATGATTTTCCAAATTATTATTACGGCCATAAACTGAAAATTTAAGATACTGATTGATATGGTTTTGCAAGTGGAATGTTTGCCCATAATTGGCAAACTTTAGTTTTCAATATTAAGGGTTTAATAAATGTCCTATCTATACTGAAAATGGGGTTTGTACTGATTCAATATGACTACATCAACTATGAAAGAGCAGTTTAAAGTGTCTGTGTTTTTAACTATGGCCTATGTTTTTACCAAAATAAATACAAAAAAATCATTATCTCTCATTTGTAAGTCACTTTGGATAAAAGTGTCTGCTAAATGACCAAATGTAAAAATAAAGCTTTCAAAGCAAAACAATAGCATCAATTAGAGAGAGGCTTTTAACTTTTTCCGGCCTTGTCCACAAACCAACCAAAAATGTTATTTCAGCATTATCCAGAAAGCTTACCCTAATCAGGACTTTATGATCAGCTGTAGCCCTGAGAGGTTCTAAGCTTTGACCACACTGTGGCATTCTTCTCAGCTTGTCTATAGGAGTCCCCAACCATTTCTTGTCACTGTCTGGCAAAGCTGCAGTCATTGTTTCACTAAAGGCAAAAAAAGATTTTTAAAAATGTAAACTAAATGATTGTGTTTTAACAATGACACAAACACATATCAGCATATATACTGTGCATGTACCTTGTCAGTGTGCGATTAGCACAAACATTAGAGCCGCCTTCCATTATTGGAAATTTTGGAGATGCCATTTCAGCATCCTCAACTTCCATAGATATCTCTTCTGAATCACTTTTGTTTACAGGTCCAACATGAGGATGTGAGTTTGAGGACGCCGAGGATAATGATGAGCCAAATTGTGTGGCATGCTGTTCCAGGCTGTCGTTCAAAGCCTGGCATGTTGTGTTGCTCGGGTTCTGCATCTTTTCTTCAATAACACTTGTTTTTAAAGATGAAGTGAGGCTTGTCTTTTTTTGATCTATGGATTCCAAGGTTACATTATCTGTTCCAGCTGAGCTACAGTCTAAAGCTGGGTCTCCACTGGTGGGCACTGATGGAATAACAGATTTATTACTGACAGTACAAAGCCCACTGTCTTTGCACACATCATGAACATTTGATTTTGGCAGCATGACTCTATCTTGACTTTGAGTAAATGTGGTGTCACTAAGACTTTTATGTTCTTGCAAATCATCAGAAAGTGTCTCTTTTCCCTTTTCAGTGTGTGGACAATCATCCTTTATATGGCCGTCAGATGATTTTGTAAAAAAAGATCGTATGTCATTAGCCTTCCTCTCACCAGTTCTGTGAAAAAATTAAACATTTTCTATGAATAAGGTTAATAAAGGTGAATAAGTTACCAAACTATGCATAAAAAAATAAAAGGTTTTAAAGCTCTACCTGTTTGGTTCCTGTCCAGGTTCCATATTTGCTGTTAGCACATTTGGTGATGATAAACCTGTGTGAAGGTACAAAGCAAAAAAAAAAAAAAAAAAAAACAGATACTAAGTGAGTAAATAAAGCAAAAATAATACACATAAAGAAATATTACCGATTCTTTTTTAATCCTTTTATCCTGATCAAGGTTAAATGGGGATATCAAAGCCTTTAATAATAGTCCAAAAAAAATCACAACTAGAAACAATTTGGCATTACCATTTCACCTACTGCCATATGTTTGGCATGTGTGAGAAAAACAGCTTTGAAAGGAAACCTACACAGAACAGAACATGCAAACTTCACACAGAAAACACCCTGTGCATTTAACATAAGAACTGAATGACTAGAGGTGCTGCCCGCCACCATTTAACCACAGTACAAAAAATACATTTTATTCCAAGACATGACAAAGCGGGCGGCACGGTGGCTTAGTGGTTAGCACGTTCGCCTCTCAGCACTAGGGATTCCCGGTTCGAATCCCCATCTGGGTTTCGAGTTTCTATGTTCTCCCTGTGTCTGCGTGGGTTTCCTCCGGGTTCTCCGGTTTCCTCCCAGTCCAGAAACATGAATCAAGTCAATTGAGTTCTCCAAATTGCCCCATATAGAGTGTGTATGTGTGAGTGAGTGAGTGTGTGCCCAGAGATAGATTGGTGCCCTGTCCTGGGTGTATCTGCCCAGCGCCTGAAACATTCTCCCCTGGATAAAGCGGAATATAATGGATGGATAGACATGACAAAGCCACATTAAATTACAGATTTTTTACTCAACTTCTACAAAATGTATCTAAAAAAGAAACAATAACAACAGACTAAGAGGTTTCAAGTGCCAAGTCTCTTTCAGTCTCTAGAGGGAGACAGAGGCAGTCTGATGGGGAATGATTACTAAATTGACATGCATTTAAGAGCAGTTATTCAGGTGCCAATTGCTGTCATACTGTTTTCTGCATTACATTCCCCTATACTATATGCTCTTAAAGCACTGTTTCTCATTCTAAACCCTAAACCAACATACTGGAAGATATTTCTAGTGTGATATTAATGTTGCTTTTTACTAATATTGCTTTTTAATTATTTTTTTGCAAGTCATACGGGCAGTCATAGGCTTGTGGTTAAGGAACCAGCCTTGCATCCTGAAGGTCCCAGGTTTGGTTCCAGCTTCAAGTGCTCCCCAGGCTTCATGTACAAGGCTGCCAATTGCTCTGGGCATGGCTGCTCACTTCACTCAGTATTTGTATGCACTTTTGTGTGTGTGTCACTGTACGGATCAGTTATATGTGAAGGATAAACTCTGCTGTGTGCAAGTACAGTAGGCAAAATAGTTCACTTTATTACTTTACCTCACTTTTCATGTTTTTCTGCTTGCACTCATTACATTTGTTCCTCATACTGGTGGCAGATACACGTTGTCATCTAAGTTTCATTAATCAATAGTCAATTCATGTTTTGTTTAACCAAATTTTATAAGGTGAATTCTATACATTTGCATTGTAAATGTATTCCCTTTCTCATGTCAGTGTAGTCTTAAATGCTCACTACCAGCATGATTAGATCGTTACCAAGCAATCAGTTTCAAATCCATGACAGTTAATTGAACTCATTGCCAATATTATTGTGGTTAGATGTAGTGTATATTCACAAGATTTTAAAGTTTCCCCTGTAAAGCAACGACCAAGTTCTGTTTGGCATTTCAAGTTATAACTGAGTTTCTATTACACAATCCTTTTGATACAGTTATACTTTGTGTGATACTGAAGGAGTAAGGGAGTAGTTTGCTCGGAGTCAGTGGCATTATGGGGTTATGTAACAATTAGAAATTGAAAAACATTTGATAAAAAAATGGCTTTGAAAATCATTCTTTGGCTGTAATCTTCATGTCAATGAGTATTTGTGAGCGCCTAAATGTCACCTGTATTAGAGGTGACAAAAAGTAGTATCAGTGCTTCGCAATAATTGAATATATTTTTGGAATGCATCATGATTAACAAAGTGGAGTCATGGTAGTGTTGTTACAGCATTATACCACCAAAGAGATGGCACAGCTGCATGTTGAATTATTTTAGTATTTTTAGTATTATTTAGTATTTTGACATCCTACATTTTATGTAACAATTCATAATGAGGCCTAATAATGTACTATTAAAAAGGCATGAAACAGCATCACGGCAGCATGTTTTTTTAAATGACTAGGCCAATTTAAACTTCTGGCTCAGAGAACTTGCCAGTATTGGTTGTGTTGAAAAAGTGCCTGCACCTGTTACCAGTGAAATGGCTAAATGTAGACCCTTCCAGCACAGTGTTACTGGAATGTTTTTGTTTATTAGTTCTAATACACAAAATCACATTTCAACTTGTAATCACTGTACATTTTTAAATGTCTTTTTCGATTGTAAATAAATGTTTAAGTGAATGAACAAATAGATTTTCCAGTTTAATACCTTTTTTAAAAACACATCAAAAGCCTTCATAAGTTCATAAATGTTCATAAATGTTTCCACACAAAAATGCAGATAAGAAACAAACACAATGCTGACATATGAATATCTTATAACTGAAATAACTAATAATATTAAAATGACATGACAAATATTTACTAATAAAAAAGTAGATTACTCTTATTAATTGACTACTGATTCTTTAAAACTACCAAAACAAATGTGTTTTAATAAAGCTAACAATTAAATGATGTAATCTAAAGTATTTTTGACATCTCAGGAGTGAAAGTTTTATTTGAATGATAGTCTATTCATTTTACTAATGTTTTTTTTTTTTTTTTAATCTGATACATACTACCAGCTGCTTTAAGAGGGTGGTGCTTTAAGGACCTAACGAATACCTGAACTACTAGGGTAAAAATGCAAATATATAACATATTACTATATACTGATTTCTTTTTGGGTGGCACAATGGCTTAGTGGTAAGTATGTTCGCCTCTCAGCGCTGGGTATTCCAATCTGGGTGTCTGCGTGGGTTTCCTCCGGGCTCTCCGATTTCCTCCCACAGTACAAAAACATGGACTCAAGGTATATTAAAAATCTAACTTGCCTCATATAATGTGTGTTTGTGTAAGTGAGTGTGCCCAGCAATAGATTGGCACCCTCTCCTGGGTGTGTCGGCCCAGCGCTCGAAACGTTCTCCCCTGAATGGGCATGGGGAACCCTGCCCCGTGACCCTAATAGGGAATTAAGATAAAGAACAAATGAATGAATAACACACACAGCAATAGACTGACTGGCTACAGATTGCAGAACAAATATGCTTTTTAAAGATAATAATGTAATTCTTGGCCTGGTATCCCACACATATTACCGTTATAATCTAAACTGGACTAACTTGATAAATGCAGATAAGAAACAAACACAATGCTAGCATATGAATATCTTATAACTAAAATGACATGACAAATATTTACTAATAAAAAAGTATATTACTCTTATTAATTGACTACTGATTCTTTAAAACTACCAAAACAAATGTGTTTTAATAAAGCTAACAATTAAATGATGTAATCTAAAGTATTTTATTATTATACATTACATTTAGTCATTTAGCAGACGCTTTTATCCAAAGCGACTTACAAATGAGAACACCACAAGTCAGAAGCCATGGAGAAAACCAACTATACTGTAAGTTCGTCAAACCTGATTGTTATTCGAAGCTGCACCCCCCCTCCCTTTTTTTTTTTTTTTTTTTTTTATAACAGGTATTTGTTAAAGAGATGCGTCTTATTATCTCAGGAGATCGCCACAGAGTGAAAATTTTATTTGAATCATAGTCTATTCATTTTACTAATGTTTTTTTTATTTTTATTTTTTTAAAATCTGATGCATACTACCAGTTGCTTTAAGAGGGTGGTGCTTTAAGGACCTAACGAATACCTGAACTACTAGGGTAAAAATGCAAATATATAACATTTAACTATATACTGATTTCTATTTGGGTGGCACAATGGCTTAGTGGTAAGCATGTGAAATAAAATATCATGATAAAAAGCGTGTAGATTTCAAACCTGGATGATCTGTTGAGCCCTTTCTGCGTTTGGATTGACTGTTAGGCGCCAATCTGGATCTCTTAACACTCAGTTTCTTTTTTGACTGAATGTTCATTATTTCATGACGGATTCATTCAGGGTTCAGCTCTCAGCAGATGACAGACACAGGTGGGTTGTAGCAGTACGAGCTCCTTACCTTTTCCAACTCCAATCAAACTACATTCGCACTGTTTTCGAATCACTCTAGAGACTTCGGGTGTATAACCGAACACTAAACACTGCTAACGGAGTTTATTTAACGCTTCAGTGACGAATACACTGCGCAGCTCTTTCTCTAAAGCTAGTTAGCTTACGATGCTAACTCGCTGTTTACTCGCGCAGCCAAAAAACACCGTGGTTAGTAACGACCGCGATGAAACATCTCTGCATTTCCAAAGTGATAAATAAAAAAAACAGTCGGATTTGGTCTTAGCAACAACGAACTCTGTACAACACAGAACAATGCAAACGCAGCTGTCGCCTTTATTAGCGTCCAGTTTGTTTTACTTTCAGTCTTCCGGCACTCATTTACGGCAGCACAAAGTAACCAATCAAAACCACGAATTCTCATGACTGACAGGGGAATGGGAGGAGCATGCTACTGAAACACTCCAGCAGTGAAAGCAAAAACAAAGTTTGTTTCTAAAAACAGCACATAAAAATAACTTTGCTGCTTTAGTTTCATTAGTCACTGCTTTGGCACAAGCTAAAGTGTAAAGCTATAAATTCACCATGAAACACACTCTTGTGCTTGATGTGGGAACAGTATCTAAAAAAACATTCCTCCAGTTCCCATAAAGAAGCATTTGCACAACAACAACAACAACAACAACAACACACACACACACACACACACACACACACACACACACACACACAAAAACCACATATAATTTGGAGCATTCAATTCACCTTGAATCCATGTTTTTGGACTGTGGGAGGAAACCGGAGAAAAACCCACATGGATCTGGGGAGAACATGGAAACTCTACCAAGATTGGTATTCGAACCTGATTCTCCAGTGGATGTGCTAATCACCCTGTGGCCCAATTTTGTCCAGTTAATCAAAAAAATTATTTTAATGGCATAATGATTAAATTATTTTAAAATAATAGAACATTAATTATCGTCCCGTTAATCCTCTACTAGAGTCAAGGGTGGGTTCCCCATGCCCATCCAGGGGAGAATGTTTTGGGCGTTGGGCAGATACACCCAAGACAAGGCGCCAATCTTTCACTGGGCACATTCACCCACATATACACACACAAACCACACACAATATGGGGCAATTTGGAGCATTCAATTCACCTTGAATCCATGTTTTTGGACTGTGGGAGGAAACCCACATGGGCAGAACATGGAAACTCCACCCAGATTGGGATACGAACCTGAATCCCCAGCACTGAGAGGCGAATGTGCTAAGCACTAAGCCACTATGTCACCCTATTTTGTCCAGTTATTCAATAATATTATTTTAATGACTTAATAATAAAATTATTTTTAAATAATTAAAAATGTATAGTGAGTAAGTGGGCCGGCATGGTGGCTTAGTGGATAGCACGATCGTCTCTCACCTCTAGGGATTCCCGGTTCGAATCCCAATCTGGGTGGAGTTTCCATGTTCTCCCCATGACCGTGTGGGTTTCCTCCGGGTTCTCCAGTTTCCTCCCCCAGTCCAAAAACGTGCAAACGTGGTTGAACATTCTATTAAATCATGTTCCATTAATGGAAATACAAATTAATATGAACAGCGAGCTGAATCCCGATGAGCACAAAGCCCGTATCTCGTTCTTAGCAATCTATGTTCATTTTTTAATCTTAGATTACTAGATTACATCATGAAAGACCAGTTCAATAAAAAGATGTTTTAAGTAAACACATTTATTAATTAAACCTTGTTTTTTATTATAGTCTTTTATAACCATTTTATAAAAGCAATAAGGCACTTGAGGTTGTGTATTATTGTAAAAAAGATCACAGGTAAGCAGTGTAAATGGACACCTCTTGTATGCGGTGTATAATGACAATAAAGGCTTTCTATTCTATTCTATTCTAAAGCTTCTGCCCTAATAACAGTAACAGTAATTTATTCAGAATAATGCATGCCCTTCCGTGCCTTATAACTTTAATATACACTACATTGCTTTAATTAGACAGCCTCTGTAACACAATTAAACACAAAAACAATTTAAATGTGTCTTAATAAGAGATCACTTTATTCATGTTTATATAACAGAATGATTAAAAAAACATTTGAAGTTTAGTGCAACTTAACCAAAGCCAAAACTTTGGCAATAAACCTCATTGTGAATTATAAACTTCATTAATATTAAACGAGAAAAACATGTAGCTGAATTACAGTGAGTTCATCCTCAGTCAACCCCTCAATTCCTCTGTTTTGTAGCTAAAATGGCTTCACAATTTTCATTGAGATGTAGTTCTGCAAGAAAGGAAAAAAAAACAGATATGTCCAATTGATATCAAATGTATTATTTTAAAGACAGCAATTTATATGATAAAATAAATATATTTAATTTTCTTAATGACATAGGTATAAAATATGCTTGACACTGATTACAGACACTTACAGGTAAGGAGTACAGCAGTATTCCAACAAACAGGCCAACGATAATAAGAATTAGAACTCCAATGAAGACCCATTTGAATCGGCGCCACACAATAAATTTCATAGTCTTGCATGGGTTGGTAAACCACAGGAATGATGTATCTGGACGGCTGTTGAGATAAATGCATTGAAGAATCATTACGATCACATTAGAGATCAATATGTGTTCTAGAAGAATCTATCAGATTGTTACAGTTACTGATGTCATTAATAATGTTATTTTACTTAGGTGGATCCAGTTTGGGGTTCATGTTAGGTTCCTCTCTGCCCTTTCCAGCAGGTCTCTCTTCTGCTTCCTTCTCATCCACAATCTCCAAAGTCATTTCCACTTTGCCCTAACACACAAGGGAATATGTTATTAATTGCTACTCTGATAATACCGGCCAACATAAAACTATACACATGTCATTTTCATCATTTTATTTCATTTTATTTCACTGGTGCCCCTAATATGAGTGTGGAGACAGTCAAACAGTAGAGTTGCTACTTGCTTTAACCCAATCAGTTACACAAGAAATTGACACACAAAAATATGATTTCTAAATGTTTTACATCCAAATGCAATAGTATGAATATGCAGTTTTTCCTACTGTTTGCTATTTTCAGTCTTTAGTCTTGTTTTGACGAAAGGAGACATTGAAGGGTAGGAGACTGAATAGGAAAAATTAAACTATTATAGCTCCCAGTTTGCATTACTATTCACAAAAGGCTTGGATATGATTAATTTCAAGAGTTCTGTGCAGGGCAATCAAATTCCTTTTAGACTAGACTTTTCATGAAAAAGATTTTACGATAATGAAAACAAAAAAACCCTGCTGCCACAAAAGTTAAACTTATTTTGCCCTCTACAAGATTAAGCAGATACAGGTCACAAATTAAGCAGGTATCTGGATATAATAGGGCACAATGAGTCTGGTATTCATTCTTATGACTGAGGATTGGGCTTCTTAAATGGCTATTACAGTTACAGTGACTGCGGTGCTCAAATGTTTGCTGCTGAGCATTAAAAAGGATCAGAATTACTTATATAACACTGTGCATTTTACAAAAAAATGTGAATACAGTTAAATAATAAAAAATATATATTTTGCGAAGTCTGTAATGATAATGTAGTAATGATAAGGCAATTTAAAAGGTATTATTTATTACCGGGGAGAATAGTTAGCTAAATATCCCTTTATTATACTTTTTTTATTTACATTGAATACACGTTTACTTACAGTTAAAACCTTCTTGCCATCTTCCTCCATGGTACAGGGCCACCAGCCCCTCGCAGACCTTTGAGCAAAGAGTGATTTGGAAGCTGGGCTTTTATCTGTAACATGCCTCATCATGTCAAGACTGCACTTTTCAGGTGTCTTGGAAGGTGGGATCAGATGAATCAAATCCAGCTCAATTGTGCCTAAAATCCAAACAGCTTAATTTTAAAATGTGTATTATTTTTACATGGTTTCTTAAGAAACACTGTGTTACCAGTGTCTGACAATAATAATGACCTGTTGACAATGTCTTTTATGTTTTAAAAAACTGTGCCCTGGCATATACATTGTATCATTTTGCAATGTACTATATTGCAAAGTGCAGAACTAATGCAAAAAATCATTGTTTCCTTCAGGTTCTTGTTTCCTCCCACAGTCCAAAAACATGGATAAAGGTCAATTGAGTTCTCCAAATCTCCAAAATAAGTTAGAAAAAAAAGAAAAATATATATATATATGTATTTAAAAGATATATAAAAAGAAATGGACAACTGTCTGTAATTGTAGAACTAATAACATGGAAATATATAAATATATACATATATATCAAAGTTTGCATAATCTTGACAGACATGCAGAATAAACAAGTACTACTGCACATAAAAAGAGCTCTTTTACCCAAATAGTCATCCAAAGAAAATTTGTCATTGTCCCATATCTGGATGGTTAGTTTAGGTGGAATCCTGAATTCAGTTTTATCAAGGCTCCAGAAGTGTTCCTGGTAAAACATAAATAAGCATTTTAGCCAAACACTTTATTACCTCAACATTATTTTCTTTGAATGATGATATAAAATATTAAACTCACTTTTTTTGACACAAGGCACAACTGCTCTGCTGGCAGGTAATCAAAGGCAAAGACATATCTCCAATTGAAATTTCCATCCCCATCCAAAGACCTGTAGTGAACATCGGTCTTCTGTTTGTCTTCTTCCATACCTGGCATCCATCTGTAAAGTACATACAGTATCATCTCCAGTGATATACTGAACTTTTCTAATGAACTAGCAGAGTTTTTTAGATCAGACCTAATGTTAGCATTTACCCCTTCACATAAATGTCACTCATTTTTTCTCCAGTTATGCTTGTTTCATCCAGGATGACATCAGATGTATTCCAAATGACAGCACGTAGGAAATATCTAAACACAAAAAACACATCAGGACTGATACATCAATGTCAGTGACTAACATACAAGCTTGTGTAAATATCTTTACATCAAATTCTTCACTGAATTTATTGAAAAAAGTCAAATTAACACCAACAGTTTTAAAAAACTGCTGTGCATGCACATTTATTTCCTTTTTTAAAAAAGAAATGTAGTATGTAAATACGTAGCCTAGAGGAAATTTTAACCTCTAAACCAACAAGTAAAAATGAC
Source organism: Corydoras sp. C115 (assembly GCA_019802505.1). Taxonomy (NCBI): domain Eukaryota; kingdom Metazoa; phylum Chordata; class Actinopteri; order Siluriformes; family Callichthyidae; genus Corydoras; species Corydoras sp. C115. Next base: position 15,064,346 of record JAFMOC010000007.1, read on the forward strand.
TTCCAGTTGGTTGCAAACACAGTGTTAATATGACTTTTTAATATTTAACAAAATCACATTTAATAAAAGTCAAATAACAATTTTTGCATATGACCTTTGTTTTGTTATATATTTGATACACAGCATGTTCTCACCGTACATAACATAATAAACTTTAATAACTTGCAATTATATTTTATTTTTTATTTTATTATAAAAGAAAAAGCTGAAAAAAGACACGGATCTGCACAAATTATTTAAAAAAACTGAAGTTATCACATAGCCCAGCAGGGGGCAAAAAAACATGTCCCTGTCAATGTGTTCAAGGGTTACTGACACTGAAAATAAAAAAATGGTGTCATTGAGGCAGAAATGCATAAACCTTCCAAATGAGCTGTAAACAGGGTGATATGTCTTACTTTTTGGCTTTACGTGGAGTGATATCAACTGGAGGGCCAGGAATACCAAGATTCTTGGGGAATACGTCCACCCACATTTGTATTTGTCCCTTAAGGAAAGAATTATAAAAAAATTAATTATTAAAATATTTGAATATTGAGTTAAATCATATTAAAACAATAAAATTTGGCATGTAAATAACAAGTTTGTTGGATCAAGTTTTGCTTGATGTCTGTAAAACTGTTTTGGGTCAACATTATAATGTTAAAAGCTGTATAAAACTGTCATTGTATTTAACTATATTGTATAATATTCGACTATACCACACCTGCTTAAGTAATCAAAATCAATAAAAAATTATTACAGTAAACACAAATTATTAAACACAAAAGACACAAAACAAACAAAAAAGGCTTTACTTATGACATGAAGGTAAAATGTCTTACAATCTTACAATCCTTATAAAATAATTAATAGCAGCACTGAACGTGATATAAATTAAAGATTTTTTCTCTGTTCCTTTTAAATCTCTCTACATTCTAAACATGCCCGGACATGAGTAATTTGGGACACTGAAAATGTGTCACATTACAGGTGCACATGTACCTGAGAGAGAGTTGGCTGGTGAGAACTGTAAAGTGTCCTGGTTTCTACATGCTCAGGCACCAGCCCCTGTTTGCGCAGCACATGTAGGCATATCCGCTCCTTCGCTGGCCCCAGGTGATGGTGCAATATTTTACTGGCCTCTACATAAAACCATCCATTATTAACATCATAGTAAAAAGTCTTGATATTACAAATCACAGCATTGAGCTATAACCAACGATAGAACTGACAGTAAAATAACTACAAAATGTTTAAAATACAATAAGTGTGCAGTAGGTATTTAGACAAAAAAGTCCCAAAAAGTCCGGCGGCACGGTGGCTTAGTGGTTAGCACGTTCGCTTCTCAGCACTAGGGATTCCCGGTTCGAATCCCCATCTGGGTGGAGTTTCCATGTTCTCCCCGTGTCAGCGTGGGTTTCCTCCGGGTTCTCCGGTTTCCTCCCACAGTCCAAAAACATGGATGAAGTCAATTGACTTCTCCAAATTGCCCCATGTAGAGTGTGTTTGTGTGAGTGTGTGCCCAGCGATGGATTGACGCCCTGTCCTGGGTGTGTCTGCCCGGCGCCAGAGACATTCTCCCCTGGATGGGCATGGGGAACCCCACCGCGACCCTAATAGAGGATTAAGTGGAAGATAATGAATGAATGAATACCTAAGTCCTGCAGGCTGTATTCATGTCCTCCAAATGTTAGTGAACTGCCATCTTCTGCAATCTGTGCAGCGGGTAGTCCTCTTAGCCTGGCCAGGTTTTCGAGGATCTGAGAGGGCTTCAGCTGGTCTCTCCACTGGTTTACACCCGAACTTCTCAGAAAAGATTTGAATTACATACTTTTTTCTTAAATTATAAAAACAAATAATTATTAATGTTTAAACATTATATAAAGAAAGACGACTTACACACAGTACGACTGGGAAAGACCACAGTGAGCTCCGAATCGAGAGAGTAGACGATTTTCAAGGTCAATTACTGTCTCACCAACTTTCTCATCACGGCTTAACAGATCAAAATCAAAAATGCTGATTTTCAAATCCTTGTCTTGTGGCAGGAAGCAATTCATTTCAAACATTCTGAAAAACAAAATATGGCCAAAATACATTATGATACAAGTCCCTGCCTTGGGAAACTTCTTATTTTAAATAGTAATCTGTAAAATCTGACCTTCCAAACTCAGGATTTAGTGTGTTTGGTTTATAGTTATCTCTGTCATCAATAGTTTTTTTACCAAGGTGGATTTTTATGTAGGGATCACACTAAAAAAATAAATCAAGCTAATGAAAATGGCTGAATCACAGCAAAAAACACTCTACACAAAAAACACAGCAAAAAACACTTTGCTTTAGCTGAACACATACCAAGCCATTGTTGTCTTTGGGCTGCAGATCAATTCCACGCAACACGTAAATCCTGACGAGACATTCCTGAGGCCCACTTTCAGGTAACTCCCGGAATTGGCGAGGTGGTGCTGGAACATCCGGGTCATCTGATAAAGGATATATTCTAAATGAGCCCTGTGGAGACATATAAATACTTTTATTAAATGTTACACCCATACATCTTGTCATTGGCTATATATTTCACACAGTTTTACTGTATTTCAGTGTATACAGTGCAAATGTGGCCAAAAAAAGTTATGAATAGCACAACTGATGCACAACTAATGCTGCTGCTTCCCACACTCCACAGAGAAATGAGATATTTGTGCTTTGACATTTTCTTGCATCAGGATCATTTATACACCTGCACCCCAAGGGATTTAATGGCCTTTAGGCAGATTAAATATATAAAAACCAAGTTTGTTTCAGGAAAACAAGCATTGTTCTTCTTTTTCTATTTTTTAAAATAAAAAAGTGTATTTGGTGAATAGTTGTTTCAAATAGATAAATTACACTTGGAGAGGCTGTAAAGCTGCCTGAGACCTAATATTCCTACTGTATATACATATTTAATGTCTCATTTATGGTTTAAAGCTTAACAGGTATGACACATTTAAATTTTTGTAGTTTTCTCAGTAGAGAGTAATTTTACAGGGAACATTGTGTAGTGACAAAGTCCACTACACAACATCCTGTCAAGGTTGATTTTACACTAATGAGCTATTAACTGTACATTACCACGTTCCTGTAACACACATACTAATCTATTGATAAAAAGGGACCACCAATTAATAGACTTAACTTTTAAGGGCTAGGTATTAAAATACCCACCTTGATAGCATAGCTGGGGTTTTTAAGCAATTTAAAAACACTGTTGGCTTAAGTCGGTCATACCAAGGACTATTACAATTCAGAAAATTAAACTGATGATTAAAAGTCATACATATAACTTTCATTCATTCATTCATTCATTATCTTCCGCTTTATCCTATATTAGGGTCACAGTGGGGTTCCCCATGCCCATCCAGGGGAGAACGTTTTGGGCGCTGGGCAGATACACCCAGGACAGGGCGCCAATCTATCGCTGGGCACACACTCACACACACAGACACACACACACACACTCTATATGGGGCAATTTTGGAGTACTCAATTGACTTGATCCATGTTTTTGGACTGTGGGAAGAAACCGGAGAATCCGGAGGAAACCCACGCGGACACGGGGAGAACATGGAAACTCCACCCAGATGGGGATTCGAACCGGGAATCCCTAGCACTGAGAGGCGAATGTGCTAACCACTAAGCCACCCTACATATAACATGTACTTAATAATTTCAACTATCCACATTTAACTATCCACATGTTTTATTAGGACGGTATGTTAACAATGCAAAATCACAAACAGATACACTATCAATATTCGATTTACTGAAGAACGAACTACAATGTTATTGTAATAAAGCAATTTGAAACACCATCAGCTCCACAAAACAGTAGCAAATTATAAAAAATTTAGTGGATGTTAATGAAAGGAAAAACACAGTTGGTTCAGAATTAGAAACTAAAGAAGCCACAAACAAAAAAACAAAGCTAAAACTGCTTGCTGCCTTCAGCCAGCTAATTAATCTTTCATTAGTTATTGCAATGAAAATAATTTACTTTGTGGGAGATGAAATAAAGTCAATGTGAAAAAATAATTGGGGTGAGCAAAAATAATTGAGACTAATGCAAATAACTGTAATAAAGCTATTATGTAATAATTGTGACAGGCCTAGTCATGCTTTTAAAATTAATATAGCCTGGAATGAATATGGTCTAGTATTCATTCATTCATTATCTTCCACTTAATCCTATATTGGGGTCACAGGGGGGGTTCCCATGCCAATCCAAGGGAAACCATTTTGGGTGTTGGGCATATACATCCAGGACAGTGCGCCAATCAACCTTTGGGCACACACTCACTCACAAACACCATATTATGGCAATTTAGAGCATCCAGTTCACCTTGCTAGAGCATTCAGTTCACCACCCTGGTTACTATTGTAACCCAAAAAGGTATGGTAACATTTGATAAGAGTTTAAAATATGTGACCCGTAGTACTTCACACACATAAGACATTGGAGCTTTTCGCCACTGTAAACATGATAAATAATTTAAATGGCATCTTAAAGTAGTAGTTATTTTGACATCATTGGATTAAAATAGCTACCAAACAAAGCATAGTAAAATTGAAGTCTGTTTATCTAGGGTTATGCTTCCTTATTAGAGGTAATAAGGTGTAAATAGCAGTCTCAAATGCAGTTATGGTTCCATAGGAATTGCACAGCACCAGCATATAGCTCATAAAACTATAAAATAAAAATTCACCAATAGATGGCAGACTAACATAAATAAACATTTGCCAAGAAACTCAAAACTCACAGGTATTCTTAGCAAGAGGCTTTATATGCAGACCTTTAAAGGTCACTGATTAATTAGACTAGGGTGAAAGGGTAATAGCTTTTTAATTAGTAAACTATGGTGAAATATCCTTAATTCATTCAAATTAAAATGCTAATCCAAATCTTTAACACATTATCAGCTATATGTGTGCATAATTATAAAGAGTACACATTCATTCGGAAGGTATGCACAATAGCAGGGCTGCCAAACTTAGATATGTAGTGTCAAAGGTGTTTCAAAAGGTCTAATTCCATAGATCATTTGATATTTCACTTTATTATCATTGTGCTACTGACCCTGCTGTAATTAAAACTCATTGAACTGACTACTGTACTGAGCAAAGACGACGGCTACAGAAATGCAACGTACAATATCAAAGTAATACAACATACGTACTGTGCACAAAAAAGACGTTAAATACATGCTTTGCAATCTAATTTGAAAAATCTCCAACTGTATGCATATATACAAAAAGATGCAAATGTGTTCAAATTAGAATTTTCTAGCTTGGCATTTGAAAAAAACAAGATTCTAAAATAGGTTTGCGAAAGCAACCACTCATAACCCCGGAAATATATTCACATGCTACTTGCCTTAAACTCCCCCACAACAGAAGGATCTTCTTCATCATCCTCACTCTTTCCCCTAAAGAGTTTAAATGTGTTGCAAAAGTCTGTCAGTGCATGAAAATCTGGGACCTTCTCGAGTTCACTATTATAGACCTGTGAAGACAGACATCCAGTTCATACAGATGATGTTTTTACAATTCATTTTAAGGAAAAAAAAATAAGGTTAACCTACTGTAAGTGTGGAATAACCCTTTTGTATATATGGTCCACACTTTTCATGCTCTCCAACAGATGCAAAAAATTTACTCCACCAGTCTACAGCTTCATCCACCTGAGGCACAGTTTGGTAGTGTTGGTAAACCACAAAACACATTTTATTATTTAAAAGTGTATATTACTAAGTTGTTTAGTAATATATTTACCCCCACATGTGATATTTACCTTTTCAGAAGGCTGTCAAAACCAAAAAGAAACAATTATTTGCATTTGTTTTATACTTTATACAAAAAATCAAGTTTGATCGTGTCATGCAGGATGTTGCTACCTGGCTGCCTACACCTGATCTACCATCTTCTATGGTAATGATCACATCTCTGGATGCAGCTTTCATCATAGCCACTGTTCCAAAATACACAAGGAGCTCAAACATCAATAAACCAAAAATGATTAACTGACAATGTCAACCAGGATATGATCTTTACCTCTAGCAGTTCGGACTTCTTCGGTGGACCTCATGTAGGGATCACATCTAAACTCTTCCAGAGAATCAATTGTGCACTGGCCTACAATGGGCTTTCGGCCAAAAGGTCGGTGATCTATTACCTTCAGCACTATGGGTGGAGTGTACATCTCTTCTTTAGGAAGAAGCTGCAGAGATAAATAATATATAATGGATAAATGTTTACAATGTATAAATGAGCCAAATATGACTTCTGGGGTCTAAATGATTCCTTAAGTCTCCTAAAATGTTGCCCATTACTGTTAACATTAAGGCCAGGTTCATATCATTTATAATTCTAAGACATATCTAGGCCAAAAGCATATATCTGCAACTGAGACTAGATTACACTGCACTGATTTTAAAGTAGAATTGCAATAAAACCTTTTTAAACAACATTCTTCTATTTTTTATCACTGCAAAGTCAGAATTTTGGCCCCACACCTTTGTTCACCTTAACCCCTTAAATGTACTTTCATATAAACCATACCACTTTCAAAAAGAGAACTGATCCAGGAAAGTTTGGGTTTTTCTTGATGTTTTTGATGACAGCAGTTTGAACAATGTGCCCTCCACATTCCACATTGAGACTCGGGGAGGATACAGCTGCCAGTTGATAGGCTTTCATGTTCCGCAATCCCCATGCCAAGATCTGTAGATTACATGCAGATCTAAACACATACTCTCAAAGACTTAATGCAATAAATGATTACATTTTATTTCTCCTTGGCTCTGTCAATACAAGACCAAGGATAATGATGCTGACAGGCTTGAATGAGTTACCTCAATTGCAGTAAGCTGTACAACAGGCCTGATCCCCTGAGGCACCATGTACAGCTGCTCACCTCGTCTGGGTGGAACCAGTGGCAGGTCTGAATCACTTCCCTAAAGACAGTAGAGATAGACAAGAGATAGGCATTTGTGTTATACACAATTGCCAGCAATTGATACATTTTAACCATTTTAACCAAGCAACACACACTAATCTACAGATAACTTCAGACCTTGTTTTTCAGTAAAAGCTCAGCGGCCACCAGCATTTGTCCAGCATTTCGGCCTTTCATAGTGATGGGAAACCAAAGCAATTTGGGGCTCATAGGATTACTTGGATTCAGCTTGACCACTGGTGGACATATGCACCTACCCATACCTTCATCCTTCCCCTGGAATACAGAAATACTTAATTACACTTGCAGATAATTAGACACTATTTCCAAAGCTAACACTGGATTAGCTTTTGGTGTCTAAATAAATCAGAAACTGAATTAAACACATACCACTTGGTCACTATCAAAAACCTCGAGGACGACATTTGGTGGATTAGCAGCAATTGTCTGTGGCTCTCCATAGATTTCAATATTATTAAAAATAAGAGTCTGGTCCCATGTGGGGTTAAGGTTGGCCTTAATGATCTCAGTTGTCTTGCTTACATGGAGGAAAGACACATGGCAATATGGATCTGTTAAAAAAACAAATGCAAAAGTTAAAACAAGGTGCAGCAGAGATTTTTTGGCAATTCATCTATATGTACATCTACAGCAGTTACATTTCATAAAACATTTTTCACCTGAAAAGCTGTCTTTGTCCATGGGGAGAAGATTCCGGGCTTGATAGACGTATACTCTGAGATGGTATGTAAATGACTCTAAAAGGATATTAACATTGATTTTAACAGCAATGCAAATGATAAGTAGACTGTTGATCTCTATGTAATGTATTATGATATAGAACTGAAGAACATTGCTTATTGGTGAATCAAAATGCTTTTTTTTTGCTCACAAACCAATTATGTATTAGTGCATAAGATAAGATAATATAAGATAAATGTTTATTTGTCCCACGATGGAGAAATTCACATGTATACATGTAGAATTGTAATTAACTCATGCACCTTTTATTATAAAATGTTGTAAAATGTTTTGAACCAGTAAAGCTACTTGATGTCTGATTGCATTAAAATGGCATATGTACATTTTATACACGACTAAATATAAACTTTTTTTCTGGTATGCTGTTTTACGTATATATGCATATACACGTGTGCATGTGTGTTTATGTTTCATCTTGCATTTCAATAAAATAATAAAGACATTTGGTCATTTAGCAGATGCTTTTATCCAAAGCAATTTACAAGTACCCCAATTTGGTTGCGATAAGAGCATAGGGTTGATACAGCTCCCCCTTGAGCAATGAGGGTTAAGGGTCTTGCTCAAGGACCACATTGGTAACTTCAGTGGACCTGGGCATTGAACCCACAACCTTTAGATTGATATCCCAACACCCTAACCACTGAGCCACCACACTCTCTACACTAAAGAATAGATTAATATAAAATTACATATAATAAGCCCAAAAATGACTTTCAAACTAAGTTCCATGATACAAGTTCTATGACCATGTCAGTATTTAGACTTACATAATCCATTCGTTGTAAAATAGAATAGGTAAACAACCAAGCCTCTTGGTCTATACCACTATACTTTCATAAAATGATCTATATATCATGTACATGCATGCAATTATTTTATTATTTTGGTTATTTTTTACTTAACATTTGTAATTATTTATTGAACACTATTTGTTAAGCCATAAATGTACTGTACTTGTGTATCCTGAATCTCGCCACACTACTTCTTTCGACATAAGTCAACATTGGTGCATGTCTCCGATACATTCAAATGATCTTTGCTGTTACACGTAGAGTCAATTAAGCTATCCAATATATCCAATACAATATTGTCCATCATGCTAATGTTAATAGTTTGGGGCAGCACGGTGGCTTAGTGGTTAGCACTTTCGCCTCTCAGCGCTAGGGATTCCTGGTTCAAATCCCAATCTGGGTGGAGTTTCCATGTTCTCCCTGTGTCCGTGTGGGTTTCCTCCAGGTTCTCCAGTTTCCTCCCACAGTCCAAAAACATGGATCAAGTCAATTGAGTTCTCTAAATTGCCTCCTATAGTTTGTGTGAGTGAGTGTGTGCCAAGCAATAGATTGGCGCCCTGTCCTGGGTGTATCTGCCCAGCGCCCGAGACGTTCTCCCCTGGATGGGCATTAGGAACCCCCCTGTGACACTAATAGAGGATAAAGCTGAAGATAATGGATGGATGGATGTTAATAGTTTGCACACAATATGGGCATGTGACAGAACTCCAGGTGGAAGAGCAATGACTTGCAAGGTCAGTAAGAAAGTGAAATGAAATTTTTGTGTAAAGTCTAATGAAAGTTTTATTTCATAGTGAGTTGCTAAAAAAACTTTGCTTGAGTTTTGGTGTATTTTAGTAAAGAAGTAAGACCAAAGAACTGCTCTTTTTATCCAACACTGTGGAAAAAAAGCACAACCCTCAACCTTTCAATTTGCCAGTGTTTATCTTAGCTTTAATTTTTTCTCTTTGTTTTTGTTTTTTTTCTTGTCATGTTTGGTGTTATCTAGCATTTAGAACAATAAAATTTCCTGTTGATTTTGTTTTTAGAATATAATATGCCCACAAAGTGTTGCTGAGAAATGCTGAGTGCACAGGAGCTTTTTTTGTGGAGTTTAGTCTGTATAATAATAATAATAATAATAATAATAATAATAATAATAATGTTATTTAATATAGCTTGGTCACATGGGTTTCAGATTTCCTTAGAGGAAAGGGAGTGGTGTGTGTAAAAATCTGCAGCGGGATTTTTTTAAACAGGATTTAATTAGGTGGTACAAATCAGTACTACTCACTGTCAAAGTTGCAGGAAACAGTGGGTGTGTTGGCACCAAAAAGCTTGGCTGCGTCTATTTTACTGGTTTTCTCATCCACATCCACCCCCTAGAATACAAACATAAAAGAGAAAATTGTATGGTTTAACTTTTCTTAATGAAAAAGCAAAACCATCGGTAATAGACCAACATAATTTAGATCAAATAGCAAGGAAAAAATTGCAGCGCCTAAATGACAAATAATAAAGTCATATTCACATTTTGAAATAAATAATAATGTCGCAATACATTCCTATTACTTTGGGTGTGAATCAAAAGCTATGTTAATCATAAATAGTATTGAAGGTAATGGAATGATTTATTTGAAAATATGCAGGTGAAGTAAATCTATGTTAAATAGTGACATGTAGTGACATGGCAGCTCAGTAGGTGGTACTGTCATCCTACAGCCAAAAGATCCTTTATTGAGGAGTTTGCAAGTTCACAGAGTCTGTGTCTGTATTTTCTCCCACAAATTATATACATCTGTGAGTATGAAGGTGTCTGTCATCCAGTGACAGTGTCCCATCCTTCACACAGAAAGGGCTTTAACATACTTTGTGACAAGAATTAGTATAAAAGAGGAATAAATAAAGATTTATATATGATCCACATTGTTTGGGTTGCAGTATGGAGTGAGGGTGGGTACGTACATAAAAAAAATCTATTATGGCATTCCAAACTGCAAATGCAAATGCAAAAACATGGAATTTAAACCAATGGAGAAGATTTAATCAAACTATATCCTTGAAACTGGTCCATAGAATGTGGAAAATGTTGTACAAATGGCATGTATAACGTTTGCCAAAAGAATGCCAGACAATAACAGAGCTACTAAGCATACTTATATGGACTTAACTTTATTCACATGGTTTAACATCATTCATTAAGCTTGTCTTACCAATGCTCCCTCCAGCTGGAAGATTGCCGATGCCCCCATACGATCAGACGGAGCCATCTTCCTCCTCCATCGTCTGCGGCGGAAAGTGTCAGCAGAACGCTCTTTGCTGTGGAACTTCCAACCAATGAGCGAAGAATACTCCCAGCCATCACCTACATCTTTCTTCTGTTTGGAGAAAAAGAATTCCATAGAGATTTAGTAAAAATTCTTACTGATTAGTCAGTCAGAAATCCTAGTACAGTTTAAAGTAACACTTAAATAAAAGCATGGAAACTAAAATAAAAGCATGATTCTGGTTAAATAAAAAGGCAAATAAGATCATGCAATAATTATTTATAATTATTTATTATATCAAAAATAATTATTGTTTAAGGCGGCACGGTGGCTTAGTGGTTAGCACGTTCGCCTCTCAGCACTAGGGATTCCCGGTTCGAATCCCCATCTGGGTGGAGTTTCCATGTTCTCCCCATGTCCGCGTGGGTTTCCTCCGGGCTCTCCGGTTTCTTCCCACAGTCCAAAAACATGGATCAAGTTAATTGAGTTCTCTAAATTGTCCCATATAGTGTGTCTGTGTGAGTGAGTGTGTGCCCAGCGATGGATTGGCGCCCTGTCCTGGGTCTGTCTGCCCAGCGCCCGAGACGTTCTCCCCTGGATGGGCATGGGGAACCCCACCGCGACCCTAGTAGAGGATAAAGCGGGAGATAATGAATGAATTAATTATTGTTTATGACACATGATTGCCATATGATTGTTATTTTTAGCATTTGTGGACTAATTTTTAAGAAGCTCTATTAGCACTGGAGCAAATGGTTAGAGAGTTATCATCTTGTGTTTGGTTGTGTACATCCCAAGTCCACCAACAGTTGCCAATGGAGAGCTGTTGATCAATGCCCTTAATTCTGCTTGCTCCAGAAGTGCTGAATCAAAACCTAATTATGAATAATACATAATATCAAACTTTGATTTGATAATAACAACTTTGATAAAATCACAACTTTGTAACCTTGAATTTGAATGAATAATAATACTTATTGGGCGGCACGGTGGCTTAGTGGTTAGCACGTTCGTCTCTCAGCGCTAGGGATTCCCGGTTTGAATTCCCATCTGGGTGGAGTTTCCATGTTCTCCCCGTGTCCGCGTGGGTTTCCTCCGGGTTCTCCGGTTTCCACCCACAGTCCAAAAACATGGATCAAATCAATTGAGTTCTCCAAATTGCCCCATGTAGAGTGTGTATGCGTGCGTGTCTGTGTGAGTGAGTGTGTGCCCAAATGTTTCCCCTAAAAATGTTACTGCTCAAAAATCTGACCTACACCACGTTAATAAATTAATAAAAAAGTTTTATATTGTGGACTTTTTTTTTTTTAGTATCCATTAGGTTTCTGCCCTATTGTCCCATCTGGACTCTGTGCTCCCTGTTGCGTCCATGTTCCATGTGTTTCTGTTCTGTTAATTAATTATTGTCAATTAACATTCCTTTCATTTTTTTGGTTCAGCTGTGTTTCTTTCGCCAAGTGATTTTTTTAGTGTATATATATTCCCTGCCTAAATAAACATGTAATTCATATTAATTTGAAACAGCATGGACAAATATATTATTTTTATCATCATTGAGAACTTAAGCAGATTCTCACCTCTACGGTGGGTGTGTTTGCAGTCTTCTTTCGGGGACGGACGAGTCTCTTTCGGCGGTGCACATGATACATCTTTTCAGCTGCTACCCAGGAGCTGGGCTTGTCATCTGGAGGGATGGTGATCCCATACTCCCAACCTTATGGCAAAACAAGACATTAGATGTACAATATAATTACATATGCAATATGAAGTACAAAATAATATACACATGCCTATATAGTTTATATACTGTACATCCATCCCCATTAAATGAAAATATATTGGGTTTGAATAAAAAGTAAGTCAGATACTGTTGGATCAAAAGTACTTAACAGGACTGTAACAATTTAACATTTTTGTAACAAACAGTAAGAAAACCTTATGCAATCAAAAATTTCCAGTAGCTGCATCATGAAAAAAAAATAGAAAACTTGTATAGGCGACCAGTTAAACACATGCCACTACTGGAAGCTGAGGTGTATTAGAGTAAAGACAGTAACCACATTTATAAATGCAAAATTGTAAATGCTCAATTTTTAAATATTTATCATATTTTACAACTGTTGTACAACCATTTATCTTGAGCCTTAAAACCCAAGCCCCCACCATCCCAGCCTACTTATAATGAATGACATCTAAATGAATAAAAAAATAAATTCCAAATTGTGTTGTAAGACTTATTGTAAGAACAAATTGTGATGAGTGAGCTCAATCCTGATTTACTTGCACAACGCCACTGTTAATGCAGCTACTTGCTGGGTAAAGTTGGGCAGGATCTAGACAGTCTGGATACTTCTGGCTAACTAGTAAGGCATTTCTTGTCAGGATGTAAATACTAAAAAGTGTCTTGGAAACAATTTTATGGCTTTAAAATGGCTTTAGATTTGCTTTTTCTAGTTTGAATAATAATATTTGAAATCCTGCATGTGAAGTATATTTGAGTATTAAAGCTGTTTATTTGCTAATTCTATCCTGTAATAGACCACATTAATCTTCCAAAAAAACTGCACACAGTTTTTTCTCGTATAGCAAAATGTTTATAAAGCATTGTCTTATTGAGTAGTACAAATAAATGCCATCCAACTGGCATGAATGTAAGAACAATTTTAAATTATTTGTCTTTATGAATTAGGACATAATTTTAAAAATAATATGACATTAGACGCTCTTAAAAGCTCTATAAATTAAAAAAAATCTTCAGATCAACAACACATTATTATTTATTTAATTATTATTTCAGGATTTAACAAAAACAAAGCCAAACTACAAAATTACTATAAATCATGCATCCATAGAAATTCATAGAATACATAGCAGCCAGGTTCTGCTGACCCGTTGCCCTTGATTAGTTGATTAACAGTAAGTGTGACTGACTCAATAACATTTTCTGGTCTGGAGCATTGAAGTGTGGTTTAACACAATACCAGGGAGGAAATAGCCCATAAAATGCATATGTTTACTGATTTGTTTACTATTAAATCAGGAAAACTAAAATTTGACTGCGGTGACCCAGAAGACTATATCTTAAAAAGGTACAGCTTTGAAATTTTGTTTTGCTATATATCATTCATTATCTCCCGCTTTATCCTTTATCCTCTATTAGGGTCACGGTGGGGTTCCCCATGCCCATTCAGGGGAGAACGTTTCGGGCGCTGGGCAGATAGACCCAGGACAGGGCACCAATCCATCGCTGGGCACACACTCACTCACACAGACACACTCTATATGGGGCAATTTTTGAGAATTCAATTGACTTGATCCATGTTTTTGGACTGTGGGAGGAAACTGGAGAACCCGGAGAAAACCCACGCAGACACGGGGAGAACATGGAAACTCCACCCAGATGGGGATTCGAACCGGGAATCCCTAGCGCTGAGAGGCGAATGTGCTAACCACTAAGCCGCCCATATATATATATATATATATATATATATATATATATATATATATATATATATATATATATATATATATATATATATATATATATATATATTTTTTTTTTTTTTTTTTTTTTTTTTTTGCAAAATACTTGCACCTATAAACATTTAGAGAATCTAATAAACTTGGAACAGCATATCAGACACTAAAATTATTTAGTCACATTCTCAAACCTTTCTCATCCACAGCCCTGTTGCTGTCGAAGCTCCAGTCCTCAACCCACTTCCATCCTGGAGGACATTCAATCTCCTTTGGATTTTGGGCTTTCTCTCCATTCTGCACAACATAAACACACCCCTCAGTCCTAAGCAAATATCTGTATTCTGCATATCTGCTCCATTGTCTAGGAAACCAGCTCAAATTACAGCACCTGCCCCAGATTGAGAGCAGCCTGACTAAAATGAGGAGGGACATTTGTACTAATTTGACTGGCCTGAACCAGTAAACTTTTTTTATTTCGTACCACGTCAGTATAAGGCTCAGCAGATGGCTTCCATTCGCCACCAGGAAAACGACTCTGGTTTTCATATACTTCATCCGTGAACTCTGTGTGCCCTGCATCGGCCTCTGTCAGCAAACTGAGCCACAAATAAAACACAGTTTAAAACAAACACATTTGCACACACACACAGACTTAGTTCACACTTAAAGCACGCTTTTAAATATCTTTCTTTTTTTTATACTCTTTTCAAAACCCACCCACACACACACACACACACATACACCCACATCAGCAGAGGAATGCAGCTAAAAGAGGGGGGTGTAGCACACTATGTTTATGAACTGAGCCAATTGTATAAACAAAGGCTGGCTTTCTTAATGTTAATGTGTATGGACTCAAAGCAAGCACACATTTAAGCATAAGAGCCTCTATTTCCTCTGATTGTAGACTGGATACTGTGATTAAAGTGCCAGGAAGGCTATCTAAAACCAGCCAGACCAGCTACCACATACACTCATCATCTACAGGATGTGCGTAGTCATCACTGGGGCATTGTAGGAACATAGAAAACATGGCACATTCCAGCCTTAAGCACACTGTTGTAACCGTTACATACCCGTGCTCAGGGTCGATGTACCAGTCTTTCTCCCACTCCCAGCCACGCGGAGGCATGAAGCACTCTTGCTTTAGTTTTATCTTCCCCGTCACATCAGAGAACTTATGGCGTCCCACTAAGCCTGTGGTGCCCCACTTTCCAAAAACCTGTGCCTGGTTTTCATACTGTAACAGAGAGTGATTACAATCATATACACCTTAGCACCATTTTAGCAACTCCAAAAAAACTCCATAAAATCCAAATATTTTAAATGTACTGGATAACTTTAATGGGGAATTGGTCTGGAATTATTTATAGTATTATAACTATGAGTTACTAAGCTAAATAAATCCTTTAAAGCTGAACTGTATTACTGAGCTGCCAGGACAGAACAAAATATTAATTGAAAAAAATGTATTAGAAATGTAAGTGGAGATTACAATGGGTGGAGGACACAGCTTTGCGATTCACATGCTACTTGAATCTGTAATTATTTAATTGTACATAGGTACAATTTGTGCACTTGCTTGTGCTGAACTAATTTTGTTAATAAGTGTTTTACTCCACAAAGCTATATTATAGATTGTTGCTATAAGTAAAAAAGTTTTTAGGGTAGTAAAGTATTTGGTTAAAGGCAGTGTTTTCAGTTAGCAGTTGTTACAATCATAGATCAAGCTAAACTATTAGGCAAGGGTTCAAATGACTAAAGTGGTAAGAATTCCTCCTTTCCCCCAAAAATAGATGCTTTAAAGTGCAAAATTGCTTTAAGTGCAAATAAATTAACAGAAGCACAAACTAAACAAGTTAAGGAATGCTGTAAGAATAAGAATGTTACAAACATACATTGTTTCAAATACCTATCCTTTAGCATTTAAGTTACTCTTAAATTTATATTATACATAAAATAATTTAGCTTAACTTATACAATAGATGTATCAGAGAAAACAATCAGAAAAAATATTAACACAATTGATTAACAAAACAACATGAACCACTTGTCCTCTAGGCAATCACAGGATTAATTTGTTTGGATATTTGGATTACCGAGTCACTCTAAATTACTGAATGTCTTATCCATTCAATAGGAAAAAAATCTATCCTTAATTAAAGTGTTAATTAAACCTTGTTAAAACCACTAACATCAGGGAATAATTGTGTCTAACAAAACCAATTGTGTCTTAATCATTAGCACTCTTCAAATTCTGATAGATAAACTGTAACAGGAACATTTGAATCCATGACTTCCTGTTTTATTGGGGTTTATACTGCGTGTAAGATGACACAGAGGTTATTGCCTTAGTGATTTTGCAACATTGAAAATGCCAGAGAATCCAAATAAGGAAAAAGTGAACTGGGCATGAATCGTAAAAAAGCTAATAACAAATACACTTGAATGAACTGACCATTTCTCAAGTTAAGCAATAATAAAAATTGTCCAAACTACTGTTAACTATAGTCAAGACTGTGCCTAAATGAGGATCCAAGTTCATTTTGCTCCCACGCACACTGAGGAGGATGATGAGCAAAACATAATACCAAGGACTATTGCTAGATCTTTACATCAAAGAAGGAGCTTCCAGCTGTCACCAAGACTCTAACACTAACATATATTTGCAGCAGGTTATTTAGAGGGCACCTTTAGAGGGCAAGATAAAAAGTCTTTTTATGAGTACTCATTTTATAAGTACATAAACAGAGGCGCATGTGACAAGTTTTCAGAACCAAACACTTTCATTAGAGTAATATGTGCATCAAAAAAAATTGCAAAATTTAACATATATGTAACAGAAGTTGTTGACACCAGATGTTGGGTTTAATAATACTACTTAATAATTATAAGTTTTTTCAAAATGTTAAAAGGTAAACTGGGCCTGGGCTCTCATATTTTAATAATATAAATCTGAATACCACTGCCAAAAAACTAGTAGGTCACGTGTGGATCTTCCAACAGAACTGTGATTTTAAACATACATTCAAATCAACACAAAAAAGGATCAATAAAATAATTACTAATTTAATAATTACTAATGGCTATCTCCAGCCTCTGAACTGAACTCTAAAAACTTGTGGTAAGCTAAAGGGAAGCGTGCACAATAGAAGACCTTGGGTCTGGTACATTAAATGGTTTCAAATTCCATACAGTGTAGTAATGGTAAAAGGAAGGAGCATAAAAATAACCTTAAAAAAAATCTTGCACTTCAAAAAGACAAAAGTTCAATCCATAAATAAGGTTATTTTTATGCCTCTTCCTTTTACTAATTATATACACTGTATGAAATTTGAAAAATTAGGCGTATTCACCAGGCGTATTGCCTTCAACGCACATAAAAAAGCCTGAAGTCACAAAAGTTTGTAGCATTCAACAGCGTCACATGTGAAACACAACACATGCCCTGAAAACAAGCATTACCTTTGGCATGGCAAAAACTTCAGTTAAAGCACATGTTCTGTCACAATGCATTTATTCTAGCAGGTGAAAAATCCCTTAAGTCACAAATGTTTTGTTCCTTCAGGCTGATAAATGAAAAGCTGCTGTATTCACAGACTCAGTTAGTGTCAGTTTGTCTGAGCCTTTATCTTGTCCATATATTGTATTTATTTTCAAAAAGCTATTATAAAGTAATATGCATGGACTGCACGCTCATAACTGGAATGGATGGTTCGTCTTCTTGAACCATGGCAGGAAGTGCTGTTTGAGAAACATGTTTTGGGCTGCAATCATGGGGAGAGAGATTGTTGGCACCTTTAGGATCCCTCAAGGGGGAAAGATGACCTCCATCATGTATGTGGAGTTTCTCAAACAGCACTCCTGCCATGGTTCTAGAAGAAGAACCATGCATTCCGCAGCAAGATCAAGATCAAGTTTTCATGCATGATAATGCACCGTCTCATGCTGCAAAGAACACATCTGCATCTCTGGCTGCTATGGGCATAAAAGGGGACAAACTTATGGTGTGGCCCCCATGCTCCCCTGACCTCAATCTCATTGAGAACCTCTGGAGCATCATCAAAAGGAGTGTCTATGATGGCGGGAGGCAGTTCACATCTAAGCAACAGCTCTGGGAGGGTATTCTGTCCTCATGCAATACAATTAAAGCAGATATCCATCCAAAACCTGACAAATGCAATGGACGAGAGAGTTCAGAAGCTCCTTTCAAACAAGGGGTCCTATGTGCAAATGTAACATCACCTAGAATAAAGTTTTGACTTGAAAACTGTTTGATTTCAGTTTGTAATAATCTGCTAATGCTTATAATTTCACAAATAACCATTTTTTTTGTTCTTTATTAAAATGAAAAGGTTGAAAACTCTGCTGTGAATAATTATTTGGGACATGCAATTTGAGTGCATTTTGAGTGTCATTTAATTTTTTTAAATATACTGTTCATTGGCAGTTTGTTCAAAAACCTTTTAAATTGTACTCGAATAGTTGATGACTGGAAAATTACAATGACTGCAATTCATATAGGTAATTTTGGAAAATCTGAGAAAATATTATTTGCATAATAATTTGGAACACAGTGTATATATGGTAAAAAATAAAAAGATAGATGGCTTTATGTTGCAGTGAGTAGAGCTCTGATAAAGGTTACTTTACAGGTCAATTTAAAATCGTGTTTTAACAACATATTAGTTGTTATTCAGCATAGTTATGGTGCGCTAAGACTGACTGAGGCGACTAGGTTGGATGAGTTATTAAAAAGCAAGCACAAGTTACCAGTTCAGCAAAGACGCTAAACGTCCCTTCTGCAAAGCTGTTGAAGTTCTTCTCATGAGCAGATAGGCCCAGCCACATGTTCAAACGCAGCTGCACTGGAATCTTTAAGCCTTTGTTTTTGTCCATTGGGTACTGATAAAAAAAACATATTAGAGTATTTAACAGGCAAATATTAATTTGAAACATGTTTAATTCAAAACATAATGTGACAAATTACAGTACACTGCAATAATAGGTTCAACGTACCAAGAAAATTACCACTTATTGTCCATGTTATCATAGTACATAGTACATACTGTGTTAGTACTCTTTGGTCAGGACTTCATTAGTAGCAACACAGAGCAGATATAATTTGGTTGTTGCATTATTCCTATCCCAGCAGTGTCACTGAGGTGTTTAAATAAAACTACTGCAGTGCTGTTGCACTAAAAACCCCTCACCACATCAGTGTCACTGCAGAACTAATAAACAATAAACCACCCAAATTATATCTGTTCTCTGATGGCCTTGACCAATGGAGCACAGAGAATTAACAGGGAACTAACAAAAATGTACTACAATCTGTAATTGTAAAACTACAAAGCCTATGTATATGGTTAGTAGAGAAAAGCAACACAGGAGCAAGAAGGTGATGTGTCCAAAAGTTTGATTAGTATTACACACTCACTGACCATTTTTTAAGATACACTTTGTTTCTACACTAATTTTCCTTGCATCAAATCAAGCACCTTGTAGTTTTATTAGTCACCTTTATTCTGCTCTCTAATAGTCAGGATTCACAAAGGTCAATCACTGATCAGGTATTTGGCTGGTGGATTATTCTCAGAGCTGCAGTGACACTTACGTACATGATAGTTAGTGTGTGTTACACTAGCATGAGTGGATCAGACACACCAAGGCTGCAAGAGATTTTAAACACCATTAAACACCAGTGGCAATGCTGGGCTGATAATAATCCAGTGACAATGCTGGACTGAGAATAATCCACAAACCAAAAATTTCCAGTCACAAGCATCCTGTAGGTAGCATCTTATGAGCACTGATGAGGGATTAGTAAACGGTTAACACAAACTGTTTAAAGTAAAATGAAAGTAAAAATGGCTCTATATTTCCAAAGTGGAGCAATATAGTAGATAGGACGAACGGAGCACAGTACATCAGCGCAATGTTTAAAAACTACTGCAGCATTTTTAATTCTGTTTCTTTGATGTTCCTATTCACCTAATATTTATACAATTATCCATTCATTCATCCATCCATATTGTCTTCCAAAAACATGAAAAATCTACACTCAAATCCTACATTTTTATAAAGTTAATTTAACAAGATTATTAAAATATATTTACAACTGAGATTTTGTTCACTTAGCAAAGCAAAATCAACAAAGTATTAATACTGAGCCAGAGTTCAAACCCATGTGCATATAATAATTACATTACTGTGAATGGTAGTGTGCAGCCTTACTGCCAAATTTAATAAATACGGAGGATGATTCATCTGCTGCACTAAGTAATTAAAACATTGTACTTAGAAACTAACAATACTTGTGTTTTACCTTCATAAAGATGGTCTGTGTCTTGCCACAATACTTTCCAGTAGCCTGTTCATTATGGGTGGAGAAAAGCACCTCATTGGCAGGAATGCGTGCATAAGCCATACGCTTCTCTCCTCTCAACATCCAAACAATGATATCCGGCATACTATTTTGGGGCTACAAAAAGAAAGAATATACTTGTGAGCATTTTTCTTTCTAGTGGTAAACTAGAACTGTACATGTCCTGTCTGCAAATCAAAGCATCTACAGTAACAAAGCAATAATATAAGTGCTACCTCTTCCGCAATCTGCTGCAGGCGCTCAAGCCATTCTTCTATGTCACCGAGTGTGGCTTTAACATCAGTGGCCTCTTCCCTTATACGGCGAGCTGCATCGCTGATACTGATGATGGTTTGGTCTCGCAACTTCTTAAGTTGTACATCCAGAACTGTTTGGTTTGGTTTGGCATCTAGATCTGGCAGCTTATAACTAATATACAGAGGGTTATGTGTTAAATGAAGCAAATGTTCAGGTGATATAGCTAAGCATTTAGCATTTTTACTTTACTGTGGTGTAATGTGTGTCACTGCTATATAATAGGGTATTGATTGATAATAATTATAATTGAAAAGTAATTATCAATGCACAATGTTGGTTTTTGATATATATACATGACCTAATACAAATAAAAACAGCACTGTATTGAAAATAATAGTTCACACAAACTCTTATTTTTGGTTAAATTTTGAAAATGCTCTAGCTACCATCAAACATCAGCTAGGCAGATCAGTCTGGTGAAATCATTGTGCATCTCTACTTATAATACATAACCTTTGTTCAACCTAATTAAAAGTAAAAATTTTGGACTGTTCCTCTCAATATTGATTCCTCTTGAAGATTTAGATATTTAGATATTGTGCAAGGAAAAGGTGCTGAAACACATTCCAAAAGTAAATCTGAAGAGAAGACACACCTATGCTTTGAGAAATATCTAGTCTGCATAGCTGTATGAGTAGTGCATAATTCCTTCTTGCATGTCTGGGCTTTGACTGCAGATGTACACAGCACAGGTTTTAACTTTGTACCGCCTGCATGTTACAGCACAATGAATAAATCCTTTGACAATGACACTGTGAACCTTTGATCCTTTAATAACTATAATCTTCAGGATAGTACATTCAACATTATTATTATTAGATTCAGCAATAGTAAATACTAATAAAGTATCATAAAATTATATTTTTGAAAGTTACATGCTTTTAACTTTGTTCTTTCTTGTGCCAGTCTGGTTAAAGACATGCATTGATGTTGGTCAAGAAAATCTTCCCCCGAATAAAGCTGCCCTCTGAACCCACAATGTTTCAACTGCTGCATAATGTGGACCAAAGTTTTATACCTACAACTATATAAAATCATATTTCTGTAACAATAACAATCATACAAAAACTGAGTAAGCAAAACTGCATGTGGGTGCCATGGTTGCGCCAAACAACTACAATGTGCAGTATAATGACTATACCACATTGAAGCATGTGGTAAAACAATTTTGAAATACTGTGATAGAATCCTATGACTAATTGTGAATCATATGAACCTTACTTTGTGAAAGTCTACTTGAACAAAAAAGCTGCATTAAGTAGTTACATTAGGCAGCTATTAATCTCTTATACCCTGCACAAGGGGTGTTGTGCCCACTGCAATCTTCCACCCTGCAAACAGTCTATTTTCACACCTTTCATGCCTTGGTTGTTAACATACATCTTTGTCATAGACACACATATATATATATATATATATATATATATATATATATATATATATATATATATATATATATATATATATATATATATATATATATAAGGTGAAATAATGTGTGTTCAGGTATATTTCTGGTGTATTGCCTATTCATTGTCTACACTACTGAATACAGTGTATTCTTAATTTGCAGTAAAATTTTGCAGTAAAATGGCATACCTTATGGGCTAGCACATTGAGGCCATAGAGCTGTACCATTGAAATAGCAATCCATCAAAGTCAGATAACACTTAGAGTGGCGAGTGACACTCTCCTTATTTTCCAATCCTAATGATTGCAAAGACACACTGACACGCCCTAAATCAAGCCGTCTGGTGCAAGTTTGACAGGTTAGTATCACTAAAACAGGGCCCCTTGTGTTATATCAATTAGAACATTCAACTTTTTTTTGGATGAATATTTAAAGTAAGATTTAATAATTATTTAAATAATCATGTTTATCATAATATTGTTCAATATGGTTTACCTGACAAGGTCCTCGATAAGTTGGTTAATAAGTTTCAGCCATATCTCAGCTAGCAGTGTCTCAGAAACTTTAGCCAGTATGGCAGTCTTCAGTGAAGTGATGTTGTTTTGCTAGAAAGTTTGATAAAAATAAAATAAATAAACACAATAGGGATATTTCACTTTCATATATTTTAATAAAAGCAATCTTTACGGTTGTACCAGTCTATCAGCAATGAACAAAATAATGTTCACTGCATCCAAGCGATGGCTTATGTCCTCCCAGAAGGATGTGAGAATAACAACAGGCTTTGTGTTAGCCCAGGGCAAGTAGTAGTAGTGATTTCCTTTTGAAGGACACAAAATAATAAGCATTTACATTTGTACCAAATCCGACACATCCCTGTTTCCATAATATGGCTCTCACCATCAAATACAGCACAGCTGTACTGAGTAGTCGATGCCAGGGGTTTACAAGTTGAATCCAATTTGTTCCCATAGTTGCCAATGCTGACCTCAAACTGAATGGGCTCGCCAGTCTCCCGAAGCATGCAAGCACTGTGGAACACTGCACACAGCGAGTATTTTCGTTTCCGCTGGAACTTCTGCACACAGAAAAACATTTGGCATAAATAAAGAGCAATTTTAAAATGTCAGGACAAAAGTAAACAAAAATTGTGGTTGCTGTAAAACCATGTTTGTCCTTCCCCTCATGTCAAATTAACTGCTGTTAAGATGTGAAATGGTGACATTTAATAATTTACCCCAAAATCATCATACATTTAATATAATACTCATAAAATCATAGCTTTGAAAGCTCAACCCTCCTCACAAACACACACACACACACACACATACACACACTTACATGCTCTATGAGTGTTTGTGGGAAGGGTTGAGCTTTCAAAGCTATGATTTTATTTATTTACTACATCTTTTTTAGTTTTTTTTTTCTCTATGGTGTTGCTTAGTACTAATAATGCATGGTAGGAATTGTGGACAGGAGAGCTAAAGAATTGTTTTGGGTTGCCATTTGAGGTATTGTTTTGTGTGGTATGTTGGATATGCATATCCCCTGAGGTAATTTTATGTATCATTTTCACGTTAAAAAATATTTATTAACTACTATTTGTCTCTTGTTGTTTTCTGCCCGCATTGACCACAATGCATGGCACAGATATGTTTCTTTATTTAGAGAACAGTAAAAACTGTTAAGAAAGTTAAACCGCTAAACTAGCTTATTATGTTTAATAGTCTAAGATTTAACAAACTTGCTAATATTAACAGTTAGTCCAAACAGTGGACTTCATTGGTCATTAGTAAAAATGAAGACGCAAGAAATGATTAAATGCTGTTAGAAATGCTTATAAATATACTGTATAAGCTTAGTTATTTTTCTCATTTATAATATTACAACATATTACTTTATATTACTTACTAATATTGCAATATTATCAGTACTAAATTTTAAAACTCTAAATATTTCCATAAGCCATTAAAAAACCCATATCATTCGACCACTCCTCTTGACATCTCAGAAGTCAGGGATATCTGGTTCATAAGCACTTTGTGATAAAGAAACCCTCTTTTCCCTTTAGGGTATTAGGTCCTATCTAGTGGTGTCTCTTTTCCATCCCACATTATATTTATTTCAGATTAGATAAGAAAAGTGGTGAAGGATGATACATATTAGAATCGCCATCTTGCTGGAAACCACTTATATAAAGTATATACAGTATGAAAAGACAGAACTTTTCCATTTTCATGCCATGTGTTATTACCTGTGCTACTAGTACATCGTCGCTGGACATGTCCTCCACTTTCTTGTCAATCTTTTCATCTAGCCGAGTGGAAAGTTCAATAAGAGCCCTACCTCTGTAGGCAACCCCCTCACCCTGTGATGATTAAATAAAAAAATGAATCTTAATTACAGCCTAAGAACTAGAGATTAAAAAAAAGTATGTAAAGCAAATAATAAGAAATTAAACATAATTCAAGTTTTCGTTAGTCATATAAAATAGTGTTTCTCAATCATAGTCCTGAAGGCTGACTCCACTGCACTTTTTTGTGTTTTACTGCTTTAACACAGCCAGTGTATATAATAAGTTGTCAAGTTGAGTTATAAAAGTAAAGGGCAGCAGAATTGCAAGAGTGAGTTCTCCCGAGAGTGAGAACTAGTGGCTTTAAACTACTTAACACTGGAATGCATTCTTATGATCCTGCTTTTGTACTAATATTATTTTTTACCATATCATACCATTTAAAATGTATATAATTTAATGTTATTGAGAATTTATTAGTCAGAATAATTGTGTACAATACAATTAAATTACACAATTGTAGCATAATAGGCAATACTAGATGTTTTGAGAATTAACTGACATGTGAGAAGTGTAGAAAGGAAAGCTAAGGAAAGTTGTTTTTCTAATTATATCTATCTATCTATCTATTCTATTTCTATATGTGTTTTTGTTTTAGTTGCATGTGTAATCCACGATTTTAAAACAACTGCCACAAAACTGGCCACAAAACTGTTATGAACAGAACATGATCATGTTTTACATCCTTTACCACTTCAGTAAGAATGTAGTACTACAAATGCACTGACTGTGTGTATTTCTAAGCTGAAGACTATTTACGATATTTAGTCAGCAGAAAATTGCTAATCACTTTGAGAGCAGCCAGATCAAAAGTTATTAATTATGTTTACATATGCAGGAGTAGAAATGTGTTCTTCGTAAGCTCTGTATATTTTAGAATTTACATTAGCTCCAGTTCAATAATTGCATGCATCAAACAGATTGAAGCGTATAAAGTTAATTTTAAGCTACTGTCTAAATGCTTTCTAAATGCTGATTAATGATAAGTGCATATGAATTTAATTAACTTAACCTGTCCCAAATTAAGCTCATCATAAGGATCAGGAAGATCAGAGAATTCCCTTGGACTTCCATAAAGGTTCAGATAACAAGGACCAAAGGCTGGAAGAAAGCCCACTTCAGTCGAAACTCTGTCTACTGAGAAAAACACAACTGACTCTTAGGACAATATAATGATACAAGTTTCGAAACATTTAGGTGATAAACATGTAATATACCCAGCCCAGTAAAATGCTTATTATAAATTGTTGTGCTACCTTGGCTTTGATTATAATCCATCGTTTCGAAAACCTTGTGCAATAATTTATGGCTAAAATCTCAAACTGACAATTGGAGAGCTGTAGAACTCAGGTTGGCCGATTTAAGTGTGAAAATTTCTAATGCTAATTTCTAATGTGATTTCTAATGCTCAGTGAAACAATCTTGCACAAATTAACTTTAAATATGTAACTTCTATAGGCTGCATAAAAAACATGGATTATTAGTGCAAAACTTTAATATATTTATAAATTACAATTGGAAATCAAAATGCCACATTTTCAAAGTGGCATTGATGAAATGAAAATAAAAATGAAAATAAAAACATTACTTAGTATGCAGACTGTGGCACAAAACCATTTACAATACAAAAAAATAACATTTAAATTATATTTAACAGACATTTTGTTATTAAACAATACAATTTTACATTGAACTTTTTAATTTAGTCAAAATAAGTTCAAAATGAATACCATCAGATGCAGTAAGTCCTCCGTTTTCAGTAATTGGGGGTGCTAAACAGAACAAAAAAATAATAGTTGTATTTAAAACTTCCTGAGAACAAAGCAGAATTACCAGTTCTTTCAACAGTAAATTTCTTAAAACACTTTTATAATCACATTATCTTCTAATTCTATTAAATGTATTTATTAAAATGTATACAATTAATTAAACATTGTGTATACATTAGGAGGCAGAAACACTTTTTTTTTACCTTCGGCTTCTCCACCTGATGATGCTATTTTGGACAGATTTAAGAAAGTGGTCCCAACAGCATCGTTGCAGGAAAAGCGATCCCTTCCAAAAAGCAAATGGCATGACAAAGAAGATTTTATTTCATGAATCAGCAATTATAAATGTTTAATAAATATTTTATTTTTAGAAAAATGGAAACAATCATAGAGTAGGGAATTGTAGGGAAATACAAATTCCAGTGTTTATTATTCTAAATTAGCTCATAAACATTTCTCAAATGTCTAAATGAGCATTTGATTAGGTGTTACACAACAAAGTGTCTATAGGGGCTCTTGTACTTAAAAAAAAAAAAAAAAAGAATTATGTCAAGCGAACGCTTTTAAGTTCGAAAGAAGTGCAGGTGTTCAAACATACTGCATTTAACAAAATACAAAAAATACAGTGAAATGTAAAAAAAGAAATAACTATTTCTAAAACTGTTATTTCTATTAGGATTTTTTTATGATCTAAAAGCTGCATGTGGCTTGGAAGCTGCAAGGCCAACCTCATTTGACACCATAAAACACAGATCCACCAAGAAAAATTGAAATTATAGATTACATCCTTACCAGTCAAACAGAGTGAGCTTGATGCGATCACACATTGACGGAAACTAAACAATTAAAAAGCCATCATTTTTATGTGTTCCTTTAAGTGTATTCAGTATAATATTTTAACACATTATATATATATTTTTTTACCTTAACCTGTAGGTGTATTTGCTGGTTCCACTCAGGATTTGCATTCTTTTCAATAATCTTTGTAGAGAGCTTTGAAAAGAAGAAAAGAACAACACATTAAAATAGTCAGCATTTTTCTCCACAAGGAGTGAACAGAATAAACAGTATCCTATCCTTGGCAGGCAGCTTACTAAGTACTTATAATCAAGATCTGGTTATAGTACAGATTCCTTTAAAACTGGGTTTATAAATAGTTATGGTTCACAGGGGGTTATTCTTTTTCTATATCTATTTAGTTCTATCTATATTTAACATTAAGCATACACCAATAAATAATAATAATACTGTACTTAAATCAAGATTTTCAGTGTAATAGATTTATAATAAAATAAAACAAGAGAATATCATATTTGACTACTGTGAATTCTGGTTGAGTTGAAAACAAAATATTGTTCTATAAATTTACCACTTTTTCTATTCAAAATAAATGAGCATTATGATTAATAAACCTAAATATCAAACACTAAAAAAGTTTATAATATGAATAAATGGCTCTACTTTGAAAATTTGTAAGACAGCATAAAAGCAATATTTAAACAAATATCACAGAGTAATTAAGACATTATTAACAAGATGCCAAAATGCCCTTTCATAAAAATAAAAAAACCCAAAACAAAAATAGTTGAAGAGATTAGTAGCATATAACCTTTTTTCCTGCAAAACTGACTTCCAAAAATGGATCAACAAGGTTTTTGTGGTCACCTTCTCCTCCAAACATGTGTTTGACTGTCTGGACAAATGCATCATCCACTAGACAAGGTAAAAAATACAGCAACAACAATCTCAGTTAAACTGTAAACAGCTATCTAATAACAGTGTTGAATGTCTGCAGGGTGACTAAAAGCTCACTTTGTGGCATATCCTCTGCCCGGTACACTTTCAGAGAAAGGGTCGCTGAGCGGAGGGCGACTCCAGTAGGTAGCAGCAGGTTGCTCTCGATATCTTCCTGCTCATCACTTTGCTCTTTCTTTTCTACCTGCTCACCCAATTTACATGTCAACACATACAGATTAAACACAGCAACTAATTTGTACTGGTCAGATATAGCATGCTGTAAGCGTTCAATAGCATTCAATTAATTAACAAATAAATAATTTATAAAGCACCACACAGCTTAGCATATTAAAACCCAAACACTTGATCATCATGTTCATTTAAATTGCATTTTGTTAGAATTGCCAGCAGACATTTCTGTCTATCAAAGCTTTCCTATTCAACTGTGAGGGCAATGTTAATGAAGAGACAATTTCTCCAGGCTGCAGTGACAAATTGCATGTTTTTATAATCTTCTAAGTGAAAATAAGTTAACACTTTTTTTGCTAAGTATTTGAAATGCACAGTTAAGATTTGTTTACTAAATTTAACTCATTGAAATAATAAATAAATAAATAAATAAAATACACAGTGGTGCAGCAAGCAGAGCTAATGACTTTTCCGTGAGTAACCCGAGTCATTTGTGGTTTGCATGTTCTTTATGTATGATTGGGTTTGCTACTAAAAATCTAGATTACATGGGAAAGTGTGTGTGAATGTGTTTGCGAATGTGAATGTGAATGTGATGGACTAGCAACCCTGAGTGGCATGTATTTTCCTTTCATCTAATAAGTGTTGGGATAAGCCTTGAAACCTTAATTATAAAAATCAACTGGGAAAAATCAGTTTACACAATTACAATGTGTTCAATATTTAAAATTAATAGAAATTGTTAATTTATATATATATATATATATATATATATATATATATATATATATATATATATATATATATATATATATATATATATATATATATATATACTGTATATATATATATATATATATATATATATATATATATATATATATATATATATATATATATATATATATATGTAATTGTATATATTAAGGGCAGCACGGTGGCTTAGTGGTTCTGGATCTGGGTGGTGTTTCCATGTTCTCCCCATGTCTGCGTGGGTTTCCACTGGGTTCTCCGGTTTCCTCCCACAGTCCAAAAACATGGATCAAGTCAATTGAATTCTCCAAATTGCCCCATATAGAGTGTGTTTGTGTGTGTCTGTGTGAGTGAGTGCGTGCCCAGCAATAGATTGGCGGCCTGTCCTGGGTGTATCTGCCCAGTGCCCGAAACGTTCTCCCCTGGATGGGCATGGGGAACCCCCCAGCGACCCTAATAGAGGATAAAGTGGAAGATAATGGATGGATGGATAATAGATTATATTAATAGATTTATAAAATCTGATAATATTTAAAATATTCCATGAAAGAAAAAGTTAATATTGTGATAAAGTCTGTAACATACCGGTGGTTCATCTCCAGTTCCCACAATTATCATGTTGACTTTTAGGTAACCTCGAGCTCCAGAGCTGGAATCATCTGAATCACTTAAGAGCAGCCACTTTCTCATGATTGCATGAGCTTAATTTCATGAAAAACAGAATATTTGGAATTTGTAGTGCTAACAATGTATAAAGCATTTTTATTTATGGTCTGAAGAATGGATGCTGATATACGTTTTTTAACCAGAGAAGAATATATAATGTTAGTTATTGGTTTCCTCTCACAGTTCAAAAACATTGATTCAAAGTGAATTGGCTGCTGTAAATTGCTCTATATTGTGTGTGTGTGTGTGGGGGGGGGGGGGGGGGGGTGTGTGTGTGTGTGTGTGTGTGTGTGTGTGTGTGTATGAGTAGAGTGTGTGCCCATAAATAAATTGGTGCCCTGTGTCCAAAACTTTCTCCCCTTGATGGGCATGCAGAAGTTCCCTACGACACCCTTTTACAGGATTTAGTGGAAGATAATAAGATGAGATGAGATGAGATGGTTGATCAGGGTGGAGTTTCCTTGTTCTACCTATGTCCACTTGGGATTTTTCCGGGTTCTCCTGTGTCCACCCACAATCCAAAAACATGGATTTAAGTTTAAGTATTTAAAGTGTAACATGGCTCAAGCAGCAATTTCCCCTAATTGCAGTCACCCACTTACTTTTAGCAGAAAATTGATTGTGTATTATAGGTAACCACCTTTATAACACATTAATCTGTATACTTGAGAAGATAATAACTGGTTTTAATAGTCATTTAAGGCAATAAAAGGCATATTGTGTTTGCTTGGAAAAAACAAAAACCGGGTGCAGCAGTATGTAGATATTATAAAATAACATAATATAATTGTTAGGTTCAGGAAAATCCATACCAGGCTCATCATAGACATAGCCAACATCAAGCTGTTGAGAGACAATATCACAAAAAAAAAAAATTAGGGTACATCTTGGCGTTTTAAAATGAACTGACCAAAGGATGAATGTAAATAAATGAATAAATAGCTAAAGTGTTAAAACATCACTTTAAATTTAAAAAGAGTATAGTATATTACCTTGAATTCACCCAAAAGACTGTCTGATCGCAAAGAGTTGGAGTTATATACCTTCACATAAAAAACATACTGTCTTTTAGCATTCATATAGCATAAACTTTTTACATAAATATAAATATTTTGCAACAGAAATAAACAATAGTGAAACATGGGAACTGTGTGCACATCTCACCCGGATATAGATGTTCTCATCAAATAGCTCTGAAGGCAACATATTCATGTTGTAGAAAAAGATCTGTGACAAATAATATATGTTATATATTGCTGCATTGTAATTTATGCTTATTTTTCACCATAGCAACTTTAAAGATATCAGACAGTAGATAGACAGTAAAGGTGGCAAGTTGTGCATTGTTCAGATGGAGATTCATTAAGTTTTTGTAGGGAAAACACTTTTTAAAAATCTGTTTGCTCTAGCACATCTAAGTAGAGAAATTCAGAATGCCTCACTGAAGCAACAGCAGGAGGTCTGGGTGACAGAAGGAGAGCAATGTGAAGAAACAGATTAAGGGCATGAAAGTGTTATAACAGGCAACGCACAGCTACAAAACAAGCCACAGAACATCAATTAGAATAAACACTATATAAAAGTACGTTTATAAGTTTAAATAAGTTTGCAATAAATAAGTTTGCAAAACCTACAATAAAGTTTAATGATTAATAATTTAATAATAGATTACACAATATATAAAATGAGTTACAATCAAATGAAATGGGATCAGAAGTACCTCATCAAAGAATGGATTATTTCCTCTCCTGATCCGTGTTCTGTGTGTCTGTCCACAAACACCGACTTTTACTACGGGTTTGATGTTATTTCCTGGCAACTGTCGACCCTCGATGATTCGTACACGAATCTAGTGAATAACAGTAAAAGTAAAGTCTAATTCTCAAGAGTTTGTGATTCTATATAGATATAAAATAATGTTACCTGAAAATCTTGAGGTTTGTTAGCCAGGGCCTTTTGTTTTTTTCGGCCTGAATGGGAAAACCTTTGGCCAGTTTTTCCAGGCTGACCAGGTTGTACCTCACCTGGAACCTTTGAATCTCCAAAGTCTGTAGTATCTTCATCCCCATCTGCACCATCTTTTGGGGAAGCTTTAAAATCATTAACAAAAAGCAGGTATTTTTATAAAAAGATACTACATTAATTGTATTTAATAACAGATTATGTAAGAAACTACAAATGTTGTTTATACATAAATGAATTATGCTACCATTTTAATAAAGAAATATGGAAATATGGCTTTGTACCATCACATTGTTTAATAATGACTAATTGTTATTCATTGTGTTACAGATGTAACACATTGTACTACATGTACTATTAAGTCCAAAATCAAAACATATTCCTAAAGAAAAAAAATTTTGCAGTTTAACAAAATGAAATGTATATTAGGCAGCTGGGGAAAATTATAATATAAAGGCATTCACTTCCGGAAAATCAAATAATGCAAAGGGGAAGACCTAGATATGATGATCATGCTCAACAGCAGTACTTCATAATGATCATGACTTATCAAAAACAATACCTAACTATGGCACAAGGAAAATTCAAAAGCGTACAAAATACCCTAAACATTAAGTAAAAAGGTAAAGGGCTTAATTAATGGTGTCAAATTCTTCATAAGGCTTTTTTTTGGCTGCCAACTTTGGTAGGTGTTGTTTGGTATTGTCATTAAAGACTGTTTTAGTGTATGTTTAATATGTACATCTCCTGAACTGATTTGCATTGTTCATTTGCATACATCATCAAAATGCAGAGGTCCCAGTAAACAAAGGAACTAGTTCTTCTCTGTATAATTCAATGATACAGATCAGTCTAAACAAATGAATGCTAGTCACTAAATGGTAATGATGACTTTATTAAATATTCTTTTATGAATAAAAGGAAACCAAATTTATCATAGTATATAGAGTATAAATGAAAATGCAAATTAAATATGTACATCTTTGTCATTTTCCCCTCACACAGTATAGATATAATAAGCATGTACACTTGGAACATTTTAGGTCTGCTATGTTCTATATTATTGAAACTTTTATTTTATTTATTTAAGTGTTATTGTCCACTTTAGAAAAAAAAAAAAACTTATGTTACGACTCTTTCTGACCTGGGTCCCCAGCACTGATGTCTCCATCAGCTTGTGCATTTGGATTAGAAATAGCACTGGCAGGAAGCTCATATCCAATCATTAAATTGATTGTTGCCTGAAAAACACAAACCGTACGCAAAACAAAAGATTAGAATTTTTTTTTTTCAGAAAACATTTATGAACAGTATTATTCAATCGTTTGGCCACACCAATCTAAATTATTTATTTTTTTTATAGTTTTTCATTGATTGAACAATGAAATCATAACAGTATATTAAAATATACACAAGTTTATTACTTAAAAGGGATGCATAAAGTTTGCAAAATACTGTTTATATTTAAACACTGTAAACAGCAAACTAACCCCTGTATCTTGTTTCTTTTCATTAATAAGAGGCACATTCCTTGAAGGCAAAGATTTGGCCTGACCGCTGGACAAATCTCGGAGCGAGATTTTTGCAGAGCCAATTAATCTGTAAAATATAAAAATGCAGAGTATTAAAATGAAGGGTATAATATGCATGCTGTAATTAATATACCATATAATGTATATCACCAAATCATCTATCAGATTATCTGTCTGTGAACCAAAGCTAAAATTACAGATAAAGATGTGAAGATTTATATAATCATAAAGTTCATAACCTTTTAAAAAGCCTATTTAATTTCACTTCTCATTTCTCAAGGCTCAACCTGTAACTTAACCTCTTGCACTGTGATTGCTTAGTAATAGTCATTTCTAAAAGATCCTGGTACTGGTTTTGCAATATAAGCGGAGTCACTGTGACAGCACAGTTATACTGAGGACAGGCAGCAATTAGTTTTTAGAGATTAGCATTTTGTTCGCATATGTAAAGTAAGTGTTTAAAAAGACAACAGTTAACCCAAATACTTGGTACGTTACAGTGCACTGATTTCATCAAACCAGCAGGCACTGAGCAAAAAAAAAAGTTATCTGTTATGTCATGTATTTCTTCTGGTGAGTGAGACAAAAAGTTCTCCCTGGCACAAACTATACTAAGATGGGGGAGGTATGAAAAAGCACGACTGTGAGTAATTACAGTGAGCCACAGGCATGAGGATTTCCAGCCAGAATGACGTTTAATTGCCAGATTTAGAGGAGAAGTCTGTTCTGTAGTCATTTGTTCCTTACCCTGCTACATACAAGTTTTAACATACAACTGGTCTTAGAACTCATGATTCTGTTGGCAAAATGCAGGTTTTGTTGCTATGCAATACGAATGA
Source organism: Corydoras sp. C115 (assembly GCA_019802505.1). NCBI lineage: Eukaryota > Metazoa > Chordata > Actinopteri > Siluriformes > Callichthyidae > Corydoras > Corydoras sp. C115. Next base: position 15,098,497 of record JAFMOC010000007.1, read on the forward strand.
ACTGGGAAGGATTGAGGAACCCAAATGGACAGCATTCAGAATAAGAGGAAGCAAAGCAGTCACGAAAGCCACAATTTCCTTATGATATACAGGCAATTTCAAAATAATTTTCATTTTAAAATAAAAGATCGGTTCCCCTTCACTCTGATGTCATCTATTGAGGTGCTCAGGCTTACACTGTGGGTGTGGGTGTACACTGTGGGTGTGGGTGTACACTGTAGATGTCAATTATTATTCTACAAACCCATATTTTCATATTACATTTAAAAACTTTATAACAAAACACACAAACAAATACAAACACACACACACACGCTTTCAATTTTAAAGTTAAAAGGCACCAGGAGCCATTCTACAGACATCTGTTTCAGGAGTGCAAGAATTCCAAAGTTTTGTGAACACAATTATGTGGATGTAGCAACAATATATATTGTCTTCTGTTACTTTGAGGTTGATAAATGTTTTAAGCCAAACTAAAAAAAAAAAAAACATTGAAAGGCATTTCAGTCTATGCCATCATGCACAAAGATAAGCAATGTGCCACCTGATATAAGGGTTTTACATGAAAACATTTAAGTGCATACGTTTATGGCAAGGTTCTTCTTAGAAAGTCTAACAGCAGGGCTAACTCAAACAACCAACAAAAAAAGAAGCCCAACATTTTGCTACCCCTAATAAAGATATTAAAAATTGATTAATAACATTTTATATTAAAAATGAAAACGTAAACTCTTTGACCAAATTAAATAATTAATTCATGTGCTGCAATTATTAGCACTTCTGCATATAATAATTTGTACAATCTCCCTCTGCCAGTAAACCAGCACTTAATCTTCTCCTATAACATTTCATTAAGTTGAAGAACACAGTTCATAGATTTAATGAACATTTATTTTTAGAGAATCTCTTCAGGTCATCCAGGGTCCTAGAACTAGTCTAGGTCTTGTGTTTTCTCATTTTTGGCTAACCTCACATATTCAGTTTGGTTTATTGAGGTGACGATGCAAAGATTTTAATTAAAATATTATTTTTAGCCTTGACATTTATTATGATATTTACAATAACAAGGTTTTCATAGTCATTGGACAAGAACAAATAAATACAAAAGCATTTTAGTTATCGTAACTTAGATGTAGTTCTCATTCTACTTAAGCTTTTAACTTATGAAGTTAAAATGTGCTCAAGCTAAAGGAAGAGCTAAATTAAAAAAAAGGTTCACATTTTTAAAGGTCTCCTCCACCTGTAAATCCAAGAATTCAGCTGTAAAAGTGTAAAAGTAAAGTCAGATGTGAGCACCTAATAATGCATATTACAGAGACATATTCATCAACACAGATTTTTTTCTCTTTTACATGGCTTCCTGTTGCTATACAGAACAGTTTATGGAAGAGAAATTACCCATACAAGTCTTGACAGGCACTTCCACATTACTTTGTGCTGCAAGACTTTTCACTCTTTTACAAAGAATGGAAAAAACCCTAAACATTCTTATTCTCCCAGTCCATGCATGAGAGTTCAGTGCAATTTAAAAACATTATTAATTTTTCGCATGAACCCTGACCCATGCAAATGGTTTTCTGAAATCATTAACACGACAAAAATAGCAATGAACAACATTAATGTTTTCCTTTATTATCCAAAACTGCATTCCCTTCACAAAATTTTTACCATGTGATTAACATAACAGCATGAAGTAAAACCAAATTTTGTTCCTAAAGTCTAGGTGAAATAGAATCTCATTTACATGCGCTGAAACATATTTGTAACATGGTATGCAACTGTTTAATATATCTATTCTATTAGTATATATTATTATTATTATGTTACAGCATGGTAGTCACACCCTTTTACATAGCACAGCAAGTGGGAACATGGTCGGGTGGGGCTGTGCAACATGTCTGTTTAGAAATCAGGCTTTACCAATCACTTTGTTTAACTTATTGATACAGCATCTCAATATGTAAAATTACATGCTTACTCCATATTGAACGCCATGTTAATAATAATTACATGATATATTAAGAGGAAATAGAAGATGTAATACTGCATACATACTTGTCTTTGCCAATGGTCTCATAGTCTTTTACAATCACTTCAATAAAAGAGGAAGCATCCAAGGGTGAACCTTTCAAATCAAACTCAAGGATCTGTAGAAAAGAGAACAAAATACAAATAGAATTAGAAACCAATTCAATTATTAACAAATTAGAAAACAAAGTATATAAGAAATTTCCCAATTGCTGGTAATAACTAATACAGACATCAAATTGGAATTTACATCAGGATTTAAGGATAAAGCTTAATATAAAGACCAAAAAATAAACATACAGTGTTTGAACCAGGTCCAGAATTAACCACTTAACTTATTTAAGTGAATCTTTAAAAGCCTGCAGGTGGATATATAGATACATGCGATATTACATTAAAGGGCTTCTTCATTTAATATTATTGACCTGCCAAACTTAAATACATATTTGAGGATATGATAACAGTGAGCTTTAACTAACACAAGTCTGCACTGCTCTCTGTATAAACTGAGTGTGTAAGTAACTTAATTCCTTGTAATATAGATTTTATATCAGAACCAGTAGAAATTTCGACATCTAGTCATTGTGCGACGAGGGGGTGTCACTAAGTCCTTGGTACACAATCTGGTACATGATCTTCTGATGTGGTGACTATGTGTGTAGTCAGGCACAGCTTCCTGCTTTTTAACACCTGCAATCAGTGGGTGTGTATGTAACAGGATAATATGGACAGAACAGTATAATAAGGTATCAGTGCTTAAAACAACTCCTGTATTAAAAACCCATAATAAAACTACTGTAAATCTGTCCATTATTTTATTATTATTATTTGAGGGCGGCACGGTGGCTTAGTGGTTAGCACGTTCGCCTCTCAGCACTAGGGATTCCTGATTCGAATCCCCATCTGGGTGGAGTTTCCATGTTCTCCCCGTGTCCGCGTGGTTTTCCTCCGGGTTCTCCGGTTTCCTCCGACAGTCCAAAAACATGGATCAAGTCATTTGAGTTCTCCAAATTGCCCCGTATAGAGTGTATTTGTGTGGGTGAGTGTGTGCCCAGCGATAGATTGTATCTGCCCAGCGCCCGAAATGTTCTCCCCTGGATGCGACCCTAACACAGGATAAAGCGGAAGATAATGGATGGATGGATTATTATTTGTAATTCTTAAGATTTAGGCATTTCTTCATGCAAGAGTTGGGTTGTGTGTGTGTGTGGTGGGGGGTGCAGTTCCTGAATGCATGCAAAACTTTTCAAACACTTTCTCATAACTCAATTAATGCTGTTATAAGAAATTAAAGTGTTGTCAGTGATGGAGGATGAACAAGTGAGTGAGACCAACCTCATTCCAGACGGGATTCAGCTCGCTGTTAATAGCCTTGGTTTTCTTTTTTTCACCTAGAACAACATTCATTTCAGAAGAATTAATTTTACGGACATTATTACAGCCTCAAACTGCGATACAAAGATAATAAGAACGGTTATAAAGTTACAGAGTATGAAGTTGTTCCGAACTGTTTTCCACAAAAGTCCAACACGCCATTTTTGTCCTTTTAAGGACATTTACCGTCGCTTTCTGTAAATCACTTTCACACAGTAACAAGCTACAAGTCACGACATGATTCTGCACCACAAACTACAACGTTACTCAGTCCAAACTAACAGTCAAAGCGAAAACAAGTATAAGGGGAAGCCATACGATGCGCATGGAAAGTTTTCCTGAACGCAAATTTGGCATTTCGTGAACTTACCTTTAAAAATGACAGCTGCGATGGGGTCCGGCACGCCGAGGGTCTTTTTGGGAATGGCCTTAGCGGACTCGACCACCACCTTCAGCATGATGCCGAATTAAATTAAAGAAGAGATCAACAAAGTCCCGTTTCCTCTGAGTGGGTTCCTCTTTCCCTCTTCATGGGCGGAGGGGGCGCGGACTGATGGAGCTCAGGTTAGCACGGGAAATCCAGCGACTTCAGTATCCACCCTCCTAACCTGCTGCTGACTTCTGTACAGTGTGTGTGTGTGTGTGTGTGTGTGTGTGTGTGTGTGTGTGTGTTTCTGTGTGTGTGTGTGGGGTGTGTGTGTGTGTGTGTGTGTGTGTGTGTGTGGTGTGTGGGTGTGTTCAGAGATGGATGAGCTCAGGTGTCTACCATCGTTAAACAAACTTAACATTCGTTCATTCATTCATTATCTCCCGCTTTATCCTCTATTAGGGTCGCGGTGGGGTTCCCCATGCCCATCCAGGGGAGAACATCTCGGGCGCTGGGCAGATACACCCAGGACAGGGCGCCAATCCATCGCTGGGCACACACACAGACACACTCTATATGGGGCAATTTTGAGAATTCAATTGACTTGATCCATGTTTTCGGACTGTGGGAGGAAACCGGAGAACCCGGAGGAAACCCACGCAGACATGGGGAGAACATGGAAACTCCACCCAGATGGGGATTCGAACCGGGAATCCCTAGTGCTGAGAGGCGAACGTGCTAACCACTAAGCCACCGTGCCGCCAAACTTAACATACAAAACAAAAACATATTTTACATCACCACCAATTTATATTAAAAAAATGTTTGTATATACATTTTGATACACATTGATGGTATATTTTGCAGTTTGTGTTTAATAGCTTTCAAATGGGCGGCACAGTGGCTTAGTGGTTGGCACGTTCGCCTCTCAGCTCTAGGGAATCCCGGTTCGAATCCCCATCTGGGTGGAGTTTCCATGTTCTCCCCGTGTCTGCGTGGGTTTCCTCCGGGTTCTCCGGTTTCCTCCCACAGTCCAAAAACATGGATCAAGTCAAGTGAATTCTACAAATTGCCCCGTATAGAGTGTATGTGTCTGTGTGAGTGAGTGAGTGTGTGCCCAGCGATGGATTGGCGCCCTGTCCTGGGTCTATATTCTCCCCTGGATGGACATGGGGAACTCCACCGCGACCCCAATAGAGGATAAAGCGGGAGATAATGAATGAATGAACTTTCAAATGTGTATGAACTGTTTTTCAGCAGTTCGCCTGCACACAAAGACACAAGCCTTCGTATATCGATTCGTATAAACCTCAGTGATGCTTTACTACCACCTGGTGGTCACAATCCATATGATCATGATGTATATAGATGGGTCTCATCACCTTGTTGGATATAAAGTACAGTGTATTATAAATTCCACTTTAATGTTGCTATTAATTAAACCACTTCAGACAAAGTACCACGTGTTTCAGACAATCTGCTCTAGCCAGTTATGCTGGGTCACAAGCTGCACTGTCAAAAATTCTACTTAATTCATTATCCTTTATTCATGCACTATCTTACATTTAATCCTTTACAGTACTAGGGTCGCAGTGGGGGGGGGGGGGGGGGGGGGGGGTCCCCATGCCCATCCAGGGGACAATGTCACTCACACAGGCATACAAACACACCCTATATATGGGGCAATTTAGAGCATTCAGTTTACTTGAATCCATGTTTTTGTATTGTGAGAGGAAACCGGAGCGCCTGAGGGAACCCCCACAGATGACACAGGGAGAACATGGAATCACCACTCAGATTGGGATTTGAACTTGGAATTGGAAGCGCTGAGAGGCGAACATGCTAAGCCACCATGCCTCCCTTAATTCATTATAAACTACTTAATTTATTTATTATAATGTAGCCAATGGGCACGGTGGCTTAGTGGTCTCCCCATGTCTGTGTGGGTTTCCTCTGGGTCCTCCGGTTTCCTCCCACATTCCAACAACATGGATCAAGGTAAATCGAATGCTCTAAATTGTCCCATATAGAGTGTGTTTGTGTGTGTGTCTGTGTGAGTGAGTGTGCCCAGCAATAGATTGGAACCCTGTCCTGGGTGTATCTGCCCAGTGCCCGAAACGTTCTCCCCTGGATGGACATGGGGAACACCCTGTGACCCTAGTAGAGGATTAAGCAAAAGATGACGGATGGATAGATAATATACTGTAGCTACTTAATTACAGTTCTTTATCAGTTGTAACTGCTTTTTGTATCTGTTTTTTTCTTTTAGGTATCATAACGCTCCATCCATAAGGCTGCCAGAGCACCGCGGCAATAACAATTACTGGACAGAATGTGTATTCTATTAGAAAAATGTCTTTGCAGTCCTGCCAGGAGGGGTTAACTGAACTGATATATTTTTTTTTCGATCAAATTACAAAAATTGGCACCTAATTATTGCATTTATACATCTGTATTGCATTTTGCACTGTTGATGCTGCCCGGCCACTCAAGGAGGATGAGTCGCACACTGAACCTCGGTCCTCACAAGGGTTCTTCCTTAAAAACCAACAATACCAGTGAGTTTTTCTCAGCACTGTCTCTTTGGCTTGTTCTTTGGGGGGTCCAGCTGGAAAGCTGCTTTGAGAAAATTAGCTATTGTAAAAAAGCCCTATATAAATAAATAAACTTGAAACTTGAACAAGGATAAAGCGGAAGATAATGAATGAATGAATGAATGAATGAATGAAACTTGAACAATGACAAAGGCCTAAATAGAAAAGCCTAATTGTACACCGTGGTCAAAAAACCCAGTCTAACTATGTGTTGAATATTTACATTCCACAAATAACAAAGAAATAAAGTAATAATAAAGAGATGGTTGCAGTATATTAATGGGTGAGTAGGAACTGTTCATAATGACTGACTACCATCTCTTCTTGTATACAGAATGTATACAGAACTTGTAGGTTCAAGGCAGTTACCAACAATGTGTGCACTTTTATTCATTTACCATATGGTTTAGATATTGAAACTATTAATAACTATTGATACATTTATATTTACAGATATGAACATTAAATAAATGCATAAAAACATAAAAAGCTCTATAGATAGACTGCTTGACTGATAGATATAGGTAGGTAGAAGTTAGCATATACCAGATTAGTAGTTTAATAGTATGGATTAATGGTAATGTTTGAACTCTATGTATATGATTATGTATCTACTCTATCCACCCATCTTTATGTATGGTACGTCCTTTATGTACATACTTATTTATTTAAATATATTCATTCATTGATTATCTTCCGCTTTGTCCTATATTAGGGTTGCGGGGGGTTCCCCATGCCCATCCAGGGGAGAACGTTTTGGGCGCTGGGCAGATACACCCAGGACAGGGTGCCAATCCATCGCTGGGCACACACTCACACAGACACGCACACATACACACTCTATATGGGGCAATTTGGAGAACTCAATTGACTTGATCCATGTTTTTGGACTGTGGGAGGAAACCGGAGAACCCAGAGGACACACACACGGACACGGGGAGAACATGGAAACTCCACCCAATTGGGGATTCGAACCGGGAATCCCAAGCGCTGATAGGCGAACGTGCTAACCACTAAGCCACCGTGCCGCCTTATTTAAATACATATGTACATAATTTTGTCAGCAGTGTGAAAACGAAACTAAACTTTGACTGCATAGTTAATTCTGTAGGATATAACATATATTAAAGTTAAGTGATCTATTTTGCTTCACACAGAGGAATACGTCCTCCACATTTAACCCCTCCCTGCAGTGAAACACACACATACACACAAACACTGGTGAAGTGAGCAACACATGCCCAGAGTGGTGGACAGCCCTGTACACGGCACCCTGGGGAGCTTCAGGTCACAAGGCTGATGCTTAATCCACAAGCTTACTACTGCCCCCTATTGAAATTCCCTAGATAGAACTGGATTATTTGACATTGTGTGAAAACATTGTGTGAAGACATTTTTTAAAGTGTAATTCCAACGACATTAAAATTTAAGTCTTCTATCTAATTTGTATTTTGAGTAATTACCTGAATGTTTATATTGTTAGTATGTTTACTAATCAATCATTTCTCTGTATCATATCAATTTATTCCTGTGGTAATCCTTTATACAGTGCATATTGACTGGTTTTTATACAAGGGTTATTTGCACTATTATTGCTCCAGCTTGACTGAGTGCACTGCATGCAGGATCAAAAGCATACTTATCTTATCAGTACAAAGCCAATATTTAATCTTACAGTGCAATTTACCAAGTGAGGAAATGTTATGTCTAGCCTTTTTAATGAAAACATCCATTGTCTATACAATACACCCCGTGGATGAAGGCTGAAACAATTTTTACTAGGACTTCATCGCTCTCTGTTCCTCCCCGGCGTGCTGTGATGTCTTTTATCACATAGATAAATGGAAGAGAGTCTGTTCCCTGCTATCTTGCAATGAGTCTATAAGAAGAGGGGGGAAGGCATCCTCACCCCAGTACCTATTAAATCTGAGAGCTTTAAGCACCTTCCTCAAACACATTAGCTTGTCAGCAAGACAGTTGTAAATAGTCAAATAAATTCTAAATGTGAGGTTGCAGTCAGAACATAACTGTGGTTCCATATAATCCGATAACTTATAACACAGTTGTTCAATTAGTATCTTTTAATCCCCCGCTTTCTTTTGTCCACGTGTACAGTAGTTCTTGCATAATACTCATTATCACTGTCATATAGTTAATAAAGATTTTTTACACTCGGAGCCCAAAGGTGGGTGAAAACCTATTTTAGTCAGCAAGATTGGTTACATTGAATTTAAAATCTTTGCAATTTGCCAATTAAACCCACAGCTAATTATATAAAAATGTGAAGTGGAGGAATGTAGGAGTCAAATGCATATAAGTTAAGCAGTAAGCAATATACCTCAAGACAAAAAAATAAATAAAAAATAAAAAGAGGATTCGATTGTCACAATCTTGAATCTCAACATTTATATCATGAACTGAAAGCGTTATTGAAAGGTATTTCACATCTATGCAGCTACACAGCTAGGTGGACTGTGAAGTGCACAGTGACAGACTGGTGTCTCATGCTTCACCATCCAGCAATCTCACAAAGGGAACTAAGATTGAAAGGTGCCATAATACTAACCTCTGTCTCAATACATATAGGAACATAAGTGCCAAAAAAAATGGACATGGTGTTTTGGGAGATTGAGTAAAAAAAGTGACCTGCACAGATCTCAACCTAGAACCTCGATCTCAACCCAACTATTTATAAAAGTTAACAGGAAAAGCATTTCTAAACTATATAGCATGAGTCAACATTTACATTGCAGATCATTGGACTAATCAGATATAAATTTATTCAGATTGTTTTTCCAAGAATCTAAAAAAGCCTTCAAATAACATAAAATAATAATAATAAATGTTTGGCATAATTAATTACATAAAACACAGAATTAATGATTTTTTAAGTCTTCAATCTCATTTATAAATATCTCATCTCATTATCTTCTGCTTAATCCTACAGAGTCACAAAATGGTTCCCTATGACCATCCAGAGGAGAACGTTTCGGATCCCCTAAGAGACAGACGTGCTATCTATATGCCACCTCATTAATGAATATCTATTTCATAATAAAATAATTACACACAACATAAATTCTGTTAAACTAAGAAATATAATTTATTGCATAAAAATTATACTTAGTTACAGTAAGAAGGCTAAACATTTATGTACAATAGAAATTTACAGTGTTAAATGACAAATAAAAAGATCTGGCATGACATCAGAACAAAATGGGGTCACTTTCAGTCACAAATGGGTCACAATCGAAAGCAACCGATTGGTGGCTTTCCTAGGAAAGAGACCAAATGCAGTCAATCAAAAGGTCCACACCCAAATGACCTCCAGACGCTGTATCTGATTTGAGAAAAGGTTTAAGTTCAAAGGACATCCAGACACAAAAAGGCTTCATGAGCTTAGGATCTTTTTTAAGAATGTGCAGTCCTGTAACTGCGTCATTTCCTTTAAGGTCTTTTTGCTTTAATCCTTCTTAATGAGTACGTACAAACAAAATACCTCCAAAAAGTTCAGGTAAATTGTATGAAAGCATCTCAAAGACAGGCAAAAGTTCGCCCCTGTTGTCAGTTTGGAACAGTACCAGTGGTGCAACAATGGGCTTGGTGCATCAGGGCACTTTAGGAACCTTTTTGGCCCTTTAAGCCCTGTTCCAGTACATGCCATAGCATAGCGAGAAAAAAACGTCCAAACTGGCACACATACATCAAACAGAAAGAGGTCTGAAAATTGACTTGTAGTTTGTATTTGCATAGAACTTGCATTAAAAATAACAAGAAATTGCTACAAAATGATGAGGCCCTTTTTCCAACCAAACCGCATACAACAGCAAACACACAAATAAAATGACCCAATCAAAAGGGTTGATACTGATCACGTTTTTCCCCTTGAGAAAATGAGAACACTTTTACATGAAAATATTTCTAAAGGAAAAAAATAACAGCATAATGACCTTAGCACTAAGTGGTTCATGTTTGAGATATCAGACATCAGTGTTTTGACATCTGAGCTGGTAAAATCAGGTAAATCAGGTCATTCTCACTTATGTACAATAATTCCTGTCATTACTTATTTATAAACAGTTGGGCAGCTCTATTTTGGTTCACATTACTAATTAAAACCCTGAGACGTTTACTACATAAAGGTCTGAGCAGATGTTAAACATACACAGAACTGTATTGATATAAAAGGCTGAACGATCACAGTAACGTTGAACTGAATTAGAATAAGCTGCCTGAACGAAAATAAACGAATTAAGCATAGAGTTCCTAAAACAGGACGCACATATCCTACAGAAAACCACCGCCACCTTTAATTCTGTCTGCATTTCTGCACCTCCAATAGTTTTATCAGTTTGTCACTTTCAGAGTAATTCTCTATACCTGTTCTCTGGAAGTTTGATCTGTCCACAAGATAAAACATGGGCAGATCAAGTTATCAGGCCTCCCTCCCTCTGCACCCTACCCTAAACTGTCTATTCACTTTGCTAACCAAATCAGTGTCGGTATAGTGTCTGTTCTCAGATCAAACTATTTGTTCAGAGCCATTTCTCAAAGTCACTGGTTGAATGAAAAGACATTGACATTGGTAATGTTGAGGGATTATGGTTTGAAGTTTGTATTTTCAGTTGATCAGGTTTAGTTATATGGTTATGTCTTATGTGGTCAAATCAATCAATCACCAATATACACCAAACTACTACAGTGACCAGGTTTGGTCATTTATTTAGCAGACGCTTTTATTCAAAGCGACTTACAAGTTGGGGTCTGAATACAGTGTTACATACAGCATCCCTGGTGTAATAAGGATTAAGGGTCTTGCTCAAGGACCTACATTGGTGACATTAGAGGACCTGGGATATGAACCCACAACCTTCAGATTGATAGCTGACCACAACACCCTAACCATTGAGCTACCAGGACCAGGTTATTTGTTCAATGTTTATTTTTTTCCTAATGGCATTGACATGTTTCAGATTGAACTCAAATCTTAGAAGAGCTTGAATGCAACATTAGTGAACGATAAATAGGTCACTGTATAAGGCTGTTTGAAATATCGCCATGGCAAATGCAAATCATAATCAAATCTGAAGGCAGTTCAATGAAATGTTAGTGTTCAACTTTTTTAAGCCAGGCAGTGTCTCATGCATCGAGAAGTAAAATTCGGCTTACAGTGAAGCTGCTGCAGCACAAATGTTCTGACTAAGAGCATGTAATTCAGTTACCTGCTTTTCTAACAATGAAATGAGTTTTCATTTGTAGATTTTTTTTATGTGGCAAAACTAGAATGGAACTTCGGCTTATTAAAAATGAGGATATATATATATATATATATATATATATATATATATATATATATATATATATATAAACCTTAGCTGTTATATTTTAATAAATAAATTTTAAATGGTTCTCATTTTTTTTGTAACAAGCTCTGAAAAAATAGCTCCAGCATAAAGCTAAGTATATATTTATATGTTAAGTTTAATACTTTATAATCTCCCAGATTTGTTACATTTTTTTTAAATCTAAACACAGCTCTGCATTATAAACTAAAGAAAATAACAGTAGTATTATTGAACTATAGCATTAGTCTATTAAACCAGTCTATAACTGTAACAAACACATAAGTAATTTGTAAAATTAACATTAACCTTCACAGTTATTGGCACCCTTATCACATATGTGTGAATTCACCTTTTCAGTCACATGATCTCACATCCAAACAAACAAAAAACATTGACTATTTTTAATTAATTAATTCATTTATTATGTTACGATTAATCCTCTACTAGGTTTTGGGCAGTTAAAGGGGTTAAAGGGCACCAATCCATTGCTTGGCACACACTCACTCAGACAGACACACACTCATTTTAAAGGAGCAATTTAGATAGGAAGAAATTTGAGCAGCCAAATCAACTCAAATCCATGTTTTTGGACTGTGGGAGGAACCCAGAGGAAACCCACGTGGACACAAGAACATAGAAACTCCACCCAAAATGCAAACGTGCTAATCATTATGCCGCTATGCAGCCCCAATTTATCAAAGATATTTTATTTATGAATTTTTTTAGGGGGAAAAATAAACCTTATTAGGAAATAATGATTCTTAACAAATCATTATGTGTCACATTTATTCACCCAACTAGAAAAAACAAAAGATTGTTTAAGATCTTCTCAATTTACACACAGGGTAAATTCTTATTGACATAAGAACACTGGACTGAAATATCAGGAATGTCTTCAGACCTTATTATTTGTGTAAAAGTCTATATTTCAAAATACATTAGTAATTGAAAGGGCTGTAACTTAAAGGCACAACTATGACAAAGGACCCTTGTTTATTTTGATCCCACACATTATTATTGTTATTGGATTGTTAATGAGGATGAAAAATATAGCATCTTTGAGTCGAGTCTCCAAAAATATAAGCAAGGTATTTTCTGTCATCTAACCACAAAATGAAACTGAAGGCGCTATGGTGATTCTACGGAATGTCCAAATTATATCACAAATACAATGTCAGAGGGCGTCACAGTGGCTTAGTGGTTAGCACATCCATCTCTCAGCGCTAGGGATTCCCGGTTCGAATCCCCATCTGGGTGGAGTTTCCAGGTTTTCCCTGTGTCCACGTGGGTTTCCTCTGGGTTCTCCGGTTTCCTCCCACAGTCCAAAAACATGGTTGAAGGTTAAGTGAATTTTCCAAATTGCCCCATATAGAGTCAGTTTGTGTGGTGGGTGTGCCCAGCGATGGATTGGCACCCTGTCCTGAGTGTGTCTGCCCAGCGCCCAAAACATTCTCCCCTGGATGGGCAAGGGGAACCCCACCGCAACCCTAGTAGAGGATAAAGCGGAAGATAATGGATGGATGGATACAATGTCAGCTAAAAGGACCAAAACTTTACATACAAGAGACCCAAAGAGCAATCCACTTTAGGAAAAGAACCAGTAAAATTTACAGAAGGCTAATTTTTACGTTTATATGTTTAACCCATTTAAGTATTAATGACATACGGAACCTTATAATACTAAGGTCATAATGTGCTAATGATGCAGCATCAGGCCTATGTCAGTCATGGCCGTTACTCTCACACGATACTAACATTTCCAGCCAGAAAAGACAGTGGATGTGACACACTGCTCTAGAGAGCAGCTGTGCCATTTGGAGAGACATTTTAACAAAAGGCCTACAATTGGTTGACCTTCCAGTCAGAGCAGTGATTAATGGTTTCAGGTAAGTTACTGAACGACTTTAAAGTTCTGTTTCAATTGTTAAAATTGATTTCACTCATAAGGAATTACATGGCTTTTAGAAAAGTGAACCACAAAATATAATTAGTACTATTGAATGAATCAGGAGCTCTCCAGTCACACACAGAAAGGCAAAATTCTACTCATGAACATTACAGAGTGAATGCAACAATGATTCACTAACAATTACTTCCCTGCATTCCCTACAGGAAACTTCTGCTTAAAAGGACTACTGGATTTTTTTTTGTAGTCGGCTTCTTTGTAGAGATTTTTATATTAGGAACCACTAATATACGGCAGATCATAGAAAGATGGTCAGAACTATTAAAAAATAATAAAATGGGAAACCAGCAGATTATAAACCTTCCTCTATTAAAAAAAACGTTCACCTCACTGTCAATACTTACTGTGAAAGGACATCTGTGTGTGTGTGTGTGTGTGTGTGTGTGTGTGTGTGAGAGAGAGAATGACAGAGAGAGAGAGAGAAAGAGAGAGAGAGAGAGAGAGAGAGAAATGGTGTGCATGTGATTTTGTGTGTGTCCACATCTGTCTGTCTGTGTGTATGTCTGTGTGTGTGTGTGTGTGTGAGTGTAAAAGCAGCTTGATGTATTACTACACTCCGATACTTCACTATTTGATGAAGCCTCCAATAATCACTGAGAAACAAAGGCCTCAATCATGACCTTTAGTGTTGTCTAATCACGTATTTGCACACTTGGCTTCCCGCAAGTCATCACTTTAAAAATATTGTTTTAAACACAAGGGCTCGTCTGCGTGGTTTATGAGACAGACCAGATTTCAACCTCGTTACCTGCATATAGATTAAAGTGGCCTCATTCCAATGACATCGCTGCTGTGACCTCCTAGGACTGAGTGCAGCAGCATATTTAAGACTGGGGAATCATGAAACTGGTGGCCTGCCACTCTGCAACCTCCAGGTGTCTGAGTGTACACTGAGGTGCACAGGTGAGTCGTCATGGCGAGTAGTCACCACGTGTACACTGGTTAACGGTTGCTTTATTCACTATGACATTAAATTTCTTTTCCTTGCATGTTTTTGTTTAGCCTATCAGCAGTCCCCATCTGTTGTCATGACAACTAAGACCTCACTTTTGCCCATTTCTTCCAGAGCAGTCGCCAGGGAGACCAGGTCGGCATCACCGTGGTGACAGGCTTCCCACAGGTCGAGCAGCACACCTGTGGGACTTGGCTTAGTAGCAAAGTAGTTCAGGTACCTGAGACAAAGAAATAAATAGAACACACCACAATACTTAATTACTTATACAAAACCATAAAATATAATGTACTTTCTTACAGGAATGTAATTAGATAAAAATAAAGATTTAATAGTCAAAAGACATCAAAAGCTTATACTGTAGATATGTAGATAGCTTACACTGTCATAAACATTTATATTACTGTTGTTTTTTAGTCAAGAAATAAGAAGACTCAATAATATATATACATATATATTTCTGTTAAGCCCCCCCATAGGAAGAAGAAAACATTTTGCGCCCCACCCACCCACCCACACGCACACTCCCACTCCCCTCACCCCCTCACATGACACAATGGGATAAATTATTTTTACACGCCCAATGTAGTATCATTTGTTTATAAATTTGTTATAAATACACCTCTTTTATAACAATGTATCCTTATTAACAATAAAGAAAATAAAAAAGAAAGAAATATAGATCAACTTAGATCTATATATTGCTTTTTAGTTTGTAACAGAAAAGAATAAAATCCTTATTTAAACGAGAAACATTTTTGAACTGACTGGCATTTGATACTGAAAAAAGAAATGAAATAAAATCAATAAATAATAATAAATTTAAATTCATCAGCAACATTCATTCAGGAGCACAATTTATTAACACTTTAACCTACAAAACAAAAATGAATACAACAAATTGTGCTGAACTAATGTCTCCAACGCGTCCGTTTTGCAGCGCACAACGTTTGGCACGCTGTCCGCTGCCAACAGACACATCGGTCTGTCTTCGTCTCCCACCTCAGTTACAGTGAAGTTACAGTTAAGCCAAGCGCTACGTTCGCTTCGACATTTAACTTTCGGTTGACTTTTGTTGCTCTCATTATCTTCGTCTCTCTCTGCCTTTCTCTCCGTCATCCCTGTTAAATATTTTTCCGTGTTGTCTCTTGAGGGTTTGTTCAGTACACTTAATATCACTTGCACTATGATTTCTTGTTAAGTGGGGGTGCGCCCCTCTATTTGAGAAGCACGTATATATATATATATATATATATATATATATATATATATATATATATATACATACACACACACACACACACACACACACACACACACACACACACACACACACACACACACACATATATATATATATATATATATATATATATATATATATATATATATATATATATATATATGTATATATATATATATATATATATATATACGTGCTTCTCAAATAGAGGGGCGCACCCCCACTTAACAAGAAATCATAGTGCAAGTGATATTAAGTGTCACTTGCACTATGTATATATACGCACGAAACTTTTTTCATATATACATTGTTTGATGTACGATATAATGATGGCTTGAAGAGAAAGCCAGTTTCCCTGTACCCACAGTCAAATGCGCAAGCTATAAAACTCTGATGAACTATATAATTAAACTTTCAATTAACAGTGAGTAAAGAAATCTAAAAAAGAAGGTGCTGGACCAAGTTAGAAACCAAAACCTTAACATCTCATTTTTTTTCCACAACAATTTTTTTACCATGTCATATTTGAAGTGCTTTTGTCAGATTTTTCAGTCTATCAGTGCTCTTTTAAAAAAGCAGGCGTCAAGTTCAAACTGTTCATAAAACTACAAAACTGACTTTCCTCCAAAAAGCGAAGTGAGATAGATAAAGGTGAGGGAACTGAAATCACAGTTTGGACAGCAGTCGTTTTTCATTGAATTCAAAAGCATCGTTTTGGGTGAGTCACTCTGTACAATGCCAAGCAGCTAAGCTAGGTATACCAACACTCTCTTTCTCTCTCTCTCTCTCTCTCTCTCTCTCACACACACACACACACACCTTTCAGTCTAATTTAGCCCTATCTCAACCTTACTTTCAGCATGTTGCATGCATCAAATTTAAACAAGTTTACGATGACAATAAGTTTTGTTTTATGAAACACAAACACAGTAGTCAGGCTTAAGTCTTTGTTTCATTCAAGTATTTAGTCATTAATTATCTCCCACTTAATCCTCTACTAGGGTCATGGGGATTGCCCATTCAGGGAAAAATATTTTGGGCGCTGGGCAGATACACCCAGGACAGAGTACCAATGGACATCACTGGACAAACTCACTCACACAGTGACACACATACAAGCAACACTATATGGGGCAAATTTAGAGCATTCAATATACCTTGAATCCATGCTTTTGGACAGTGGGATGAAACCAGAGGACCCAGAGGAAAGCCATACAGACACAGGGAGAACATGGAAACTCCACACAGATTGGGATTCAAACCTGAATTCCCTGCACTGAGAAGTGAACATGCTAACCACTAAGCCACTTGCTTAAGATAATTATTTTGTTTTTATTGCATTTTACAAAATGTCTTAATTTTTGGAGTGGAGTGAGAAGAGGCTTATTATTTTAAACTGCTGAAAGCATGCAGTTGATGTATGAATGTTTACTTCATCATACACACACACACACACACACACACACACACACACACACACACACCCAAAAACACATGGAAATGTAATTACCTATCAAATCCCAGACTGTGCGCAAGCAGTCTCCAATCACAGCCACGGGAGCTTGGGGCATCCAGACTGTTACAGATCTTTTGCCGAATGGATGCTGGCAGGCGGAAGGCATAAGGGCCCACCTGAGATGAGGGCAAGCATGCCCCTGCTACGGACAGTGGAGAATGTGGGAGCAATGTCTGAAAAGGGAACACACACACACATACAACTGCCAATGTCTGCTGCAATAAAAAGTTCCATTTATATGATGATGGACTCACATATTCAAAATAAGAAATACAATCTCAGAAATCAATTTCCTGCAAGTTAAAAAGTTAAATATTTGCTAGTTATAAATTGTTCTGTAACTTCTACACATATGCTCCCAGCAAATAAAAATGTTACAATTTGCACCAATTTGCCACTAATGAAAAATGAATTGCAAACTCTGTCACTTTTACTGTACCTCCTGAATGTCAGTGTTCAGTTGGAATATCTGTCCCTCTCCCTCCACCTGCCTGACACAGATCTTACAGCTGAGCTGGGACACGGCCAGGCTTCCTCTCTCCATGCTAAAGGTGCAGTGCAGGGGCCGTTGGCTGCCATTCCAAATGTGGTAGAATGGAATCTCCTAAAACAGGAAAAACAAAGTCTTCATAAATATAAAAACTATTTAGATCAATAACAATGTTTTAGATTTTAGGTTTGATAATTCTACAGTGTAGCTACTGACTTGTGTTGTTCTCATTTGTAAGTCGCTTCAGATAAAAGCATCTGCTAAATGACTTAATGTAAATGTATTTAAAAAGTATACCATTTGTTTACGGGAGAAAAAATCACAAATGTCACATTTACATAAAAAAATAGGCTGGACAATTTTTCTCACTGATCCACATATCAGCATTCACTTCATATTTAAAACAACAAGATAGATAAACAAGCAAAACACATAAGAATTTTTCTGATATTTTAGCTATATTGCAATTTTGAGCTGTATAGTATAGATAAAAAGAATAAAACGAAGACAAAAGAATACAATGAGTTAATTAACTACATGTTGCATTCCGTTGTTCCTTCGTTGCATGAGATTTATCATATTTGAGTTACGCATTGTCGCATGTCCTGTTTTTGTATTTTTTCCTGTTCGGGAAATCAGCACGTTTATGTGTTTTCTCCCATGGGATGTAACAGACAGACTATGGTTGTATTAATTTATTCATTCATTCATTAACTTCCACTTAATCCTGGGGGGGGGGGGGGGATGTGGTGTTTCCATGCCCATCCAGGAGAGAACGTTTTGGGCGCTGGGCAAATACACCCAGGACAGTGAACCAATCTATCACTGGGCAGATTCACTCATTTAGAAACACACACAAACACACTATATATGGCAGTGTAGAGCATTAAATTTACCTTCAATCCATGTTTTTGGACTGTCTTAGAAAACCGGAGAACATGGAGGAAACCCACGCGGAAACGGGGAAAACATGGAAACTCCACCCCGATTAGGATTCAAACCTGAAATCCCCAGCGCTGAGAGGCGAACATGCTAACCACTAATCCACCATGAAGCCCACTATAGTTACATGTTTATTTCAAATATTTAAGATAAAGCATTGGGACATTCCTCTTAAACAATAAAATATATTAATTGTTCACTGTCACAGGTGAAAAAAATTAAGCAGCTGGCCATGTGTTTTGGACTACTGAATGCTTCAAACTTTGTGGAAATAGGTTTGGGAAAGGCCATTTTGTGTTTTGTTTTGTGTATGGTTGGGTAAATCTGATGTGGAAGAACCTAACTGGTGCGCACAGAGCTCTGACCTCAACACTATCCAACTCCTATCATTGTTACAAACTAGAAAGAAATTGCGAGTCAAGGACTCTAATCTGACATCAGTGTCTGACCTCACAAATGCATTTCTGGATGAATGAGCAAAAAATACACACAGTCTAAAATCTTTTAAAAAGGCTTTCCTGAAGAGTGGCACCTATTTGAGTGTCAAGAAACTCCCATAAATGTTGATGTCTTAATGCCTTTGTCCATATAGTGTGCATGACATGGTATTGGCATTTGTAAAAAAAATCTCAATAAAGGAATACACCTCTTTAAAATGACTGGTAAATTAAGCGAGTGAGTAGGACTATCACCTCAAAGCAAGAAGCAGCTGATCTGATTTTCTGGTTGGAGTTTGCATGTTCTCCCTGAGAACTCTAAATTTCTTCCATATACCAAAGATAATCAAGTCAGATTAATTAAAGCCACTAAATGTGTGTGAATGTGTCTGTGTGTCTAGCCTGCAATACACTGGGTACCTATGCAAAATGTTTCCAAAATGCTTCTCTAATGGGTGCTGGAATGACCTCCACTGTGCAACCACCCCAACAGAATAAGTGCTAGTTACCAGTGCCATGCTTACTTTAACATGGTTACCTGTAAACCAGCCATGTGGATTTCAAAAGAATCAAATTTGAGTTCACTTAAAAAAAAAACTCTTCAGATAAAGTTCGAAGTTTGCAATAACATGTTCTGTACCTTTTTAGCATGCTTAATATCTTCAAAATGAACAAATAACTGATGGGTTATGAAGGATGGGGCCATATTGATGCTAGCAGATCATTTTTACTGACAATCATCAGCTGTATACATGTTTGAACCTAAATATGAAAGGTTTGTCAAAACTCACAGCTTTAAAGCTTTCAGACCTTCAGATATAACAATGATGCCAAAAGTGCCAAGGTAATTCTTTCTCAACAGCTGTGCAGGCTTACGGTGCAGAAAACACTCTCTGCAGTCTCACTTACCTGATATTTTGCGAGCAGTTTGCTTCGCCAGTGAGCATGTGGAATGTCGTGGATTGATAACCGCAGATTGTGGCAACTGTCTTTAAAGAGAAGGAACTTAGGTTCCTCCAGTAATACTCCACCAAGACTTCGCTCCACTTCTAACACTTCCTGTAAGAAAATGTTAATTAAAAAAAATGCACATACTGATTTCTGTTTTTGTTTTATTCCAGGAAGCCCTTCTAACCTTCAGGGCATATGGCGTGTCTTGCATGCAGTAAATCCTCAGACTGTAGTCCAAAGAGAGACAAGGTGCACGAGGGGCAAACAGAGCGAGCTGTAGTCTCTTACATGCAGGCTGGGGGGGGACTGACTGACCCACCAGGCCATATGTACCCAAGTGTTCAATTAGAACGTAGCAGCTCTGTTCCTCCAGTTGTAAGTAGCATGGCGATGTCAGACTTTCCTCTCCCACAGTCAGCACCTCCTAGTAACAGCAGTGAAACACAAACGGTTATGCAGCTCTGCTTTAATAAGGTCAGTGCTACATTTTTGTTTGTTTAGTTTTAGTTATGGGCCACATCCCAGACCTACCTCCCATATACCCTGGTTGGTCTGAGTTTTAAGAGTAAGGCTCCAATCGGGGGGCTCAAGCTGGGCACAGTGGGGTAGAGTGAGGATGACTGGGCGGCCTAATAGCATGCCTGAAGGCCCACAGCTCACCACAGGACTCAGCACCGTTTGACCACCTTCTGAGGGTAAACTGACACAGATCATAAAACATATATATATATATATATATATATATATATATATACATACATACATATATACACAGTACATAAAGTACACACACACACATATATTTACCAGCCACCTTTATTATACAGATAGATAAACTTAGTTATTCAGTTACAGACTGTCCATCTTTTTCTCTGTATACTTTGTCAAAATAACTTTTGTCATAGGTTGTTATTTAAGTGGTGGATGACACTGCAGTGACACTGATGTTGTGGTGACTCCTGCAAGTTTTCAAACACCTTAATTAAACCTCTAGATAGCCTACTGTAGAGTCTGCAGTATATGATACTGTCTCTACATCTGGTTGGAATTTCCACTTTCTCCCTGTGTCCATGTGAGTTTCCTCTGGGTTTTCCAGTTTTCGCCCACATTCCAAAAACATGGATTCAAGGTAAATTGGCTGCTCTAAATTGCCCCTATATGGTGTGTGTGTGTGTTTCTGTGTTTGTCTGTGTGAGTATGTAAGTGGGTGAGTGTGTGCCCAGTGACAAGTTAATGTCACAACCTTAATCCAATAGAACTGCTGTGCCATAACCTGTCACAATTAGTTAATGTAAAGTTAATGTAAGCAAACCCACCAACACACCAGAGTTGAAGCTGGTCTCTATGGAGGAAAGGGACAAAAATCCTCTAAGCTGATGTGAATGATCTGAAGAGTCATCTGAAATGTTTCGCTGTAGCTAAACCATGAAGCATAATTTAATACTGAAATCTAAGGTTCATATACATTTGCCTCTAATATATTACTGAATAATTCATCCCAGTGAGTAAATGACCAAGTACAAATATTTGTGTAACTCGGTTCTATGAAGTGCAGGAGAGTAAAAGTTTTAGTCTCATAATTATTCATAAATATTTTAAATTATAACGGATTTAGAAACATCCACAGTCTATTACATCAGTAAATAAATAGTAACTGCATTAATTTACATTTACATATAAATTATTTAAGCTGAGATCAGTTTGACAAGCTGCCCATAGTGAGAACTCTCTAACTCAGCTTTACAAAAGACCTTAATGAGATACTCTAAAACAGAAATTGTGCATCAGCTGAAAAGTGAATCAAAAACCCAAACTGTTTTCATTTCACATTCAGCTTTTCTTCACTTCCTGGGGCGTGAAAAGCTGTCACTTAGGAGACAGTGTTTCCACAGTTCAAAAGTGCCCTGCTATGGGTATTTTGAGAATTAAGCTGTCGTCGGTGGCAACAAGTAAAGGTGCTAATAACAGCTAAATAAAAGCCATGACTGTGACAACATACAGAGAGAGAGAGTAATGACACTGGCAATAAACTGCCATACTACAAATATGTAAACTTGGCTATCTTACGTAGTCTTTTCCCATTTGTTGATGATGAGGTACATCTCATAAAACTTCCCCTGAGGAATTGTTCCTGGTGGCACCAGCAGGCTCACACCTAGAATGGAGATCAGAGGAGATTTTCGTGTGACCATTTTAGAATTTGAAGCCACTTGCGAAATTTAAATGACATATTAAACTTTAAATGATCATGACTCACCCGTGTTGGGAATCGTAAGGCGGCCACCAAGGCTACCCAGTGTGGCACTAGCACTGTGGCCTGGGTCAGCGCGCAGCGTGTGGGTTTGGTGCGCTCCACTACCCATTGTCTTCAAGCTCATGATGTCTTCATCAGCAGACACAAAGCCAGCAGGCAGCTCCAAAGATGACATTGTGGAGGAGTCGTACACCTTAATCTTGAGGCTGGGAATAGTGTCTAACAGAGGTGAGTTGGTCATTGGGATCTTGTGCTGCGATTCTAATGAGCTCTGCTGCAGGGCGGAGAAGATCGGGCCACGGTACAGTCCGGCACTTGCTGTGAGATCGGGGGGAGCAGAGGAGTGCTGCATATGTGGGTTATCTAATGAAGAGGAGCAGTAAACACAGAAAGAGCATTTTATTAGATGATAGAATGGACATAAGAGGATTTTCAGCATGATTAAAAAGTTATGGCAGCTGCTGCCTAAGAAATGAAAGCCTTAAAGAGGAAAGGATTGGAAAGAGTGCTCCTATAGAGGTGTTGGGGGTGATTAAATAAGTTTACAAAGAACCAGTGATGGCAGGGGAAAGAGGATTAAAACCTTAAGCTATGGTTTTAAAAAAGCTGCAGTTTATACTGACTTTTACTAAGGATCAAAAAGAGAATGAGGAATGAAAGCAAATGGAGAGACCGGCTCTTACCCTGCCTTGGAGGTTTGTAGTTGCCAGAGTGGAAAGTGGCAGCAAGGGCTGAGGAAGAGTCAGTAATGTCTCCATGGAGATGTTGGCAGCTGCGGCGGTACACCAAGATGCCCACACAAAGTACAATGATCACACACAGCAACAGAGCCCCCACTAGGCTTGCGTATATAGCAACTCCTGCTCCAGAGTCCAACACTAAGACACATTTACACATACACACACACGGTCAGGTCTCTGAAGTGTCATTCATTTAAATATCTTTGTTAGTTTCAGATTCAAAAAAGATTTTTCTTTGCTTGTTAATAATCACTATTAATAAGTTTAACAAGTTTTGCATGAGCTCTACAAGCTGAAAAGTAATGGAAATTGCACAGTGAGCATGCAATAATGCTTAAATTGCTGAATATTATTTTGCTTGTTATACTGCAACTAAATACAGAAATCAATTATTTGACACAAAATTAGTACTTAAATGATCTTATTCATTTCAAAGCTATTTTGTTGCTGATATAAAAGCACAGCAGAAACATCAAATCCATAGCATTATACATAGCTGATAACTGATCTGATAAAATGAAATAACAGACCACTGAACACCATAATCGACCAGTCTGAATCAATTATTCATCAAAGCCCTGAGATATTACAGGTAAGTTTCCAAAAAATGTTCCCCATCTACAAAAGACAGCACCTCCATGAATACATAACATGAAACAGGAGCATAAATCTCTGGTAAGTGTCTGAAATGCAGAGCCCATAAAACAGTACAGATAGAATGAGATTAAAGGTGTTAAAAGAGCACAACCAAATCTGCTTTTACACAAATGTGAAAATGACTCTTTTATATTATGTGTTATTAACCCAAAACAGATAAATGTATGTTGAAAAAGGCACACACTTAGTTGAATTCAAGAATGCACTGGGTGATGTTGATGTAAGGTAACTGGTCCAGATGTAGGTGCTGCAGTGTCTGGCCAAAACGTACACGATAGAATAACTGGTGCAGACAGGATTATGTGAAAAACAGACTAAAAACCAAGCAATCTGTTGGCTGGCATATGCACCTTTAGCGTTTCTATTAGTAGTCTAAAATGCAAGCAGTAAATCTGTTTCATCGTTGTTTCCAGAAAAGTCGGAACACTTTTTAATCATGCACTTATCATGCACTTAAACTAAAAAGTATAATTAGTTAATTTACCTTAATCTTTATTTAACAGACAAAAAAACAACATAGATTTTTCCACTGTTTTGAATGTTTTAGATTTTTGCTAAAAACAAGCAGAAATATTGACTTGTCGAACATTCTTCTTTTAAATGACCTTGGGTTCAGGAAACTCCCTGCAAGTCTGCATTTGGATATTTGTATATGGCTTTCTCCTTCTCTTTTCTTAATACAGTTTTAGGTCGCAGTTCTCGATGTGTAATCGAATGACATTAATTTTTCAAAGTACTCTCAAGCTCATGTGACTATGTCACTGTGACATGATGTTTTTTTCAAACAATACCAGTGTTTGTTGGTCATGATCATTCGCGTCACTATTTGTTTTTATAAACCAGGATATTTAGACTGCCAGAAACTTTGCTGTGAACTCGGTCTATGCTTAGTGTCCCAACTTTCTTCAAATACCTAACCTTTGGCAGATTACCTTCCCCACGCTCTTGGTTTCTCCTCCCTTGCTGACTGCCACCTGTTCGTCTACATTGCTGTTATACACTGACCATCAGAGTCTTATGTTCTTGAGCACTTTTGGGTGTAACTTATGTATTTCAAACTGATAATAATGATAATCACCTAATTGTTTTTCGATTTTTTCTTTCTCTAAACAGAATAAGCAGCAGGTGCAGCAGAAAATGTGGCACATAAACCATTTTTTTTGCCTCAAATTTACATAAAACCTTTTAAAAATTTGAAAGCAATGAACATGAAGAGGGTTTTTATTATTTGAAACAAGTGTTTCAAGAATAACTGATGCCAAGATTAACTTTATTTGTTGGTCCACATATTCCACACATCACAAATGGCAATCAGTTGGAAGAGGGTACTAAGGAATGCACATGGAAATCCTTCAAGGATGTTGCTGGAAATTATGTTGTCAGCTATCGAGTGCCAAACTACATCAAACTGCTTGACAACTTTCTTGAACTTTCTACAAGTACTTGAAATGCAGCATGTCAATGAAGATACACAATGAATTTCTTCCTTGCTAATCATGGTGCAGTAAATAATGACCATGGCTAGCTCTTAGACTTTGCCCCAATGGAAAAGTGTAAGCGAGGCTACTGGAATGTGCCAATGCTGACTGACTCTTGCTGGACACTAATATAATATAAATGGGATAGTTAGTACAAATGAAAATCAGCAGCAGAACATTAAGCACTTTAAGCTGATAGTCTTTAGAGAAAGAAATGAAGACTTAGGAAAATTCTTCTTTTATGTTGATAAGTGCAGTTTTTTTTTTTACAGTTAAACGTTTAATTGTGGAAACTTTGAGAAATGTGTTGCTATTTATAAATATGTATTTTTTTTATTTTTCTGTACATTATCTTTTGTCTGTCAGATAAAGGTATAAAATAATTATCAAATTGCAGCATGGATTTATAAAAAGTATAAAATCCCTGAATCTCTGAAAGTTTATCTAAAAATCACTAGTCATTTGGTCCAAAATTTACCTATGAGCATAAAATAGGAATTTTAGATGACCAAAAAAAAATTAAATCACAGATATTAGTGAAAGAACAGATATTAGTAAGTGGACTAAGGGTGGCAGTGAGAGGGCAAAAAGGGATCATGGGACCAGAGAAAAGCAAACCCGACTCCTGTCAAAACGTGTTCTTTTTAAGCACAACAGTGGCAAATTAAGTGCATTACTTTTCAGCTTTCCTAGTAACCAGTGTCAGATTGAGCTCTGCATATTAGCATCACTGCAGCTGTAAGCTACACTGCTGATTGCACAGGGTCCGACACACATGCTTATTAACTCCTGCATGTCTCCAAGCACTACTCAATTTTTGAACCAAGCTGGCATATGCATTATATATTAGTCTCCAAGTATGTACATATTTATTTTTAATGCATCAGTCTCCATTGGAGAGTGATGCAGCCTCCAGTAATGTGCTGATATTACAAAACAGATTCAATTTCAGTCAAATGTTTTGGTAATTACTTTTCCCATTCACTACAAGGAAAAGTCTTATTATTGCCATTACTCTTTTGGAGTTCATTAGGCAAGCAACATTTAAAAGTGGTTAATGGGACCGCAGTTAATGTTTATTTTATGACCAAATCCTCCTCAGCCACAAAAAGGTGCTTTTTCTTGTATCTACACCGTAGACTGCATCTGAAAGGCTGCATGGCTTTTACTGTAAAGGCTTATTCGAGATTTATTTATTCCTGCTGTTACACTTGTATGAGCTTCCCCCACGTTCAAAAAGCTGTGAAATTGATATTTTTGACCTTTTCAAATCCTGGAATCACATTATTGCTTGAAATATTCTTCACACTACAGTGAAATCATGGAACACCAGAGAACATTATAAGATTACATACAGAATAAGGTAGAAAGGGCAGTGTGAGAGCCATATTGGACATGACATGGGGGCAGTAGGGGCACACAGATACAATATTGGACACACAACCATGTAGCCACACATGCATACACAAGAGAAAGTGACAGAAGAAGAGAGAGTGAAAAATGAACAAAAAAATACATGAAAATGAAAAGGTAAACTTACAAGGGGTTGCATGTTCAACAGAAACCCTTTTATCTGTTTCAGGGAGTAAAAAAGAAAAATGAAAGACGAACATAAAAATGGATGAATCTGACATGCAATTAAAAAATGATGACCTCAATACAAGTAAACAATGCAAATGAATTAGATATTAAAATATGTTTAATGAATATGGGATCAAAAGCAGTTTAAACAGAGCTGAGTAAGCTGAAATCAAAGTGAAACATGTGTAAACTGCTTCTGCAGTAGGTGTAGATATCAGTAAAGGAGTATGTGAGCTGCATTATTAATGACCGAGCCTCAGAAATTAAAACCCCCACCAGCTTGCACATAGATGTACATATACAAGGCTTGCTCGTGCTTTCACTCTGCATGTGAGCGAGTTTGTATGTGAGGCTAGTGTATTGGCTGATCGTCTACCCGAATAACAAGATAAATCGGCTTCATTTCCATTTTATTTCACTTCAGTCCATTCACACACACACCATACTAATTCATATATTATTCATTTATTCATATAACTTTAAAAACTGTGTCAGGCTATAGGCAAAGAGCTCTTTCTAGAAATTATGGCTGCAAAACAGCGATGAACAGTGAGTACTGAACTCAAGTACAATTTTACAATTCAGTTCCACTATATTACAGCTCCACTAAATAAATTGTTTACATTAATATATCATACAATAATAAT
The DNA here is from genome assembly GCA_019802505.1 of Corydoras sp. C115. Taxonomy (NCBI): domain Eukaryota; kingdom Metazoa; phylum Chordata; class Actinopteri; order Siluriformes; family Callichthyidae; genus Corydoras; species Corydoras sp. C115. The sequence goes on from JAFMOC010000007.1 coordinate 15,126,059, forward strand.
AATAATAATAATAATAATAATACAAATTCATTCATTCATTATCTCCCGCTTTATCCTCCATTAGGGTCGCGGTGGGGTTCCCCATGCCCATCCAGGGGAGAACGTCTTAGGCGCTGGGCAGATACACCCAGGACAGGGCGCCAATCACTGGGCACACACTCACACACTCAAACACACTCTATATGGGGCAATTTAGAGAACTCAATTAACTTGATCCATGTTTTTGGACTGTGGGAGGAAACCGGAGAACCCGGAGGAAACCCACGCGGACACGGGGAGAACATGGAAACTCCACCCAGATGGGAATCCCTAGCGCTGAGAGGCGAATGTGCTAACCACTAAGCCACCGTGCTGCCTTAATAATACAAATTAATTTACAAATTTACTACTTAATTATAGGATCTGAACCTGTTGTCCAACAAAGTCTATTAAAGAAGAATTAGAATTTCAATTATTGGAGAGAAATCTGAAGGACTAGATGTATAATATAATATATTAATCAAAGGGACTGTCAGGTTGGGAGGGTTGGGTCCCTCCCACCTGCCTCCCGTGTTCCGGGTTTCGGCCGTATCGGGCTTCCGTAGGTAGGACCCACCCCCTTGAGCAGGGGGTTTAAAGCTTTTTTGTGTTTGTTTACCTGGTCGCCTGGCTCTGTGATTCTCCGCCCACACCGCGCTGCTCCGCCATTTTCCGGACATATTTACATTAATACTTTAACTACAACATGTTGCTTAAACTAGTATTTTCTTGCAGAATTTAAACTAATAAGCCATTTTTTTCCTTTATTGGTGTAACTACTTCGGGACTTCGGTAAAACTCTGACCCATGGAATTTTATATAGCCGCACCATTCGGTTTTTTAGAATAATATCGTACTTTTTACTCCTTGTTTTTCATTTAGACGCAGTTTTTTTTTTCATAGAGCCAGTCATAGGCTTGTGGTTAAGCAGCCAGCCTTGCGACCTGAATTCCCCCAATTCAATTCCCGGTCCCACCAACTGCCCTTGGGCAAGGCACCTAACCCTAATTGCTCCCTGGGCGCCGTATACAAGGCTGCCCACCGCTCTGGGCACATGTGCTCACCTCATCAGTGTGTGTTTCACTGCATGGATGGATTAAATGTGAAGGACAAATTCCTCTATGTGTAAGCACAATAGTCAAAATGCCATTGATTTCATCATTTTATCACTTATTCAAAGTGCCTAACAAGTGAGAAAAGACCAAAGTTAGGGAGGAAAAGGGAAAACCTGATGATTGGCCAATCTGCATGTTTGACAGTTTTAGTTACTTATTGAATGTTGAAAGAAAAATATTTAAAATTGCAGTAAATTGTTAAATACTGAACCAGATGTTGATTTGCTTATTAATTTTTTCCCAAAGCACTGTGTGGTCTTTTTACATTTCAGGTTGTAATCAACATTAGTTGTTGATGACTTTATCCAATAGTGATTTTTCCCTCTACATTTCACATAGTTATATTTGAATAATTGTTTAAATAACACTGGACTGTTATTTGTAGATTGTTAAAAATAATATACTTTAAAATTTCCTGCAATGCTTTAACTTTGTATGAAGTGTATTTAAACTACTTAAGTAAAGGACCTGAACTCGTTATCCAACACAATATATTAGAGAAGAAGTAGAGTGTCAATTATTGCAACCTGAATGACTAGAACATGTCCGAATATACATTTTGTTAAATAAGGCAAACATGCCAAGTATGTGAAAATGAGCTTTGAATGTGGATGCCTGAAGCTGTGCATCACTACACCATCCTTCGTAATTTACTTAAATTTTGGCATAACAGTATCAAGAAAATAATATCAACAATTAATTGTTTGTGACCTATTTCTTAATAAAAAAAATATAAAATTGAACAAACTTTTTGCTTACTTGTTTACAACCAAAAGTCAAAATTTGGACACATTGCCTTCTTGACCCTTTGTTATTTTCTTCACTCATCATATGGATTTACTTAGAGTCATATAGAGTATAGAGTTTTACAATTACAGACTGTATTACATCAGGTTTTTTTGTTAGTTCCCTGTTGTTCTCTGTTCTCTATTGGTCCATCACAGAAGACCATCACAGAACGGGTTTAATTTGGGTGATGTATTGTTTATAGTCAGTTCTGCAGTGATACTGATGCGGTGAGGGGGTTTTAGTGCAGCAGTGCTGCTTTAGTTTCATTTAAATACCTCAGTGATACTAGTGGGATAGGAATAAAGCACCATCCAAATAATACCTGCTTTGTGGTGCTACTATTGGTGTCCTGAACATTAGAGAACAGAGTAAAGGGGATTTACACAATATGTACCTTACTCCACAAACAATTGTGCAGTTGTAGAACTACACATTTAATCTGTTAGTGAAGCTGATAAAATGAACAATAACTGGATCAAAACGTGGGTGTGTCCTAACCTTAATTGGTACTATATTGTACTGAAAGGTAGGAAAGGAGTACTACAAAACTGTATAACAATATAGTAAGCCACATATGCAAGTTCAAAGTGATGTAACCTTTAGAAACACAACAGTAAATATGTACAGTGTATTAGTTAAAAAATAGCTGGTCAGTTTGAGATCATAGTACTCACTGTGGGCACACAGTCCCTCTGTACAGTTCTTGCTCTCCATCATGCTTCCACTGCAGTGGCGTCCTCCATTTCGAGGTGGAGGAGCTTGACATTCACGGCTGCGCCAGTGAGTGCACTCGGTCCCACATGCTGACCACTTGGCCCACTCTGTCCAACCACCATCCACTGAGAGATGAGGATAAAATATAACAGTTAAATAGGCATGTGACATGTAAAAGCATTGCGTATGAGCTTTTGTGTATGCATATGTATTGTTGACAATCTGTTTCACCTGGACAGAGGGTGGTGCAGGTGACTCTCTGAAAGGGTGAGCCTTCACAAAAAGCACCTCCATTAAGTGGTGTTGGGTTGGTGCAACTACGTGTCCGTCTCTGCCAGCCCCGCCCACACCGTGCATTGCACTCCGACCACTCTGTCCAGGATGACCAGCCTCCACTCACTGAGGAAGAACATGAATACGCTTACACACAAGAAGACAGACACATTGACCGATGTTAGAAGACATGCACTGCACTCTGTGCCTTCACTAAAAGTTCTTGTCAAAACAAATTTCACCCTGACAGTTTGTTTTAAAGGGAACATGACCAAGAAAGCCCCGGCAATTGAAGAACAATCCAGCAGAATGCTTTTCCACATACACACTGGCATAAGAATCTCACAAAAAACATGACAAAAAACATTTTAATTTTATCTGGACTGTTTCTAGTAGAGTTTTTGAATATTGTTGTGGCCGTTGTGGCTTAGTGGATAGAGTATAAAGCTATCAAAATAAAGCTGAAAGTTGGGGATTTAAGTCGTAAGTCCACTGACCCTGTACCCCAACTATCAAGTAAAAAGAAAGTAAGTAATGAAAAACCGAATGTAATGTAATGTAATATAATGTGACTCCTTAATAGATATATTATTTTATTATATATTAATATATATTATAGGGCGGCATGGTGGCTCAGTGGTTAGCACATTCACCTCTCAGCACTAGAGATTCTGGGTTCGAATCCCAATCTGGGTTTCCATGTTCTCCCCGTGTCCACGTGGGTTTCCTCTGGGTTCTCCGGTGTCCTGGATCAAGTGAATTGAGTTCTCCAAATTGCCCCATATAGAGTGTGTATGTGTGAGTGAGTGTGTGTCCAGCGATGGATTGGCGCCCTGTACTGGGTGTATCTGCCCAGCGCCCGAGACGTTCTCCCCTGGATGGACATGGGGCACTTGATTTTGATGAAAAGAACAGAACCTTTGATTTATTTCGGACTAGAAGGCTTGAGTCTCGCGAGGATGTTACTATTGAGATCGTTTTTACAGAGAATCAGAGGGATTTTCACCAGACTTTAAATACTAAACCAAATCAATTTATTCATTCATTCATTATCTTCCGCTTTATCCTATATATTAGGGTCGCGGTGGGGTTCCCCATGCCCATCCAGGGGAGAACGTTTCGGGCGCTGGGCAGATACACCCAGGACAGGGCGCCAATCTATTGCTTTGCCAAATCAATTTATTTGTTGAGAATTTAAAACACTATATAACACTTATAATATTTTCATAAACTATACATTACTACTGTTTTCCACTTGAAGCCTGGTCGCTTAAGTAGGTCTCCCACTGTAGCTTAAGGGTTTGGGTTTAAGACACTGTAGGGTGGTTTTAAAACAATACTATTGTAACTATTGTAACAATGACTTAAACTTGAAAATAATAATTAATTTTCATCAATGAGACAATGTTAGCTTAAAGGTCTTTCAAACTAACATATAAGGAAAAACAATGGAAGTTTTTTTAAACAAATAAAAAATCCTTATAACATCTCTTCTTCTTATGATGAAACAGGTAAAGATGAATGTGTATGTTACCAAAGACGATGAGTGTAGCAGTGCTGCTGCGTCGCTTTGCGACCACATTCCGGGCCACACATGTATAGTTGGCAGTATCAGATAAGCGAGCCTGCTTGACGATGAGGTCATTTTCAACTGTTATCAGAAAGTTGGAATCCTGCGCTGGGTCAATGAGATCTTCGTTTTTTAGCCATTCCACCTGTGGCATTAAATGAAATGTATAAAAGTAGAAATTCCACTACATTGACTACATATCAAAGTAATTGACATTTAGAACACATGTCTTTAGTAACTTGAAATCAAATTCAGTTGCCATATTGAATATTCTATACAAAAAATGCAAAAAAAGGCATATACCTGGTGTGTTATGGCAATGTATTGGGAGGTTTTTTTTTTTTTTGACCTGGTCCATAAATCAAAGGCACTGAGATTATCTAATTTATTATCAATTGCAGAAATACATTGTTCATTCAAGGTAAAATGTGCTATTTTATTAAATGTATAGTCTGAGTTTTTTCTGTAACTCAAACGTACCCTGGATACTCACTGCAAAGATATATTATTGAAGAATATCTAAGAAATGAGTTATTACAGTTTGAAAAGCTAGGCATCCATGAACATTTGACAGGCAGCGTGTAATTGAGTTTACTTCTGTTCAGGTTGGCTACATTAATTCAACATTGAGCCTCAGGTATTTCAAACAAACTGAAGAAAGGTTTCAGCATTACATTGAAATACATTGTTTGGAGCTGAGAATAGCACACCCAGCAGAATAAAGAGAGCTGAGGATGCTGAAAGAATCCAAATGAGAAAAAAGCAGGAGAAATTAAGCGTATGTACCTCAGCGGGTGGAATGCCCTCTGGTGGGCGGCACTGAAGCAATACCTCCTGTTCAAGACGAACCTCCCTGCCAAGTGGCTCTTGTTCAAAGTTCTTCCTAAGGTCTATAGAGAATGCAGATTAACAGACATTTGTTTAACACAAAAAGCTATGAATTAAAAAAAAACATTATCTGTTTGTGTTAAGCGTTAAGTTATTAATAAACTGAATGGTTTTAGTCTCAACAAACACTTACATGCGATGCGAACATATGCACGCCGACTTTTTGTGGTACCCGCCGAGCTCCAGGCAACACACTGGCACCAGTAATCCTCCAGACCAAACAGCTCCTCAACCTGAATCCTGGACACTGAAATATCAACCTCACGTACCACCAACCCTAAACACCCAGCAACAAGAAAAAACAATTAATTAATACACATAAGCTAGCTATTTCCTGGCTGCATATACATCCACATGGGTAATTTAATGTAAAGACCATGTTGCATTTAAATAATAATAATAATTAAAAAATCATCATTTGATTATCTTCTGCTAATTCTTATTCAGGATCTTCTGCTAATTCTTATTCAGAATAATTCTTATTCTGCTGATTCATCATTCAGGAGAGAACGTTTTAGATGCTGGGCAGATACAACCAGGACATGGCCCCAATACATCGCTAGGCACACACGCACACACACACACACACACACACACACACAATAAAGGAGAAATTTAGATAGAGGCAATTTAGAGCAGCCAATTCATATTCACATCAATTAGTTAATTAGTTAATTGAATAACTTGTAAAGTTTTCATCCACTGCTACATAACAAAAATTTCAAGGCCTAAATATTTTAGGCCACCAAGTTTTTAATATCTAAAACAGTTCATCATGACATCACTTTTACAGGTTTCTCAAAAAAGTCCATTATATTCCCCAAATGTTTGTTTAATTCATTAATAAATTGCTAAGTGGTATGGATTGTATGCTGCCAGATCTTAATTATAAAGCAGGACATGTGTATTTGAGCTTATGTACCTGTGACCTGGTCCAGACTTTCCTTGGTTACGTGGTCGTTTTGGTTGACCCACTCTCCATTGCATTTAAAGTAAATCTGAGTGGCGGGAGCGGCTTTGCAGGTCAGTTTAACCGGTCTGTTCTTTACAATGAAGGTATCTTCTGGCTCACTCTGAAATTCTGGCAGAGGCTCAGCTGGTGCTGATGGGAAGGAGTCTGGCAGAACTTCACTGTAGTCACTTCCATCTACACACACACACAAAAAAAGAATGTTACAGTGGTGAGAAAGATGGGAAGTAAGAAAATGCCAAACTGCCACTGCTGGGTTCTTAACATGGTTCCTGGTCCTACTACATGTAAAAACACTGTCTTAAAACAACTTTAAAGTAAATACAAGGGAAGCACGATCATGGTTAGCCATTTTTTGTCCTTAATACACAATTCATTTTGATGATTTTAGCCAATCCTTATTGCAATGTTGTAATGTAAATAGCAGAACTTTAAGCGGTATGCTCCTGCTGCTAAACTAAAACCCAATCAGCACATAAGAAATTATTCCAGTCATGTAATAAAAAAAACAAACTGAAAGCTGCAATATTTGTAAATGCATAGTTTTTTTGTTGTAAAAGTTTATAAAATGTTATCAACATCTATTTAGGTCAAAGTTATTAACACAGGCATTTTCAAATTTAAAGTGCTAATTTCACTACAAAGAATAATGTCTTTTATGCATATTATTAAAAATTCACCCATACACACACACACACAGTCAGACACGTGTTTGTATATATGCATGCATGCAGGTGTCTAAGAGCAGTTGTGATCATAGCACTATATATATATTTAAATATACATATAAAACAAATAACTAATAATAAATAATTGCAAATAACAACATTAAAAGGTGTGGGAGTAGATGTGTACATCAGTGCTAGTTGTCTGTGACATTTTTAATGTAGAGTGGCGTCAGAGTTCCAGCTATCTCCGCTTTAGCGTCCCTGGGGAGTAGAAAAAGGCGCTGAGCAGAGGGCTACATGCTGACCTTCCAATGAAAGGCTTAGTGATCACACATTATCCCCTGACATTTCCCCAGCGACGCATCCCTCACAGTGGTGCTGCTCATCCAGGGTGCCTTGTATGGCAGAGCTACAACACACTATGTTCTGTCACCTTAAGCACCACCATGGTCTTAACCTTTAGACTTTAACTGCCAATGCACACACGCATGCACTCAGACACACACATACCCCTTCACTCTCTGTCACACTCACTATTTTTCTTCTCGCACACCTATCTTCTTTCTTTTACGTTAATTATAGTCTAAATTTTGAAAAATACTGCTATATATATATCACATATTTGTATAAAAAATGTTACACACCAGTTTCTAATGTAATATATAACATGCACTGCAGTGCCAGCTTAAATATACAAACAGCAACTCTCTACACAAAGAACTATACAATGAAATTATACCAAATTATTACAGCAAGCCACTCTGTAAAATCTATGGAGCTGTCTTGCAACAATACATTGTTTCTCTTAGAACATTAGTCTTTGCATAAAACAAAGTAAAGTTTTCATTTACTACATTTCACATTTTTATTTTTAAAATATGTTGATTTGAACTAATATTGAAGTAAATGCAGTAAAAACTGGCATATTTAAAAATGAGAAAATGGGTAAACATACTGCTTCTTAGACAATAAAACATGTCCGTTAAACAGTGGAGTGTGTAACTGATGCAAAATGTACAGCTATACAGAACAGATATACAGAACAGAACAGGATTTTCATGGACTGGGTTTTAGTTACTCAGAATTTTTTATGACCAGAAATGATTTTTGTTTAAGTTGGAGAGCTGCAAATGCATTGGATTTTGGAGTTATGCAAAAAAGAGTTTGATGGAGTGATGATTTATGATAAACTATATGAGGGATCTTGTCAGTACAGAACTTTGACCTCATTCCCAATAATAACATAAAATACGGAGAGCAAGCAGGCCACTAATGCTCCTGAGAAAGAATGAAATACCACCAACTCTGTTATACTGCCCTCCTCTAACATCACCATATTATACTGCTTTCCCTTGTGACTGGAGGCTGTTGTAGCAGTACACAGAGACCTACTACCTCTTATTGGCTATAATTTTGGAATTAAATGTTCAACCCACACATACATTTATGAGGCTTGGATGGCCGCTCTTCAGCTATTAAACTGAACTTCTTAAAAGCATAAACAATCTTATGTAAAGATCTGAATACTTTGGCTTGAACATGTTTAGCTTATTGTTTATACCTTTAAATGTAGTATTTATTACATGCAATTACATTTAAAGATGTTTGTATATATACTGTATATATATATATATATATATATATATATATATATATATATATATATATATATATATATATATAAACAATTAGCAATAATGCACAAGAGGTAATGCATTATTGTAAATAAATAACGGGGACAGAGGTGTTATTCAATTCAACATGATGCAAATGGATCTTTTTTAGATGATTTATTCACAATTTTTAACACAATTCTCGAGTGCCTTATTGCTTTTATAAAATGGTTAAAAACATACTATAATAAAAAAAAAAAAGGATTTGATTCATAAATGCGTTTATTCAAAACAAAGTACTTAATAAACTGGTCATCTGCGATGTAATGTAGTCCGGTTTTAAAAAGTGAACATTGATGGTAGTGTAACAAGACACCAGTTTCTCTAATAATCAAAAATGTCATCTAGTGGTCATATTACAGAACACATGCAACAGGCATTTAAAGAACATATGTATTGTATATCACGCATTGATACGAATGTAAAGCCATCAGAGGTGTGCATCATTGTCAGTAATGTCACAGCTAGAAAAACAGCTCAGCCAATCAGATTTAAGTACCGAAACTACCTGATTTTAGAAATATATAAATTTAAATATGGGATCTATTTTAATATGGGAGCATAAAAATCTTTTTTACGTGGTCATTACAGACAACTTTTAGATTTTAATAAAATGTTTTATTATTTTAATACATTTCTATATTTGTAGCATTTAGTGAAAGTATTATATGCTTCATGCATTTAAGTTCTACTATTTAATTTTGTGTCGATAAATTTGACATTTTTAACACTAATGATCAAAATTAGTAGATTCCCTATGTTAATTAATCTTATCATAAGATTTTAAATCAATTAGCATAAGGACACTACAGCATTTAAATCAGTGCTGAACTGTGTTAAGCAGCTTTGAGTTTCCCAAAGTACTGAGATCATTTCATGTCCATCATGGTGGCACAGCGGCTTTTCAAGTGGTCCAGTCTGACATCAGCTGATCTCACACCCATTATATTGCTTTCATTATGTTTCTACGATATAATAAAAACTTTTAAAACTTATATTTGTCTCAGTTCTTCCCACATTTTTAGCGGCATTCCGTGCAGTGTAACTTTGCAGCCTAGTTATATATTATTCCACTGGCTGAGATCGCAGATGTGATTAGATGCAGCATTAATTACAAGACTGTTTCGGCTTTAAGAAAATCTGATAAAGATATGTATTAAAATTAAGCCAAAAAGTCCTTAAAACTGACAGACACATCCACTAAGAGCCTTAAAAATATACATGATGCAAGCACACACTTCCACACATCTTATTGTGCATGCTACAGGGAGAGCAGTAGCTGGAAGGCCACTAGAAGGTCCTGACTGGAACTGTCATTTCCATTATGTCTCCAAAAGTGACAGCACTGTCCTTTGTACCTAACCCACAGAGAGACCAGTCAAGGGGACTTGCACACAACACACATACACAACATTTCCTCCTTCACTCCAAAACACACAAACCTACCTCTACTGCTCCAATCAGAAATCACTATCACTACACACTCTAACATACAACAAAGCACAATAGGTGAAATTCACAAAAGACACAGACAGTTGAAATCACTTCACATCACAGACATGACTAGTGACTCACTTTCCTTCTCAATCCTTCGCTCTCCTAGGCTTGCGCTTTCTCTAGCTTTCTTTAGTCTCTGCCATCAGCTGTCAGCCTGTATCTTTCAGACTTTGACTTCTCTGTCAATAAGCAATTGTGCTTCCCTTTTGCCCTGCTCTCTTTGTATTGATCTTCCATTCTAACATGTGCCCCAAACATAGCCTGTCACACTTGCACTCACACGACGAGACAGAAAGAGATTGAGGGTAAAAGGTGTAAATAAGCAGCAGATCAAGAGGGTGAGAATGTTGTACAGTTACATCCATGAATTCTACATGTTGTCTGCCACCAGTTTGATTATAGGCACTCAGATCACTGGACTATCATTAATGAACGTTAAACTCTGAACTCACACATCCGCTGACTTCCCAGCCTCAGGACTTTATTACACTGTGCAATATCTTATATCACATACCCCTTACTGTGCAATATTCAAATTCCAGTAGTGAAAACAGTTCTACCAATCACAGTGCAATATTTAATATCATTTATAATTTTGTTTAATACAGTGCAATATTTAATATCATTTATAATATTGTTTAATAAAGTTCAATATGTAATATTATCAATACTACAACAAAACAAAACAAATGTATGTATACATTTTTGTATGCTTTATAAAGCAATTCAATATCACTGTGAATAACTTCCTGTATATAAAACCTTTAGTTTTTTATTTAACTTTTGTAAATGTATGTGTTAAGTGTTCCAGAACTTTTAAATTTTTTAATTTTAAGTACGTTTGCACTGGACACATTTTCTTTTATTTTATTGTATAATAACAATAAAGGCTTTCTATTCTATTCTAAATCAACATGAGTCAGTTGGATATTCTCTAGAAATTTTGTTTTGTTTGTATCTAATTTGTTCACAAGGGCTCATTTTATTAAACAAAGAATGCCAAGCCTTAATCAACACTTTATAAGTATGTTCTGGTCTTTCTTAAAAGCCATTTTGAAAAATATATACTATATTTAAATATGCCATGATAAAACACAGTTCCCCACAAACAATAGCTTATTTAATGCAGTGCTATTCATCATTCTACCTATTGTTATCATACATGCAGGTCCCAGGTTCTGAAGATAGCATGTGACATGACATCCAGTAAAAAATAAATACGCTGACTGTCCACTTTATTAGTTAATCAGATTTGTTTATATCCTCTTTGTCCACTTTATCAGCCCCACTTGCCATATAGAGGCAGTTTGTAGCTCTACAATAACAGACTTTTTGTCTAAACTTTATTTTTTTTATCTCTTTTGCTTTGTTTACTGGTGGATTCCTACAGGCCCACTACAGTGCAGGAATTATTTGGGCGATGGATGAGTATTAACACTCCAGTGACACTGCTGTGGTAATGTTGTGTTAAGAGTGTGTTGCACATATACAAGTGGAACAAACACAGCAGTGCTTCTAAGGTGTTTTTTTTTTTTTTTTTTAAAAACACCTTAGTGTCACTCCAAAATATAGACAAATAGAGAGAATGAAGAAATCCATTAGGATTTTGTAGGCACCTTCTTTAAAGCACTAACAAAGGATTAGATAAGGACAATGATGTTTACATACAATGTGCATCAACAGATGAGCTACTGTCTCTGACTTTAAGTGAACACGGTAAAGCAAAAAGTATGATGTGCATATTAGAGTACACTGTTGAGTGAGTACTGTGCTCCAGCAGCATTGTTTTGTCAATTCACTTATACCAGTTATTAGGATTAATCAATGTGTAAAATTAAAATGTAATGTGTTATGTCACTGCAACACTGGGGATTTTTCACCACCCTAATAATACCTGCTCTGTAGTGGTCTTGTGAATGTTCAGACTATGAAAGAATGAAAAAAAAACTGTAAAGAGAAACAGATGTAATACACTTTAGTCATACTGAAAAAGTAAACACTATGTGTTGAAACAATGCGGTGTACCTAATAAAGTGGCCATGGGTATAAATAAAAAAAAATCTCACAATTTAGAAAGTATTAGAAGGCATAAACCAGACTGGTGCAGGATTTACAACACCAGTAAATATACCAGTGTTAAAGCTAGAGGTCAAAGAACAGGGTCAGTGATGATACAGTTCCACAGAAGATATAGTTAAGGGCCTTGCTCAAGGGCACTACAGTACATTAGCTACCTGGTGAGAGCTAAAGTTTGAACCCGTTGTCTTCTGATAAACAGCTCAGTGCCCGAACCAATAAACCTAAATGTTGCCATTTCATACTGTCCTATTTTAGAAATTCCACAAGAATAGAATTATCTCCAAAACAGATACTACAGACAAAAAAGTAGAAAAACACTATGCATTATAAAAGTGCATTTTATCTCCTATGAAAATGAAAAATAACCTGAGCTCCACTGTTTCCTGGAACTGCTATAAAAGCAATTATGATATATGGAATCATGCCATTAAACTGTGGATGACATCCAAATAATTAATTTCAGAAATCCGAATTCATAGAAAACATTGCCAGTGCCATAAAATTAAGTATTTGCCACCCCAATATTTGAAATAAATCATATGCAATGAGAGAAAGGTTGCATTGAGAACTTCTTTAAGATTCTTTGCTTTTAGATTCCTTGTCTATATTTCATTAAGCATGCATTTTTGTTTAAAAGAGCTCAAAGGTTATTTAAATAAGTTATTGTTAAAATCAGGGTGGCATGGTGGCATAGTGGTTAGCATTTTCTCTTAGCGCTGGGGATCCCGGTTCAAACCCCAATCTGAGTGGAGTTTCCATGTTCTCCCCATGTCCATGTGGGTTTCCCGCGGGTTCTCCGGTTTCCTCCCATAGTTCAAATACATGGATGCATGGGCATGGAGAACCCACCCATGACTCTTGTAGATTATTAAACAGAAGATAATGAATAAATGAATGAATAAATTAATTACTAAAATATTGTTTTCTATTTTTTTCTACAATAACCAAATAGTTTTGAATGATTTGAATGAATTTCAAAAGTGCCATGCTAATGCTGCCTGCTGTCATTTTATTTGGGGAAACACATCTGTTTATTGCATCATCAAAATGTCATCAAGTAATGTAATATGAGGTTCACACACCCACCCTTTTCCACAGTCTCCCAGAATTTATATGCTGGTGGTACTACGCTTTGAAAAAAAAAATGCATGTAGTGCCAATCTACTGATCACGGGAGCAAATTTAATTAACCCGCTGCAGGAAGACAGAATCAGAGATGCTCAGTGACCTCCTGGATGCAGGAGAGAACACATATGGGGTGGCATACAGCCAGAAAGCTACACAAATCCATCCCAGGGCCCCTGACTGCCCCGGTATTTGGCTGGAATGGCAAAAGCTCTCCAAAGTAAGAGGAGGCACTTAAGAGACCCCACTGCAAGTCTTTTATTACTTTAATGACAGTCATCAAAGAAGTAGTACAGCCTCCTAACTTCTGCACTCTGCCAACAAAGAGGCGTTCAAAATTACAATGGCTCACTCAAATAAACTAGGACACACACATACACTTAAAAACACGCTGCTTATCTGGAGGAAGATCAAAAAAATCTGAAATATTACTGTCAACAAGACATTTGTAACACAATGAGTCTCTCTCTTCAGATCAATTCAATCAAGTTTATTGTGACGACTATAACTGCGAGTATAATAGTACAATACTACCAAAGCACAAAAACAACATAAAACATCTATATTGGACTAATATATATGTGTGTGTGTGTGTGTGTGTGTGTGTGTGTGTGTGTTGAATAGATGAATGACAAGACACTGACCTGATTGTGTGTGTGTGTGTGTGTGTGTGTGTGTCCAGCAATTAATTCTACCTGGATGAGCATTTAGAACCCCCCCCTTTCCCCAAATGTATATATTTTATATTAGTCCAAATCTTGACGTTTTTTTTGTTGTCTTTGTGTGGTGATGTGATGTTGCTCCTACCAGCAAAATCAGTTTCTCAGGGTTGTTCAGGGAGCAAAACAGGAGTAAAACATTTGGGAGGCTTTTAAAGTATTCCTCCCATAAAAAGCTGTATTTAGTGCATTAAGTTAGGAAGTGCAGCTCTAAAGCAGGTTTTAAAGTGTTAGTATTGCACTGTGTGCACCAAGGCAACCTATGATTTCTTGTATTGGCCTGTCTCCATGTTCAGTTTGTGAGTCTGTACATTGCCATTGTGGTTCTGTGGTTCTGATCAGCTACTGTGCTTAGCTACTATTAGTACTATTCTTCAGTGTACTTTCAATTTATGACCAGATAGGACTGCACCTGGAACTTGGCACTTTGTTCAGCTTATGGAATTTTAGGGATTAAATTAAATAAATATTCTGGGTGGTTGCTAAATTAGGTCAAAACCTGATCTATTGTGTCTTTATGTTTAGTAGAGAGCACCTGTCCAAATTTTCTTAACATGAATTAGTTGTGGTATTTTTTAACCTTGAAATTTAACCAGAATTTAGTGTAATTTCAGCTGGAAGTTTTTGTCGGAGAGAGCTTCCCACACCCTCCTACAATGAATTACATAATAGAAATTTAATAATTTATTTACTTATATAATTTAATCCAAATTGGAACAGCACTATCTACAGGGATTTGTCATTTGATAAAATGCTCTGCATGCGTTTCCTGTCAGTTTAATTACTACTGAATTGAATTTCCTCACAGAAAATTATAGTTCGTTCTAAATAATTGTATTCTTTGCAGTTTTTTGTGATGTGTGTTACTCCATGTGAATTAAGTATTGTCCAATTGTTAACTGCCAGGGCCTAGGTCCGATAGAACTGCTACGGCGGTTGCAGGTCCTGCTGCAGAACCCTGGGTGGTGAAAGACAGCAGAACCAGGTCACCTGCATAAAGCACGAACTCAATCAGCGGGTCATGCAGTGTAAAACTGGGAGCTGCTGAAAGCTTCACCATAGAGGCCAATTAATTAATGCATATGTTGGATAATATTAAGCTTAAGCAGGAACCCTGTCTCACTCCACATCCCAGTAAGAAAAATTAGGTTCTCATGTTGTTTATGCATGCAGATTTTATGATGTCATATGCTTTACAACATTCATTATAATTAGGAATTTCAAACAGTAAATAAGCATTAGAGAAGAAGTCAAATACCTATAAAAGTCTATAAAACAAATGAGGACTTGATGTTTCTTTTGGTTTACATGTAGTTCAGTGAGTGTGTGTTGGGTGTAAATATGATCAGT
Organism: Corydoras sp. C115; assembly: GCA_019802505.1. Taxonomy (NCBI): domain Eukaryota; kingdom Metazoa; phylum Chordata; class Actinopteri; order Siluriformes; family Callichthyidae; genus Corydoras; species Corydoras sp. C115. Next base: position 15,141,507 of record JAFMOC010000007.1, read on the forward strand.
GGTACGGTGATTTGGTATAAATCCAATTTGACTTCTACCCAGGACTCTGTGTTTCATAAGCAAGTTGATCATTTTTGAGTTTATGATGCTACAGAAGAGCTTCCCCAGGTTACTGATCTATCTCACACTCTCACACTCTCTCGTCTTCTCTCTCTCTCACACACACACACAATACAGAAACAAGCAGACAGTGTAATTTTCCAAGCCCCAATAAGTCAGTAGTCATGATTGTAGCACTTTATCATTGTATTACAGACCAGGGCAAACCAGGGCAAACAATCTCTCGCTTTTCTCTCTCTGCAATTTTACCCTCTACATTTCCACTCACAGCTGTGTTCAAACAAAAAGTCTAAGCTACAGTGTTTCCACTCACTATCCTGACTGAATGCCTTTATCCGATCAGCTCCGGCTGAGAAATATGATGATACACCTGCAATACCAGAATTCATTTCTCCTACAAATAATATTACAATATTGTAGCAGGGCAGCATGTTGGTAGTCTCCAGGATGTACCAGAACTTATACAGAACAAGAGACATGTTAAAAGAATGAAGCTGAAGTATTGAAGTAAACGATAAAATCAAAGAATGAATACATCAGGACACATACCAATTCTATTTTGATATATGTGACACATACTGTCCCAACTTGTGCAATCTGGCCTCTTAAACTGATTCAAAACTCTGCAGTACGTCTTGTGTTCAACCAGCCCAAACAAACACATGTCACTCCACTTCTCATTTCTCTCCATTGGCTCCCTGTAGCTGCTTGCGTTTAGTATAAAATACTGACTCTGCCCTACAGGACAATCTCTGGATCTGCCCCCTCTTACATACAAGTGATGAATGTTGCTCTAGTGATGAATGTCGCCTGGTGATTCCACCTCATCATGGTGCTAATTCTCACTCTGTAATATTGACCACTGCTAAATGGTGGAACGATCTTCTCAACTCTGTCCGTAAGGTGGAGTCACTCAGCATCTTCAAGAAACATCTCAAAACACATCTCTTCCACAAACACTTGATATAAAAAAGCCAGATTTGATAATGATTTTTTGATTATATATTATACTAAATTATATATTATACTTAGGTTTGATTATACTAAAGTGTAGCTGGCTTTGCCTTAAATACTGACATCTCTCGTTTGTAAGTCACTTTGGATAAAAGTGTCTGCTAAATGACTAATTGTAAATGTAATTGTATTTCCTAATACACACTGAATCATACCTCAGGATGGTAACACCTACCCACTCAATCCAGCCCTGAGATTAGCCGCTACTGACCAACATGTTGAAATGCTAGTTGGAACCCGATTTTATCCTGACAGCTTCTTTCTAAAGCATCATTCAGAGGGGAAGAGTCTGACCCACCAGTATTTCTCGAAATGATGCAAGGATAGGCTTTAGCAGCTCTGCGTCCCTACTTAGGACAAATGGTTTAAAAAATTTATGAATTATCAACTTTTGCTGAGTAACTTTTCTTTTTACCATCTATTCTTTTTTTTAAGTTATATGCTACATTTTGGTAAATATTTAACTTTATTGCCTGGAACTACTGAATGCCACACTGACTTATACATCACATGCCCACTAAGAACATATAGAGTACAAAATTCTGAGAAGAAAAAACAAACATATGCTCTGGTGAGTCAGGTTTCATCATATTTTATAAATAACACATTAGGATGTTTTTAACTGATGTAACTGGTATATAACTCTCAGGTATGTAAGAAAGATTAACATAGCCACAGTTAGACACACAAAACAACTTTGCAGCTCCGTATATCCGAAGTCACTAATTTCCATTTCCATTACAAGTTAAATCACTCCATCGTGAACTGTTACACTTATTATGGACCCTCTACTGTGCGGGGCAAAATCATGGTGGGTTCGGCTTCAATGGCACTTTTCTATTGCCACATTTGTCTGCACTCTGTAGCATGGTGACGATTCAATTTGCATTTCTATTACAAGTCGAATAGTATCGCCATACCACCTGCCGTGCTCATTTTGAACCTTCTCCTGATCAACTCCACAGCATGCCAGTTCTGTGCCTCATAGTTTTAGGACATATCTTTAAGATGACAGCTTGCGTGAATTTGAATCAAAACATCCTGTGTGGGCCGAGTCATGCGACTACACAGCACCTATAAAAAGGTGTAACCAAAAGTGTAATATCACGATTTTCAATACCAAAATGATACTTTTGATATACACTTTAATATATGGATAAAAGAATATAAACAACTCTTTTAATAGTGGATGCAGAGCCCTGCCAGGAACCCACCCTCTGGTGGCACATTAAAGGAAATATTTTTAATTTACTTTCTGAAAGTACTGGTACTAATAATTTAGGATCTAATACCACTTTAAATGCCAAAGTATCATGATACTTTTCTAATAATGCAATAATGTGCAAATTTAAGGTAAATTTAAGATGTTTCATCTACTGTAAAGATCTTATATCTATGTGCTATTAATTTATGGCATGCCCCTTTTTGTTTCCATGCAAATGCTGAGCCTGGTAAAGTTGAGGCAAGCTGTGTTGAGCTATACCATTTGTATGGAAAACTGGCAGTGGAGTTTAACTACAACCACAAAAGGAAGCTTTAAAAAATGGAACTCTGGGAAAACAATTGTTTAATTGCGTTCTAGAGATCGGCAAATGAGCTCAGAATATTCAAGTCTTCATTTGGGCCCTAGAATAAACAAGTTCCCTGCTGGGAAAAAGTGTTCTCCTACAAGGCACCTTCCTGACATTATATAAAAAAAACCTGCAAAATGTCATAATGTTAAAACAAACTTAATGTTGTTAGATTTCTGTTCCGCTGAATGTTCTCTACATAATTGAATCTTGTCAGCCTATGCAAGTTGTTACGAAATGCTTAGAGTTCTGTTTCTGAGTTGCTTTTACTTTGTCGTCTAGTCATCTGCTACTTGTTTATGATTGATTTCATGTAAAGCTGCTTGTGACAATTCTGGATTGCAAAGAGCAAACAAGATGAATAAATATGAATTTGAATTTAAATTGAACATGAATGGTATGTATATTTGAATAGTGTAAGTGGTAACGGATTACTATTGTGTAAAGTGTCGGCCTTCCCCTCTATATCATTGCAGTGTCTCTGTATCAATCAATCCCCTGCCGACTCTTCTTTAGCGTAAACCCCACAGAAAGGAGAAGCTCCATTATAAGGCTTATTATCACTTCAAACTCCTCTCACGCATACACACGCACACGCACACACACACACACACACACACACACACACACACAAACACAAAATGTCACGCATCTGATTGAAACTTGCATGTTAGCAAGCTATTTCTGTCTCTTGCACTTGTGTGTGTTTGTGAGTGTGAGAGTGTGTGAGCCAGCTTTGTAGTCTCTGGAGAGTGGCAGATGCAAATGTTTGGGAAAGGACATAGATTGTATGCGACAGAACTGCATCTCCAGACCTTCCAGCACATTTTATTGACAGGAGGGCCTTAAGTCAAAGGGAAAATAAACATACATAGCTGAGCACAAACACACATCCAGGCATTACACTTGTTGGGCTACAAAGATAAAAATAGATATTGCCGACCTTTACTCAAACGCACTTGGTTGGTGGATGCGTGTTTTAGCACATAACATGCCATAAACTCTTTCTTGGATACATACACATATTTTTGCCAGCCCTGTAATCACCTCTGAGTGCAGTAATGACACGTGTCTTTGTGTGAGTGGGTACATGTGTAAATACACATCTGTGATAATAGCACCCCAAGGAGCTACAGTCACACACCAAATCATAAGAATGTTCTCTTTACTTATCTTAGCTGTTTGTACACACCACACACAGGAATGTCAGAAATATGAAGTCACTGAGATTCAGGACATATCCTCACCAGTCGTGATTGAACATAAATGCAGCTACCTAACATTAAAAACCCCATACCCTGATAAGTTTTAACAATTTTCATTTGATTTTGCTAAACTGAAAATATTTTAAAAATTAATTAATCGTACATCTAACTATAGTTAACCACATTTTCTTTATCAGTGTCAACTCAACATTTACGGCAACACCATTGATCCATCCATTCATTCATTATCTTCCACTTTTGGCTAATGGTTCCCCATGCCAACGGTAATATTAAGACACATTGACATTTCAGCAATTAAACCAGAGTACAGTTTACGTTCCAAAATAAGGTCACAAAGATGCAGGCAATATAATTTCATATAATATCTCATAATTTTCCACTTAAACCTATACTAGGGATTAGGGTCGCAGGGGGGTTTCCCATGCCCAATCAGTTTATGGCACTGAACAGATATCCAGTCCAGTCACAGTCAGATATTCAGTCCATCACTGGGAACACACACTTACACAGTCACACGTTATAGGTTTTAATACGGGCAATTTCGAGCAGTCAATTCACTTTGAATCCAAGTTTTTGGACTGTTAGAGGAAATGGGAGAAACCGGAGAAAATCCTTGTGGACATAGGGAGAACATAAAAACTCAGATTAGGATTTGAACGTGAATCACCAGTGCTGAGAGGCAAACTTGCTAATCACCGAGCCACCTATGCTCTTACACCAGACTAAAGCATTGATATGAACATGTCCAATAGACACAATAGTGTTTAAAGTTTGGTCTTATATAAAAAAGCCAGATCTTATAATGATCAGGTTTGATTAAACTACAGTGTTTTTCCGTAACTACGGACTTGTGGTGTTCTCATATGTAAGTCGTTTTGTCTAAAAGCATCTGCTAAATGAAAAAATATAATATAATAATATGAAATGTTATGTAATGTCATAAACATTAATTTAAAAAACAAAAAGAAATTCACAATACCCTATACAGCATGCTAATATATAGAGACTAACATAGAAACCACATTTTAATCTAGTAATGCATAAATAAAGTAATAATTTATATTTAATGCATAAAATGCATAAAATAATAATTCAATGCATAAAAAGTAATATAATACAAGAGCATTGTATGTGAAAATGACAAACTACAAATAACACTTTAATAAGTTGCATAATGATTTTAAAAGTGATGGCATGATATGCATATTTTTATTGTTATCCTGATACAAATTTCACAAGTTATCGCAATATACTGAAAAAGCTGCATAAATGTAGCTTCTGCAAAAACAGCAACTTAAAATGCATCCGACACAAAAGATTATCAGGAACTATTTATGCTGCAGATGTTGTGCATGTGACTGTATTTTATTTACTATATTTGTTATGACCAGACACACACACCACACATTTTCATTTCAATCGTAATGTAAGGTTATCCAAAAAATTTTTTTTTTTAATCCCACCATCAGGGATAAAAAAATAAAAAGCTATCAATATTGTGGATAACCATGAGTACATACTGTTTACCGCTCCAGTCTACTCTACCATCCCAATTCAGATAGCTACTCATTACAAGAATCCCCTTTGTCATTTAAACTTCTCTGAGCTGGTGACCATTAAAATATCAATAATATATGTCACACAAAAATGAGAGATCACCACACTAACTTTGAAAATGGAATGCGTAAGAGTGCAACTATCTTGATTATCCATTCTCCAGTGAATGACTATAATGTTAACAGAACCTATAAATGTTTAATGAAAACAGCATGTGCACTTAAACCTTTACAATCATCACCTCAACAGGGTGTCTGAGAAATACAAGCAACCCAGTGCCAAACACAGAGATGTATGTTATAATGCAAACTGCCTTTGCTACAGCTTACTTGCTAGTTTCTTGAGCTAGAACATACAGAGAGAATTGAATTCCATCAGCAGCATGGATTGAGAGCAGGCAGGTAAAAGCGTAGAACCACTGACAGCTGATTTAAATTCAAGTGGCCTTTAACAATAAAGTCTATTTACTTACATCTGCATTCATTATATTATTGCATATTATTGTATTATAGCACCTGTGTGTATGTGTGTGTGAGTAAAAAAGAGAGAGAGAAAGAGAGAGAGAGAGGCTTGAGACAAGGGTCTCTGTGTTGCTGACTATGTGTAGGAACACAGCTAGAGGGCGCCACCCCCCACTGAGCTCATTTATCAGCCTCATCAATAACTGCCTGAAACCACACTGCCCTCCCTTCACTATCTCCACCCTTCTTTCCAGACCCTGCACCACCCACTGCTGCTTAAAAACAGAGTATGCATGCCTAACACTATCAATCACTAAAGAAAGGAAGGAAGGGAGCATATAAATTAACAGAATGACCTGTTACAGGTTCTAATATTATTAACAGTGGTGAACGACAAATGTTTTCCAGTGGCAAATACCAATAACTTGGAACAGCATCTCATTGCAATAATATAATAATGATAATTTATGTGTGTGTATGGTTGTGTTATGTATGGACTGCTAACCTACATTTACATTTGTTCATTTAGCAGATGCTTTTATCCAAAGCAACTTACAAGTATCCCAACTTGGTTGGCGTCAGGACAGCACCCCTGGAGCAATGAGGGTTAAAGGTCTTGCTCAAGGACCCACAGGTATAACTTCAGGGGACGTCGGATTTAAACCCACAACCTTCAGATTGATATTTCATCACCATAACCACTGAGCTACCATGTTCCTTGTAACCTGTCTTTCATATGTTGAGAATGTTTAGTGTTGAGAATCTAGCACCCCTGTGACACTTATGTAAATATGCATGCTGGGAAATTAATAAATAAATAAATTAAAGAAAAAATGAGAAGTAAATGGACTTGAGCTCTAGTGCTGAGACATTACATACATACGCTAATGTATGCTTTATAACTGCACTTATTTTATGAGCCGCCAGTTTCTGTGTCCTCCAGGAAAGTGCCCCTTTCAAAATCCTACAAAATGTTACTGGAAATGAGAAGCTAAAATTATGTCCATATATCATACATTTTATATACTGTTCCTGGACAGGGTCAATGAATGTATTGGAGCCAATCAAATAGCAATATCATAATCAAAGTACAGTTCTGTACTTTGATTTAGGATGTTGGGCTATCAATCAGAAGGTTGTGGGTTCAAATACCAGGTCAACTGAAGTTACCAATGTTGGTCCTTGAGCAAGACCCTTAATTCTCATTGCTCCAGGGATGCTGTGGCCCAATCCTGTGCTCTGACCACAGCCATAAAGTTGGAATATTTTTAAGTCACTTCAGATAAAAGCGCATCCTAAATGATCGAATGTAAATGTAAATCTAGCAAAATACATGTGAGTTATAAAAGTTTAAAGCTACTATTTTTATCACCTTACTGAAACTGTCGCAAAGCATCTTCTAGAAAGCTTGTTCAGGCTTGTTGACAAATTGACCTACATGCCAAACAGGTAATTTAAGCCGATCTAAACACAATAAAAATAATAATGTTGTTGACTCACATTGCACAATGTGCTCTGAAGATTCTGCCCTACAGATCCACTATTGTCTCATTAAACATCGTGCCAAGTTAGCTTAGTGTACTGAAGTGTGAGCACACAAACACAGACGAAGAAACAGGCACAACAGTGCACACACACACACACACACACACACACACACACACACACACACACACACACACACACACACACACACACACACACTGTAAATGTGTATGTGTGCACTGAGTGAGTGAGACATGCTTGCAAGTACAGAAACTGTTTTTTTGTTTTTTTTTCTAGAATGTGTTTGTTTCCTTAAATAAACAATAAGTAATAATTAGCAATATTTTCCAGTGCAGTACTGCAATGGAAAAGAATCAAATGACTTAATAGAGCATGTAGAAAGGCTCTTTCCCACTATCTAACATAATATACTGTAGAAGGGGCAATGTTTTGGTTTTGATGGACTGAATCGCAATTTTATTAATGACTAAACAGAATTATTTTATCAATTAACAGTCTTATTTATAAAGGACACTTGATTATATACATAATATGTACCTTAGTGTCCTGTACTGTTAATGCTACCCAGCCTCTTAAGGAGGAAGCGTCTACCAATGAGCCTTGGTCCTCACAATGAGCCTTGGTCCTTAAAAAAATAAGGACTTTTTTCTTGGTGCTTTAACTGCAAAACACTGCTCTAAGACAATGTAATGTTGTAAAAATTGATACAAATTGAACTTTTTTCAATAGCTCTGAACACTCCGTGATCTACTGAAGTTATTGAAATGGTGGATCATCTCCAAAACTGTGGGATATAAGGTGTGCAGCCTTATAAGCTGCACACCTTATAAGCCTTATAAGCTGTGACATCATATGCCGTAGGGAGAGAGATTCCATGGACCCAACGGGAGTGGGACTTCTGTAAAATACACTTGCCAACAGCTGTATGTTTAAATTTGGTTTAAAATACTGTCTGGTAATAAAGCCCGTTCCTGACGAAAGAAATCCTGTTTCTGGTCCTCCTTGTGCCCAACCCTTGTTAGAGAATTTTATTGTTTTTTATTTATCTGTAATTTCAAGCCCATTTCAGTTAAAGGCAACAAATAAAAAAAAAAATAAAACATTACGATGAAGCGAAAAATAAAAGTATTTACAGCCAAAGTCTACAACTGCAATATCACGTTGACTTAGTATAACATATTGTCTATGCATTGGGTTTTAGTGTTTTCATACATGTTTGTGCAATGCGACTGGTTAGGATCCACTTGACAGTAACTGTAATATATTAATACATAAAATGACAAACAAGCAAAAAAACTAACAGACAGGCAAGCGAATAGACAGATGAAAGGACTTTTGACATATTTAATAATGTGGCATAAGCAGAATAATATGTATTTAATAATGTTCCATATATACAGTACATACATTCCCTTTTAAATCACAAACAAACAAACAAAAAAGCTGTTGCCATGCGCACAGTTGGGAAAATGAGCTTAAAACCTGTTTGTTTGTGTATATCCCCTTAACAGCTGTGATGGTAAAGCTGCAGATCTGTGTGTGTGTGTGTGTGTGTGTGTGTGTGTGTGTGTGCCCGTGTGTGCAACTGGTTGTCATGACACATGGGTGTGTTACATGGACCCGATCTCCTAGGACTCTATTGGTCCACACAGATTGTGCAAAGCAGTATTATTACATATCTCTCCACTCTCCGTTAAAGACAAAACAGTTACAGAATAAAACATTACAAGATATCAAATATACAGAAATAGAACATGTGCAAATATTCAAAATTATGTTCATTTTTCAATTCCCAGATTGTGTAATAAACTTATAAACTTATTCTATAAACTCCACTTAAAGAAACATTACACCAAATCCACAGCCAGGCTTTACACTCTTGTTCCCTCTCTGGAGCCAGGCTGCTTTAAACAGTAGTAATTATATGAGAAGATGAGCAGCATTCCTTTCTAAGGGCAAACTGATTATAGGGCCCACTTTCTTGACTCACTACAATTACCCACTTCTGCCCACATAAACACAGCCATATCCATAAACACAAATCAGGGTAAAAGGCTCCGTTGTTGTATAGCTGAGGTGTACAACATAGCTTTATCTTGCCTTTCAGATTGATGATTTTGCTTATGACTGGTTTTTACATCACCATATTTTTATGTTATTAAATTACTTGAAAAAATATTAAATCCACTGAAAATTCTAAAGATTTGTAATTAAAGGAAGTGACAACTAAATTATTACTAATTATTCTTTTAATCTAAAATAAATTATTATCTAATTATTTTTATGATAAGACTGTTGCTAGCTATAAAAGCTGCGTTGCTAGTTATAACAATGGAAACCCTAAATATATTTGTCCTTATATGTTACATAATTGATTAAAAAAACTAGCAAAGTTAGTGAAGTTTTTATTTTTTGTTTATTTTTGTTTGTACACATGCTACAAGAAAAAAAATACAATGCTTTAATGAATTATGTTATACATTACGATTATACATATGCAGCAAATATTTTGTCATATGATCTACTGTATCTTAATGTTAAATGGATATTTTAACAGAAATATCCAATTAATAGTAGCCTTTAGATGTATCGGTAGCACGGTGGTGCTGGGGAAGAGGAGAGGCGGAGTCGACGCGTTGATCAGGGAGATTTATTAGCGGACCCAATGCTGCTCTGCAACCTTATAAGCAGTGGCATCACGGCACCAAAACATAACAAGGGGTGGGCATGAATGAGGACTAGAGCTACAAATGTGGTGGAATAGCCGAAGGTCCCGCTCCTGTCTGCGTCCATTAAAGTTCTCTCCCTGTACCATGTGATATCACAGCTTATAAGGCTGCACATGTCATCAGGTGAAGCAGCATGAGGTGGGCTAATAAATATCCCTAATCAACATGTCGGCTTGCCCCCCTGTATAAAATGTCTAATAAAAATGAAAATTCTTGTAAAACTGTATTTAGTTTTTATATTTCTACTTCGGTGTTTGTTACTGAGCGGCACAGTGCCTTAGTGGTTAGCACGTTCGCCTCTCAGTGCTGGGGATCAGGTTCGAATCCCAATCAGGGTGGAGTTTCCATGTTCTCCCCGTGTCTGCGTGGGTGTCCATGTTCTCTGGTTTCCTCCCACAGTCCAAAGGGTAAATTAAATTAAATTAGAGGATTAAGTGGAAGATAATAAATGAATGAAAGTTTGTTGCTTACATTACCTTGTGTAATGTGGAACAGCGACTGGTTTCTCGGAATTGCCTTTGAGATTAATAAAGTATCTGTCTATTTTTTTAAATAAAAATACTAAAACATTGGCACGCAGAATGCCTGAATTTGATTAAGGCTTCACAGGTTAGGAAGAAATCACTCAGTTTCTTACTGTAGTGTTTAATAACGCTGAAGTACACTTGTGGCGGGATCGTTACCTCTCCTTCATGCAGAAGATTTCCAATCCATTAAGTCTCAGGGGTTTTTTTGTGAACAAAACTAAACCATAGATTCTCAATTTGGTTCCAGTCTGGAGAGTAAAAGCACCATTGCAAGCCCATGATTTTGTGTTGATGCAACCATGCCTGTCGATTTTGATGTGTGCATTGTGCACAGTCAAGTTTCAGCCTTCTGGCAGAAGTAACCAGATTATCAACTACAATGTTCTGGTATTAAATTGAATTCATTATCCCTCTGGCCTTAATCAATGCCTCTGGACCAGATGAAGCAAAACAACTTTAAAGCATCAAAGCTTCATATGTCATCATGAGTACAAAATGCCATTATTTGTACTTTGTGTCTCCATCACCAAACATAATTAGGTCGTACATACCTAAAAAGCTCAATCTCTTTTTTATCTGACTAGAATACAGACAAATATTGGATACATTACTTTTATTTAAATATTGTATTTACTTATATTTTAATAATACAAATGATTTTGTATTATTGAGTTGATAGCATGAACTTCAGACAGTATCTGATAAACTAGGTCTGGATAAAGATGGTCCAGAAATGCTCGTTTACACATGTAGTACACCACTACCTCAAATGCTATGTTATATTTGGTTCAGGTGAGGGGCGGAGCTTAGGAACGTGTTACGGACACCTGATCACCATACAATCTGTACATGGCTGTTCGGCACTGTTGATGCTGCCTGGCCACTCAAAGAGGATGAGACCCCCACTGAACCAACAGCGATTTTTCTTGCCACTGTCACTTTGTCTTGCTCTTTGGGGTTTCAAATGCTTACAACACTGCAAAGCTGCTTTGTGAAAATTTACTATTGTAAGAAGTGCTATATACAGTAAATAAAGTACTTGAATGTGAACTTGTGTGAAGGACCTTTGACATGATACAAACTGTATGAAGTGGAAATCACATAGCTGATTTATAATTAAATTAATAAAAAATAAGGTGTCCTGCTGTTAACTAAATTTGTCTTATGATGTCTGCATCTGCATTTACTGACAGAAGTTCCTGAATATTTCCTGAAAATAAAATTTCATTTCTGAATTTTGATGACATTTTTATATCTTTTTCTAATAAAACCATTTAACAACAGAAATGTTTAAACAATACTCTTCACATTCTACACATTCACATTCTATTTACAATTATCTTGAATGTGCAGACAGTATATATTTTGTTAATTTAGTGTTGGATTGATTTAGACATCTCCATTCTTACGTAAAGCTCCTCTAAGTAATGTATAGATAGGTTCAGGCTTTGTAGAAGTTGAAGCACTGCCTATTGAGTTTAGCAAACCACCCCATTTATATCAATTGCTGTTGTTCCTAGCTTCTTTATATATTAGGAGGTAACTTGTCAAAAGCATGTGGCAATCAGCAGCAAAGAGCAAGATGGGTAGGGATGTGGTAGCTCAGTGGTGTTGGGCCATTAATCTGAAGGTTGAGGGTTCAAATCCCATGTTTAGTGAGGTTACCAATGTGGGTCTTTGAGCCCTTAACTTTCATTACTTCAGGGGTGCTGTCCCTGTGTTCTGACCCCTGATCCACGTTGGGATAATTGTAAGTCATTTTGGATAAAAGCATCTGCTAAATAGGGCTGAGGCAACGCATCGACTATGTTGACGTAATGAATTATGAAAATACATTGATTTACATACCTTGCATCGACGTGTCAACAAAACGGAGTTGCCCTGCTGAAAAGATGGATTTATCTGGAGCACAGCAGCTAAAAATCATCCGCGTTCATCTAAAGTGTGGGGGCACACAACAGCGTTCATCTAAAGTGTGGGGGCACACAACAGCGTGGTGCTCTGTCATATTTGCAAAGTAGAGATGACTTTTCACAACAGTACAACTACTATGCACAAGCATTTCAATTCGTGCCGTTAAACATCCGTGCCGGAATGTCTGCACAGCAAAACATCCAAACGGCAGCAAAGCAGCGAAGTAGGTTCGGCTTACTTTTTTATTTTAGCGTATTATTTTGAGACTTTAACCCATTTAACATGTTTCCGTTATTAGTAGACTATTACAAACTGTTTCTTCGTTGTCCTGTGCAGATACATGCAGCTTTTCTTAATACCGCTCATATTTTCAGATCACATTCAGATCAATTTCAATGTCTGCGCTTCTATACAGTCAACAAAAAATCTCAACATATATAGTCAGAATACCAAGAAGCTAATCGTTACTTTGTGATTTAATAATTTAAAGTAAACTATTTTAGAACGATTTTTTACATTCAGTATGTTTGATAATACATTTCAGTAATAGTACTATATAACACATCATTCTAATGTGCTTTATACTGTACTTGATTTTGATTTTATTGAATCTCTTGTGGCTGCGATTTGATAAAGCTGTTAATGCTAAAGCATTTTTGTGTTGTGTTTAATTAAATAACCTATTTCAACATTAAAGGTTTTTATTTTTGATTATTTTCGAGTTATTTTAATTTCAAACACAATCACATTAGAGTAATAGTTTTAAGATTAATCGACAAATCAAATTAAAGAATCATTAAAATAATCTATAGATTATTTTATAATCCATAGATCTATATTTAATCTATAATCGTTAGGTGCAGCAGTATTGGTAAACAACCAAATGTATAATATTAATTTAAATGTCCAGGGATTCAATCTCAGAACGTGTGGTGTGTGTCCCTTCTGTGTGAAGTAACCATGTTCTTACTGTGTCTGTAATTCTTCAAGTTCTACTTTACCTCACATGGTCCGAATACACGTACTTCATTATGAGGACATATGTTATGAGGACTTGGAGTAATAAATATCTTCCAAGAATAAAAGTGCATGTAAATGTATTTGTCTGTATGATTCATCAGCTTTTGCTCAATAAACTCTGGGATACGCACCAGAAACGTCCTGCAACATTAATAGATATAAAATGAAATTAATTATTGAAATTACATTCAAACAATAGTGGGCTTTCGGACATTGATCTGATGAATGGCAGGTTAAAATTCGAACTCATTACAACATAACAGATTACGCCAAGTTCCCACTACACAATCCAGTCACCAAGAAAAAAAAAGTTGCATTTGCTCTGGGCTGGCCCGATTGCTACATGTGAAATGTTCAAAGACTAGACGGAACTCTTCCAGACACATCACCAAGGCAACAACAGATATCTAATATGCTGCATATCTGGACATGTTGGTGATTCTAAATCCAGCACTGTGACAGACGGTGAGTGCATTGACGAATTACAGTCAATGCGAACGCAGGGCATGAGGAGTAAGAGAAGGACCTTTTCTACAGCTTTGAATGATGGTAAACCCATTGAGGTATTCAGACAGGTTTGATTAACATATATATCCATCCATCCATTATCTTCCGCTTTATATTATATATTAGGGTCGTGGGGGGGGGGGGGGGTTTCTCCATGCCCATCCAGGGGAGAATATTTCGGGCGCTGGGCAGATACACCCAGGACGGGGCGCCAATCTATCGCTGGGCACACACTCACTCACACAGACACACACATATACACACTCTATATGGGGCAATTTGGAGAACTCAATTGACTTGATCCATGTTTTTTGGAAAGTGAGAGGAAACCGAAGAACCCAGAGGAAACCCACATGGACACGGGGAGAACATGGAAACTCCACCCAGATGGGGATTCGAAATGGGAATTCCTAGCGCTGAGAGGCGAACGTGCTAACCACTATAGTGCTTTATCAGTCAGCATATTCAATGAACAATAATAAATAAGCCACCGTGCCACCCTTTATATATATATATATATATATATATATATATATATATATATATATATATATATATATATATATAAACATTGCTTGATCTTTGGAAGTATCTTAACAGCTTAATATTATTACAATTACGTCGCTATGCATGTACATTTCAATAACTTAACATAGTTTGGAGAGTGACAGACTCAGTGGAAATTTATCATGGTGAAAGATTTTGTAATATAATAGGATTCTCTGTCACAAATCAATCATGCACACAATGCTGTGTGTGAATCCTAAGTAAAACAAAAAGATTCACAGCAACTCAATGATGTCCTCTTCTAAAAAGTGAAGTTACATAATGACATGTTACTACCAATTTCAGTATTCAGTATTTACAAAATTCATAAATTGACTGGTCACAATTGCTCACAGCATATACAATATAAACAATATTAACCAAGACAATGCACTGCATGCTCCAAAGAGACACAAAAACCATTTTCAGCTGTCAGAGTATAAATATAGTGCCGTAAAACAGTAAATCCACTGAGTTTTGAGCTAATAAGTTGAAAGCTAAAAATATGAGTTTTTAACAACTCCAGAAAGTTATAGATAATAAGAGTCTTATTGCAGTCACATATAAGAAACCATTATAATTAAAATCATAAGCCAGGCAATAATCTTGTTGAATATACACTGCAGGAAATAATGCTACCCCAAGTTTATGAAAGTCTCAAAAAGAAGTTGCAGGAAAGTGACTCACCATCTTCTAACCTTACATCGTGGAACTGCAAAACATTAAAGAATCTGGACACAAGTTCTTTTTCACACTGAGCCATTTCACTTCACTACTTTTCATTTCCTCTTGAAGGTCTATATTTAAAAGGGTTAAGGAGTGACTTGCACTGCTGAGCATGGACTGATGCTGAAGGCTCTCACTGTGAGAGCAGCAAGTAAATCCATGGTATTCGAAAAGAAAAGGTAAACAGCAATGGCTTTTTTAATGGACGCTGTCAGGCTGCAGAATTCTGCTGCGCAGTTTGGATTTTATAAAAGCACTAAGCTTGGTTTGGTTTATGCTTTATTAGAAATGCCTAAGAGAACCAATCAAAATTAGCCTCAAAAGTGGTGAGTTCATGGTTTCAGTGAACAGCAGGAGGTTCAAACAATCAGGGGGGAGGGAGGTTAGTGATCAGGCAGCACTAATGCACAGAGGATCATTTTTTATGACTTTAGTGCTGTCTTTGGGAGTTATTAGTCCCTTTTAGCCAGCCTGCTTAAGACGGGAATATTGTTTATTCATTTTGCTGTTTAGTGTAAGAGGACTAAAGGTGGAATATTAGACATCCAACACAACATTAGACATCAATGCAGCTGATTGTGCATTGTTTACAGTCAGACATAAGGTTGGAATTAGGCACATTTCTTCATAAAAAGAAACATGTGGTGTGATGAGGATCATCATTTTATTTTTGAACAGCTTAGTTTGTAGATAAGTGTTCGGCTTTCAGTGCTGGGGATCCAATCAGGGTGAAGTTTTCATGTTCTTCCCGTGTTCGAATGGGTTTTTGGCAGGTTCTCCAGTTTCCCCCCACAATTCAAAATCATGTATTCAAGAAAATCATCTACTCTAAATCACCCCATCTAAATTGCCACTGCAATTGCCAATGCTAAAACATTAAAAGGATTACCTCCCACTTAGCCATGCATCAAAGCACTGCACTGCCCACACGGAAGGTGCCTCACCTACCCAAGATGCATGAACTTGGCTCATCTTACTGTGCAAGGAGAAACCTTGTGACTTTATGTCTGCCTTTAAAAATCAGGCATTCAGGATGGCTAGGTAGGTTCTCAGACCTACCAGACAGTTAGATTGGGTGTGTGGAAATGTGACACGTGTCAGAGTGTGAGCAATCAGAGTCAGAATGAGAGCAATAATGTAATAATCCATAGTTAAGAAACATGAGAAAACATTACCACTCAGTTAAAACATAAAAACCATTATCATCAATACTTTGATACTGAAATAAAAACAAATAATTATTTTTTAAAAATAGGGCGGCAAGATGGCTTAGTGATTAGAAAGTTTGCCTCTCAGTGTCTGTGTGAGTGTGTGCCCAGTGATAGATTGGTGCTCTGTTCTGGGTGTATCTGCCCAGCGCCCAAAACATGCTCACCTGGGGGGCATGGGGAACCCCCATGACCCTAATAGAGGATTAAGCGGAAGACAATGAATGGATTAAAATAAAATACCACTTGTGGTATGTGGCTGACCCATACACCAAAAAAACATTTCAGAATGTGCCTGAATGTGAAATACCTCAAAAAGTATATGCTTGCCTGATCATGCTGGCTGCACATATGTTATGGTGATAAAGAGTGCTTCAAGTCATGAGGGCTACTACCTTTCTGACCTTTCTGTCAGTTTCTTCCACCTTACTTCGGCCTGGCAGGCAGGTTGGTGGTGCTCCACTCACCTTCACTAATACTGCTGGAAGATAGTAAAGCTGGTCGACTGAAGTCATTGCTCAAGTGAATGAATGTGTCAAAACCAGAGAAGGTATGATCACCACCATCAAGATTTTATTATTGTTTTTATTTTTATGTATTAGTGTAATTACATTTGGTCATTTTTACAGACGCTTTTATCTAAAGCGTTTTACAACAATCCAAACTTAATGGTTGGGGTCAGAACACAGGGACAGCACCACTGAGGCAATGAAGGTTAAGGGCTTTGCTCAAGGGCCCTCAGTGGTCAAATCAACATGAGATTTGAATCCTCAACCTTCGGATTGATAGTCCAACACCCTAACCACATCCCTTATTCCAAATAGTATAATTCTTAATAGTCTTAGTAAAAATTTACATATTTTCTTCCCCTATAATGTCTCTGTCTCATGTGGTTAAACCTGTCAAACCCTGAACACAGCCATCTTGTTCTGCATTGCTAAAAATAGTCCAACAAACCAGTGCTTTACATTCTGACAATTTATGAGAAAAGTGCATCCCTGCTATTTTATTGTAGTGAGACAAAATAAGGACACACAGAACACATTTCAAAAATAATAAAAAAAATACACAACTATTACTCTTGTGGAGATGGACTTATAATATTAGTTTTCATACTTAGTGTTGATGTAAATGCTGACATTTGCATTATTTACATTTTCCTCTTTACCTACCTGCATACATTGGTGGATTAGTGCAAATGAGTGTAAACCGATAAATCATCATAATGATGCAGAATCCTCATCATGTGGAATCATTCTCATGTGTGTATGTTTTTGATCAGCACAAACTTAACAGATGAAAAAGGCAGAAAGGAGTTCACCCAACATAGCTGTGCAGGAGGAGAGGAGGGAGGAGCAGTGCGAGCGAGCTGTTGATGTCTGTTTACAATGTTAGCTTGTGACAAACATCTCCAGAGGAAAGAGATATCAAATGAATTAAACTTCCTGCAAAATTACATCAGGCTCACTCATGAGGTGATAATGAACACACCAAATGGTGAAAGAAGTGAGGCACAGTAGAGTGTGAAAGTCTCAAACGGCAACGAAACTCATCTGAAAAGGTTGGTTTCTGTCGAAGATGGCGAGGATGTTTCCAGCAAATGCAGTCATATTAATAAAAAGTGGACAATAACTGAAGTGAGCTGTAAGTGTCAAGAAAACCTGGATGAGCAAGAGAGTTAAGGAAAGCTAATAAAGTTAGAAACACTGAAGATCAGAAAGGAGAGGGCAAGAGATAGGCAAAGTCTATTCCCCGAGTGCTTTGAGCACAGCTAGCCATCTTCAGCTCTTTGTGTCTTTAGTGCTGCTTCTATTAGAAAGCTGTACTCATGTAATGTGTTGTGACAGCGCTGATTCATGTGACTAACTGCTTTGGCAGTGGCGCTCCTCTGTCATGGTAATGAAGGGAAGCGGGAAGCAGCCCGATTGACAGCCCATCGACACGTTACAGCCCTTACTCACTCACGCACACACGAACAACATGAAGATATGCAAAGATGCTCGGCTGTAAACATGGAAATGATTGCAGCTCTTGATGAGGGTGAAACAAAACTTGACTGGTTAAAGATTCTAGAGTGACAGCCAAACTAAATCCCTACAATTTGTAATGATGGGCAGAGACACCTGAGCATCTGTACACAGCTGCATGCACGCCTGTATGAGGAGAGATGCAGGATTGGCGTCACACTACTCTACCATTGCGTCCCCTTGCATCAGAGAGATCCCACAGTGACTGATACAGATGCCCAGATACAGAGACACCAACAGCAACACACAAACACACACAAAGAAGGGAGGAGGGAAAGACAGAAAGGTACAGTGTACAAACTCTAATTAGGGAGCAAATAAAAGGTTTAATAACTGGGAAACTCTGCAGCACAGAGTTTATAGCTGACAACATGAGAGAGATGCTGCCAGCTTTAGACAGAAAAAATAGAATACAGAATGGAATTATAAACAGAAATGGGGCAAACTGCTTTAGTTCTCAAGTAGATGTTAGTTTTATGCGATGGCGTTCATAGAGCAAAGAGGTTACAAATGAACAGTGTTAGGTCAATCGACATTTGCTTTGGAGCTAAGTGAACAGGGCCTTTGCTCTGCTTAATTAAAATTCACCCAGTCCTCTCCCTTCATTTCTTTCTTCCCATGTCTCCCCATGACCCTCTTGTTTTCCATAGATGATGACCATAAAAATGACTAGCCTCTATCGTAGCCTCCTATCCAATAATGCTGTATCAACTTTCTTTAGCTTTGACCCTTGGCCTGATCCTGATGCTGTTTTCACAGCTTGACATAATAAAGCCCCTCCCACTTTTTCCATCGAAGAAGCCATAAAAATCTCTTAAAGACTAAATGATGTTTGCTCACATTATTGCCCCTTTCCCACTGGTGTGACTAAACACTTACATTTAAATTATTCACAGTCATCAAGGTGCCGATGCCTCATACTTTTTTATGAACAGCTGGCTTCTCAGCACGTTGTGCCTTCATGTGTTTGTGAACATGTACATACACATATGGAGAAAAGGAGGACCCATCACTGAGAGAAACCTAAGGTGTACACCACTGGGAGCTTGCATGGATGCAGGGTGAGCAGTTCCACAGTATAATGTGTTAAGAAATCAGCGTAATATGACAGCACATTTTTTTCAACCCTTCCAAAATCAACCTAATCTTTTCCCTTAAGAACGGTGGCACTGGCATGAAAACAGATGTATATATTGCATCTGTTTGATAACACCAAATATTCTTTAACTAAAATTATTTGACTAAAAATGGCTAAAGAATAAAATTAAATTTGGGTGTTTGGCTGTATAAGGGAAAAGACAGAATAGTTCACACTGAACAATAATAATATCTTTTTGAGACATCGGTTCATGATGTCATTTTTTAGGTAATTATTACTCCAAAAAGAGCAAAGAAATAAAATCATGCATTAAAAATAATCTGTAAGAAAATAAGAAAAATACAAACATAAGTTTTTTTTTTTTTTTTTTTTTTTTTTACATGAACCTACATGTATACAGACACATACAAACATACATACATGTCACGAATGGGCCGTCTTTACTGTGCCAAAAAAAAGTCCAGAGGTACGGGATTACAGGGTTGTTTTACTGCAGAGACATTGAGGAACAAAATGCTCTCACTCGGACGGGGAGGATCAGGAGAAACGAGTATATACAATTGACAGGGGAGACACGTGATGGAATAAACACAGCTGATAATGACATGACAATGAACTAACGGCACGAAGCACAGACATATGTGTGTATAGCACATCTATCTATCTATCTATCTATCTATCTATCTATCTCTCTCTCTCTCTCTCTCTCTCTCTCTCTCTCTCTCTCTCTCTCTCTCTCTCTCTCTCTCTCTCTCTCTCTCTCTCTCTCTCTCTCTCTCTCTCTCTCTCTCTATATATATATATATATATATATATATATATATATATATATATATATATATACACACACACCTTATTAATCCCCATGTGGAAATTACAGAAGAAAGGATTAAAAAACAAAAATAAATATTAAAAAGTAAAAGTGAAAAACACTGTTCACATTTCATATTCTGAGCCATTCATTTTATTTCTTACAGTTCATATTGCTGCTATATTTTTATATAATATATTTTATATTTTATTCTATATCCTATATTGAAATTTGAAATTTAATTTAGATTTTTAAAACACAAATTGCTTAGGGTGAAACTGGGTCCATGAGCCACAATTTCATTTCTTTTAATGTACAACATGTGATGCAAATGGCAATAAAGTCTTCTTGACTCCTTGAGTGAATAAACCTTATCAAGATTTTTTTAAATAATAAAAAGTATTTAGACACTAGATTACATATCCTACTTAGAAATTAATACAATTAAAACAAGATTTGTTACACTTTTCTAAGATTTTCTGACTCATTAAGATTAAATTTTTTTCGTAGTGTGTTGAACAAACATTACAGTGATAGCAAAAAGCAGCTTCTAAATGGGATTGCTCTTTTTCTCCCTCAAGCATTCACTCAGTGCGAGTGCCCTCATCTCCTTTAAGAAACACAACACTTAATGAAACATTCTTTGTTTGAGTCACATTTTTTCTTCAGTCAGTTATAGCCTGTGTTATGGACTGTGTTGTTCAAGAATCAAATAAAATACTTGAATTTATGGATTTATTTATGTTATGTACTTTTTATTATACCATATATTTTGCAGTGGCAAATAAAATTGCAATGTTAAAATGTTTCATTTTCAATAAAAAAAATTAAGTAGCAGTTTATAAATAATTTTTGCCACAAAAAAGTGGCACAATTATTAAGCAGTGTAAAAACTGTATTTGGTATTCTGTCTTTTGTTCGATTTCAGCTTCGCCCAAAGATTCCTTTGCATTCCTATAAACATACACCAGATATACCTACACATAAAAGCAAAACAACTGGGTCAGCAATAGAAGTAAATGCAACTACCGTGAAGCCTTTGATTTCGATAAAGCACATACAAACTGGTCCAAATGGTTTTTGAAAGAAATCGGTAGAATAGTGAGATGAATAGTGAAATAACTAAATGACCAGCATGAGTAATGTGACTGCTCTTTCGAAATGAGTATAGAGGGCAAGATTAATTAGTTTACTGATTGATTCACCTTGAGAGCATTGTATTTGTATAAAACTGTACTATAAATTCAGGCTAAGCTCAATGGTCTAACACATGATATTAATAACACAACACATTTTGCTTAGCCTTTAATAAAGGGCTCATCTGTGAATGAAAAAGAAATCGTCTTAAATTAATCATGAAGATTACAGGTTATAACTCTGTTCTCAAGGTTAACACAAAGCATATTTGGCTTACATTCTGCAATATAGAGAGCAACCATAATTTTGTCCATTCAATGAGCCATTCAAATAACCTCGGCTTTAGTAAACCATATGTGAGCCGTGCAAATAAATAAAGCCTTCAACCTCATTTAGATTTTTTTCTTATGTGGGGTATTTTTGGATTTGGATTTTCTTCAACGGTGAAGGGATTACTACACATCCAACAGCCAAGAAACTATATTTATTATATTCTGTGGCAATATAATAAAACCTTGATTCGACAACACTGAGTGATGTCAATACATACAGGACATACAGTGCCCAGCATAACTTCCAACACACCTTGGTACCAATGTATAGACTCTTACTGTTAATTTTTCCTCATCAAGCTCACAATTCTTTACACCTCTTCCAACTAAAACACTCTTCTAGTTTTGAAGCACCCATTAGTGTCATCGTAGACACTGTCGGCATACAAAATGTTATCTGTTATCTCCTGTCACCTTTCCAAATGTCACAGCAGCAATCTTTTGCAAGACTGCATTATTTGTGAAGACCCCAGTTTCACAAAATGTCTCAGATAGACTTAATTGAATGTGGTATTGCTATTAGGTCACCGAGGACTCAGCTTCTGTTCTGTGCTTGTGGTTTTAATTTCTTCAGTTCACAATATGTTGGTGTTCTTTGAAAAGCCAAGCAGTCTTTTGGGTGCGAGGGTCAGTTGTTTACATTTCGCAGTGTATTGTCTGGGTACCGAGGCCTTGTTGTCCCAATAGCATGTCATCCCGCTGTCTCTTGGCATTTAGAGGTTGGCTTTGCACTCTCTGGCTCCTATTATCATGATAAAGATGTCTCACATCAACAAGTCCCACCTGGCCAAGTGCTCACATAAGACTCACCAGTGAGATTGTGCTCTACAAGGCCAATATCAGATACGATTAAAGCTTACAGAAAATGTTCAGGCGAAAGAAGGCTGAAGGGATGGGAGCGAGGCTATTTGTAAGATAATAAAATACTTTTTGGGTCAAAATCTAATTTAATTTATAGACTTTTTAGATTGGATTGTAGCATCAAACTACATTTAGCAGAAGGCATACTGGTCTGTGAGAAAGTTAATCAATAAAGTAAGAAGATAAATGAAGGCAAGAACAAAAGGCGAGGCAAACAAATGATCGTAGAGGAGAAATAATCCTGGTAAAGCGTGACCCGGATTCAGAAGGTCATCACTGATTTACTTTTTATTCAATTTAAAATTAAGACGACCATCAGCATAAATGTAAAATATATACAAAAGCACTTTAAACTCAAGCTGTCCTTGTGGTTTGTCAAGCAGGATCTTAAAACAATGACCAATTGCAGAAGTAGGCATTTATATATCAATGTTGAAATGTGCTGAAGCACTGAGCCTGAGCCGTGCCAAGAAAACATAAACTCTGAAGTGGCAGGCACAAGCAGAGGCCACGGTTACAAAAGATCAAACCAAATTAAAATGATTCATAGAAACCTATATGATATAAATGAAAAAGCCCAAAAAGCAAGTTTAGATGGAGGCTGCATGAACCGTTTAAATAAAAAGTAAATATTATATACATAGTTGAACTTGATTACTTTTAGGCTATTTTAGTGTCAATGTCCTCCACCCTGATGCAAATACATGGTGATGTACGTTTCCTAAAACATATTTAAAGTTATAAGTGCATGACTGTATTAGATCATATCCCATGTAAATAATCACCCCCAAAACCTGAATGGGTATTTTCACGGTTCTCCGGTTTCTTCCCACAGTCCAAAAACATGGATTAAATTAATTTGTCCCTATATGGTGTGTGTCTGTGTGTGTGTGTGTAAGTGGGAGTGAGTGAGTGTGTGCCCAGTGAAAGGTTGGCACCCTGTCCTGGATGAATCTGCCCAGCGCCCAAAGCATTCTCCTCTGAATAGGCATGGGGAATTCTCCCACAACCCAAAGTAAAGGATTAAGCGGAAGATGATGGATGGCTGGATAAAAGTGTCTGTTTTTAGTGAACCCTTTAACAAAGACAAACTACTTTTGTTTCAGCAGTTGTTTAAGACATATTTAAGCCAACTTAAATTAATTAATTCATTCATTGAGGGCGTTCCCCATGCCCATCCAGGGGAGAACGTTTCAGATGCTGGGCAGATACACCCAGGTCAGAGCTCCATTCTATTGCAGGATACACTCACTCACACAGACACACATTAGATGGGGCAATACAGAGCATTAAATTTACTTGAATTCATGTCTTTGGACTGTGGGAGGAAATCTCACCTAGATTGGGATTCGAACCTGAATCTCCAGCGCTGATCGCTCAAGACGAACGTGCTAACCACCTAAATCCAACAGGTTTTAGTAGAATAATGAATTAACTATAAAGTAACTAAAATTAATTGAATTAAATTAGTATTCTGAAGTCATATTTAGCTGTGAGTTGATGTTTATACCGATCGTCTAGATTACTAATAAAGGCTAATTGAGATGGGGCTGGAATAACAAACTACTGAGTCGTCAATAACAATTAAGGCAAACACACAGAGGTAATCTGAAAAACAAGGATATTAAAAATATCATGCATGAGAACCAGCATATAAAACATGTTAATATGACATTATTTTCTTTTGAGAGCCTCTCCAGCTTTGCTGGCTCACTGAGCATGGTATTTAGTGGGGACAAGAGCTTGTAGACTGTCAGCAGTAAGGAGAAATGTCTGTTATGAAACTGTGACAGATCTCAGAAGTGCTATAATCAACCCTTACGAGTGAAAGCAGCATTTTGGTCAGATCCCATCTTCATCCCTGGCTGCAAGGAGTGCAGGGGGCTCAAAGCTGAGAGGGCAGTCTAGAGACCATTAGAGCGAAGTAATCACTGAACATAAGCTGAATGGCTGAAGGACTCACGCCGGGTCCATGGCTGACCCTTTAATGGCTCTAGTCAATTGAATCATTTATGGAACAGAAAAGCCAAAGCCAACGCTAATGTGCCAATCCTGATAATATTAGGGTAGTGTTGGCGTGCTCACCTTTAAAACTGGTGGAAATGTATTGAGGTGTGTGGGCGAAAGGCAGGTTAAAAAGCTCTCTTTGATTATTACAGGCTATGTGCCAAAAATCAGCCATAAGGCCAAAACCATAGGAGGGCACCTAAAAGCTGATGGAAGTACAACACAAAACAATTACATGGATTGCTTGCACAGCGGCAATATAATGCTACAGCCATTACATTTTGTTCAAAATCAGCAAAGGTGATTTCTATTACTAGACACCTTTATGCAAATATATTATGTAAGTAATTAAACATTCGCAAATAAATATTTAGAACTGACCCCCTATGAAAAATTTACATATTTATTAAACAGTTTTTCAGAGACTTACTTAATTGTATGTATTTTTTTTTATCTGGCAACATGCAGCTGAAGCTTTTATGTAAGAAAATGGACAAATTATATAGTCAGAACAATGGAAAGTTATTATTATGGTAGGTGTATTATTTAAGGGTCCAACAGTTGTGGCCTGCAGAGCTAAATCCCTCAAACATCCAGGAATAATAACAGTCTAGTCTAAAAACTTTAGTGTTTAAATTTTGATGTAATGATTATTGAGGACAATCATAATTATTATTCATTGTTTTTACAACATTAAAGATAAAATTACACTTTTATGTCATTATAGTTGTTTTGTTTTTTGAGTTTTAATAGCAACATAGCAGCAATAAATAAATAAAAAAAACAATCAGTATTTATATTATTTTGTGTTTAAACATTAATTAATGTACATTTAATTACAGATTAAACTGAACTCAGGAAACAGGTCAAATCTTAATATTATAATTTTATTATAAAAGTATTGCACATTCTCTCACACACTGTATACTCTGTTTGTGTGTGTGTATATAAACATAATATTCTTGCATTTATTTGTTTTAAATATTGGCAACGTCAGTAGCAACTTCAAGGCAGTCGTGACACAGGATGGTTTACAAGTTAAAACAAACCTGCTCATTTATTGGGTTTAGAAAAGTTGGACAAAATTTAGAGTTAGATTTATAACTTATTCCGCGGATTCTGATTTAATTCAGTCAGACTTCATTAAACCTGAAAAATATATTTATTTTTTTCAAATCAATTTCCCCGAGTTACTAATCCTAACAGAGATTTCAAAGCAGAGAACGTCTGGTAGCGTGTTTGAAGTTTTGAAGGCGGGGGTAATATTGATTATGGAAACACTATCCAAGAATCTTCTGAGAATAGATAAGGTTGTTCGGAAATTGGACTTAAGTGATGCAACGCTACTTCCAACACATGCAGCCAATGATCGTTTTCCTTATTAATAATTTTCATGGTTAACTGATCAATTGTTTACTTTGAAAAATGTCAGAAAACAATCAAATATATTAATAGGGGTTTCCCAAAGTCCAATATATAGTTTTGTCCATATTAAAATATTCAGTTTACTGTAAAAAAGAAACAAATAAAATCATGAAATGTTACAATTAAGGCATCTTTTTTTTTCTTCACAAAAATGACTTAATCTGATAAATTATTAAAATATTATTGACATAACAGTTGCTGACTAATTGATTCATTGTTGTTGCCTTAGCGATTCTACACTGAATGCTTCTGCAGTTAGGACACCTGTATAACGGCCTGCGCACTGTGTTGCTTCGCAGTTGAGTTGTTGTTGCTCCCAAATATTCTCACTTTATTACAACAGCACTTAAAGAGGAAATCTTAACAGGTTTGAGGTCTGTTTGACAGGTAGCATCCTATGACTGTGCTATGTCTTGAAAGCCCCAGAGCTTGTCAAAATAACTTTTATTTTTAATGGAGATAGGATTGGGAGAAATAAAGAGTGCAGAATACGAGGTCACATAAAACAGAAGTAAATAATAAGCAGTCACATCTTTATTGTTGCAGAAGTACTGATGCCAAACAGCCGCTTGCACAAACACTTTGCCTAAAGTCCACGCCAACCCCCTCCACTCCAAGTATGGAATACAAACCACACATGACAAAAATGGATGCAACTAAAACATTTTGAAAACATGATCAAATGAGGTAAAATATAAAAAGACAATGCAGGGAAACAGCCAGTGAATCGGATACCGTGTATGCCTTACACTCCCACTGTCACGTGCTGAGGGTGCAGATATTAAAAGGAGTGGTGACCAATTACCAATTATGTGCCAGTGGCCTGAAATCTCCCACCTCATAATCTAATACTGCTCTCCTCAGCACGGCCCACCACTTCCTTTCAAGCGCTCCCTGGAGGAGGTAAGACTAATGAAATGTACACTTCTTCAGGCACAGCCTGGACCCAGCTCATGAGAAGGCAGTGTAAGCACATATGACCCATCTTCATCCACTTTATAAGGGCAAACAAGCCAGATCTAATTTCTAGTTAGATTTCTCTCATTTGTTTAGCTTTAGTGTGTTCTGTGTATTCTGTAGAGAGTTAATATATTATTAAGAAAGGGAATATGAGGGGGAAAAAAATATCAATCCTTATTTCAATCTGGGACAGTGGTGCTTAGCCTGGGGTTGAACATCTCTCCACATTACCTCAATCTCTGCTCTCTTTTCACCCTTCATAATTCATCTTAAATGAGGAAAAACAAACAAGCAGCATGACATCGAAAGCATTCTAAGTGCACTGTCTAGCCTTTCAGGGAAATGTATATTGAAAGAGAAAGTGAGGACAAGTAAGAAAATGGAAAGGAAATGTGTTGAGTGCATTGTTGGGTTAAAGTCGAATTTGTGCAAACCGTAACATGCCGTGAAATATTCAGTGAAAGACAAACAGAACAATCCACCTTGGAGGACAGATGCAGAGCAATGTTTCCTAACAAGTGACATTTCACAGTAAATATGCTCCATGAAAATACTGTAAAAACAACTTTTCTGACAATACTGAAAAAAAATGCAGATACATTTTCAACTTAACCAGTTTTTAGACATGTCTACATCTGTACATCTGAGTGCAATTTTAAATCAGAATTCACCCAAAAGACAGAAGCTCTATATAGAATTAGATCATTCATCCAGTCATTCAATATATTTTGCTTAAACCTCTACTAGGGTCACTATATGTCCATCCAGGGGAGAATGTTTCGGATGTGGGCAGTCACACCCATGACAGTGCACCATCTATCACTGGGCACAACCATTCACACAAACATACTGACAAACACATACTATATGGGACAATTTAGAGCATTCGGTTAACCTTGAATTGAGGTTTTTGGACTATGGGAGGAACCCGGAAACCCGGAGGAAACCCATGAGGACATGGGGAGAACATGGAAACATCCTGGAATTATATTACTGATATTTAATTTTTCAAAATTTCAATATTTAGACACGCGGTGAGGACATCGCAAGCCTGCCAAGCTTTTGTGAAACTGCATGATCTGCCTCAGAAGTCTAATAAGATGTTTGTAAGATGATGTATCTTTGATATGGCACACCGGTCTCAGTCTGTCCTTGTTTTATTTCTTTTTTGTCCATGCGGACACAGGGAGAACACAACAAGATCAAGATTCAAGGCTGGATCTCCAGCGCTGAGAGGAGAACGTGCTAACCACTAACCACCATGCTGCCCTAGAATTATATTACTGATATTTCATTTAATTTTAGGTGGATAGAAATGTTTGGGCACCCTTACATTTATTTATAAATCAACACATCCTCTACAGGACACTCTCACACACATTTTAATACACTGCTATTTTTTATTAAATTAACAATTATGAAAGTTAGTCTAGATGATTGTATTCAGGTTTGAGTTCTTTAGTTCTATTCAAATTTCAGACACACAGTGAGAACATCGTAAACCTGTCAAGCTTGTGTGATACTGCATGATCTGCCTCAGAAGTCCATTAAGATGTTTGTAATACCTTTTTATATGGCACTGTGGTCTCAGTGTATCCTAGTTTTATTTCTTTTTTGATTTTTTACAAGCATAAAATGTGAAAAATGCTGCGTGCTGTTGTACGTCAATAGTATATAGTTTCTTAATGCATTCTTGTCAGTGTGAAACTATTGATTCTGCTTAGTTCAAAAATCACATCATGAATCATAGCACAAATAATGCTGTATGCAGTATGCCATCATCCGAATTGGTGCTAAACATCTGGCATGCTGGTTGACCAGTTCCATCAAAGTGATGAGATCAGCTAATGGAATCTGATATGTGTGACAGCATGATATGCTTTTCTGTGTGATTTCTGTCAGAGAGAATCTTATCGTTCCTATCCTTGTCATAATGATCATCAACTGGACTCAATGTGAAGACAACACAAGCTGCTATTGGGTGTGCTTAACTGCGATTACATCACAATAAAGCAGGGTTCGGAGGCACGGTGCTGAGCAGAGTGCAGATAACTCTGGTTCTCCAAGATAAAATCACAGTAAAGTGCCGCCTTGGGTGACTGCTTTTCAAATATTGGGACAAAGCAATATAAATTTACCTATGTTTAATATATTTATATATTTATTTAAAACTACATTTGGGACAAGAGTTCTTCCAAATGCAATGACATACTATTAGAATAGCAAAACAGGAATAGATCTGTTTGTTCATATATAGTTTCAGTATTAATATCTGTAGATGCAGATGAAAGATTAAAGTGCAGATAAAAGTCACATATATATCCATCTATTATCTTCCGCTTTATCCACTACTAGGGTCTCCGTGGGGTTCTCCATGCCCATCCAGGGGAGAACGACAGGGCACCAATCTATCACTGGGTACACACACTCACTCACACAAACACAACTCAATTTGGAGAATTCAATTGAACTGAATCCATGTTTTTGGACTGTGGGAGGGAACCGGAGAACCCAGAGAAAACCCACGCGGACACGGGGAGAACATGGAAACTCCACCCAGATTGGGATTCGAACCGAGAATCCCTAGCGCTGAGAGGCAGACGTGCTAACCACTAAGCCACCATGCTGCCCCACATATATACATACACACCCACGGTTGTTAGCATGTTCACCTCTGGGCGTTCAGCGCTGGGGATCCTGGTTTGAATCTCAAGCTGGGTGGCGTTTCCACGTTCTCCCCATGTATGTGTGAGTTTCCTCTGGGTTGTCCAGTTTCCTCCAACAGTCCAAATAGATGTATTCAGGATAAATTAAATGCTCTAAATTACCCCGTGAAGTGTGTGTTTGTGTGTGTATGTCTGTGTGGATGAGTATAGTTTTATGTTACAGACTGTAGTCCATCTGTTTCTCTGTTTATTGTAGGGTGCGGTAGCTCAGTGATTCAGTTATTGGGCTATTAATCTAAAGGTTAGGGGTTCAAATCCCAAGTCAACTGATGTTACCAATGTGGGTCCTTGAGCAAGACCCTTAACCCTCATTGCTCCAGGGATGCTGTATCAACCCTGTGTTTTAAGCCCAATTTGATATTTGTAAGTTGCTTTGGATAAAAGCGATTGCTAAATGACCAAATGTATGTCAATGTACTTATTCTGTTAGTCCACTTTATTATGTGGATGATTCTTAGTACTGCAGAAATACTGGCATGGTAGTGTGTTAGTGTGTGTTGTGCTAGTAAGAGTGTATCAGACACAGCAGTGCTGCTGGATAGAGAACAGTACACCAATCAAAACATACAGGTATCTGAATCCTCGTACCATCATCCACCACCCTAATATTACCTGCTATGTGGGGGTCTCAATCATAAGAGAATAGAGTAAAGAAAACCAACAGCGTATTTAGTGAAACAGATGGATTACAAAATGTAATTTAAAACTACAAATAAAATGGCGAGTGCATACACACGCATATATATATATATATATATATATATATATATATATATATATATATATATATATATATATATATATATATATATATATATTCTTATTGATAGTAAGATGCCACTTGTCATCTTATCTTTTCTAGGCTTTGAACTGTTAATCTAGCTCCATATTGTTCCATCTAATTCTGCTCTAGCACTGAACAGATGGACAGGTAATTCTAACAGAAACCTCTGCTGTGCCTGTTTAATAGCAATGATTACCTGTCATGTCTGTTTAATTAGCAGAAGTTACTGTGCACCCTGTAAA
The DNA here is from genome assembly GCA_019802505.1 of Corydoras sp. C115. NCBI lineage: Eukaryota > Metazoa > Chordata > Actinopteri > Siluriformes > Callichthyidae > Corydoras > Corydoras sp. C115. The sequence goes on from JAFMOC010000007.1 coordinate 15,172,490, forward strand.
ATCCTCTTGGCTCAGTGAGCACAGCAAAACCCAGACATAAGCAGTTGGAGGTGGACACACTCAGTCAGCTCATATAATCTTATCTCCCCATAAAATATTTAGGATCTGTATCTGTACTTTTTCCCACGCTGACTTTCTTTAGGTTACAAATCCTCCCCTAAAATATTATTACTTTTTTTTCATACTTTATGTGTTCGTTAAAGTATTACAGCATGCATCTGGGTGTTTTTGTTTTTTGCTATCATATTGTTTATATTTATCTCTTCACTGTCAGTGTCCTTGGAAACTGGGGCATGGTCGAGAGTTTTAATCAATTTACTGAGTGGTATGGCTGCCCAGTCAGACAATCCTAGAGGAAAGCTAAATACAGGCCCAGTAATAAAAATAATACACAATCTAATCTGAATTATGGTTGAAAGAGATTAGGGTACAGTAATCCTGTGAAAAAAAATGTGAGGAATATAGTGGATGTGGGGGTTGTTTTGAGGTTATGGAGTCATGAGGTAGACAGTACCATTTCATCAAAAATACTCTAATCTGGAGGTCAAACACCTCCAGTCACTCTTTCTATCCCTCTGCGATCCCTATATCTGGGATCAAAGTTAATCTGAACTCTGGCTTAAAAAGCCTCCAGCAGTAAAGCAGCACAGATGAAACCAGTAGGTGAGAGTGCCAGCCTTTAGACTATGCCCATACTAATACATTTTCATTTTAAAACATCTCACTTTTGCTGTGTTAATGCCAGGCAGAACCGACAGAAACAAAAACAGTTGAAACCAAATGCACTTCCGCTTTGGATCTTAATCATGAATGATGGTACTTGCAGTAACTAAGCAACCAATTGCAACGGTGACAATTTTCTGTTAATGTTGGTTATCTGAACTTTTCAAAATGTACTTGGCATTAAACATCTGCATCTTTCCCACAAAAGACTGGGATTGGTTTTACTGGCTACTAGTGCATAACCACACTTTACTACTGGTGCCAGTGGTGTCTTATAATGGTTTATTTGGTTTCATGTATAATGAGACAAAAAACATTTGAAATAAGGTTTTCTCAAGATGTATTGAGAATGGTCCACATTCGGTTCACATTCGTTTTTTTCCTGTTTTTTTTTTTTGTAACATCTATGTTTACATTAGGGCTGTATTCAACTACAAATTTTCGTAGTCGAATCTGATTCGTCAGGTTTTCCCTATAGTCGACTGATAGTCGAATCAGTTAAAATTTCACCACAAGATGGCGCTATAAGCATAGTTTTTAAAAAAGATTTTTTAAATATATTTTACTTGTTTTTCTAACAAAAGAAAACCTTTTTTTTTGTTTTGTTTTTTTTCTTTTTTTTCCTAGAAATTAGGATAATTTTATTTGACAAAAGGCTATATATATAACGAAAACAAAGACATTTCATGTAAAAACTAATGCTTAGCAGCAGCCATGGACACCCCCATGTGGTCAAAATGGTACATTCGACTATGAGGTTCATAGTCGACTACGGTTCTCCGAATCGAATCATCGAATCAGCGAATATTGCAGCTCACCCCTAGTTTACATATAAAATAATGACCATAGCATTGCGTTGCATCTGGTTGTGTTGCACATGTGTTGCGTATGGCTTAGCAGAGCAAAAATGTTTATTTTACTGTTATAATGTAAAGTTGGTAATAATAGATTTTAGTTCAATATTAAACATTTTCATTAAGGTTGCTTATTAAACCATATTAATTAGATTCATTTTTCATTATATAACCAATGTCTTACAAAAGAAGCAGATCTAAATGTCTGTTTAAAATATCTGAGTGAATGTTACAGTGGATATAAGATTGAATGAATCTGAATGAAGAGTTTGAGACTAAATATTACATTGTCAATTATACACAACCACACACACACACACACACACACACACACACACACACACACACACACACACACACCTAAATGCCTCCAAAAGCGTGTATAACAAACAGACCTTGATACCGTTTCTTTGACATCTATAAACAATATAGAGTATCTGTCTATTTCAGGTAATAACTAACACATTTGACTGAAATTTCTTTTTCATCTAGTAATATTAGTAATAGTAGGTAAACTGCAGTGTGGATAAATGTGCTTATTTTAACAACACTGGCTTAAATATTATTTTAAACCACTTCAAAACAGGACGACTAAACGCCCTGTGGGCAGAATAATTACTTACAATCCCCAAAGGGGTCATGCTTAGTTAAGTTTAACAAAGCACTAGGACAAAAGACACTCATTCTCTTGTGACTCAAACATTTTCAACATGTCCTTTTATCATTTTTTTATACTACAGTACTTAGAGGCGTCTTCCTGTTGTGTGTTGTGACAGACATACTGAGCCAGGATGTCTCCATGTAATTATACCTATGAGGACCTTCATTTTACTGCAGCTGCCCACACCAGATGAAAGACATGCAAGGCACAGCCATGTAATTGCCCTTCTTGTTGAAGGAGGGGAAAATAAAGAGAGACAAGAAGCATATAGGGGGGGGGGTGAGTTGTGGCATACCTGTATATCCTGTTTACCGTGTGTCTTACTACACCCCATACCCCTCTACACTCCCAATGTGTTGTGTGTGGCAGTTATTGTGGCTCCAGTCAAACAGATTTTGTTTTCTTAATGTCTGTCTTTGGGGCAAAAGTGTAAACTGTTGTGCTAACGTACCTGCACACACTACAGTGATGTGTAACTACACTCAAGCACGTTAAGACAATGTGAGCAGATGCTGTCAAATGCAAACATACACATACACACATATACACACACACACACACACACACACACACACACACACACACACACACACACACAATACAAGCCTGTCAGTCACACTTGGTAGCATAAATCAGCAACAAAGGACTGACACTTGAGAAGAACTACCAAACAACAGTAAACTCATGTATTCAGACTGCAGTGTCTAAAGAATAAATGGTGCCACAATCCAATATCCAGAATTTTCATGTCAAGTTTCAAACCTACATGTGTAATGTTATGTCATTACAAAGTTTTGAAACCCATTGTCGTAAAGTTAAATCTCAAGTATGTAAGGCATTGTCCTGATTTTTACCTTCAATGCTAAAATGCCATTACATGTGTAATAACAAAAGGAAAGAAGACAGATATCAGTCCTTTCTTCTTCATATTCACTCAATAGCATCGAAATAAAACTTAATCACAAGGCCATTTGCATAAAACATGAATCTTACTGAAAAGCTTAGTAACATCAAATGCAGTAGCCTACAAGAAGGGTGGGGTTTCAAGGGTGGTAATTGTATTAATATTCATCTAATGCCATTAGCTTCTGCTGAATCCTACATCAGAAACTAGGGTAGCGAGGGAGGTGTCTTATGCTCATGTGGGGGAGAATGTTTTGGGCACAGGGCAGATACACCCAGGACAGAGCACCAATGCATCGCTGGACACATTCACATACTCACACACACAAAAACACACAAATTTAGAGCAGAAAATTTTCCTTGAATCTATGTTTTTGGACTGTGAAAATAAACTGAAGAACCCTAAGGCGACCCATACAGACACTTGGAGATCATGGAAAGTCCACCCAGATTGGTATTTGAACCTGGATAACCACTAAGCCACCGTGCTGCCCTGTAGTATTTAATATTTAATTGACATTAAAATGACATATTTAAAAAAAAGTCCCAAATGAACCTCTCTTTTTTCATTTCAACAATATCATGAAGATTTTTCACTCTATTCATTCCATGATTTTGTCCATCATATAATTTTGTGGCAACATTTAAAGAATGCAGTAGATTTGCTTTTCGGGAGATGTGTGGTTAGATGTCAATAAACGTGTTGCCATGGAATAAAAAAATATTGGTTATTAAAAGTGAAAAGTGAAGACGAACAGAAAAAAGGACTGCCACCCAGTTCTACCTAAATCAACCTCAGTTATTATTATAGCAATCTTTAGTTAGCACCTGTTTTGATACACTAGCAACATCATCCATCCATTATCTTCCGCTTTGTCCTATATTAGGGTCGCGGGGGGTTCCCCATGCCCATCCAGGGGAGAACGTTTTGGGCGCTTTGCAGATACACCCAGGACAGGGTGCCAATCTATCGCTGGGCACACACTCACTCACACATACACACTCTATATGGGGCAATTTGAAGAACTCAATTGACTTGATCCATGTTTTTGGACTGTGGGAGGAAACCGGTGAACCCGGAGGAAACCCACGTGGACACAGGGAGAACATGGAAACACCCAGATGGGGATTCGAACCGGGAATCCCTAGCGCTGAGAGGCGAACATGCTAACCACTAAGCCACCGTGCTGTCCCCACTAGAAACATACTCATGTATTTAAATCTGCCATCGAATGATGTGATGGAAACATATTTTAATCCACACAAAGATGCTTGTTAAAAGGTTGAAAAAATCTGCATGAATTTACATAAACTCACACACTGTAGGTGACAAAAACCCAAATCCAATCTTTCGCATGACACAAATCTGACGTTTTATAGCCATGTTTATCATCAACCTGGGTGCTGTTCTCCCAATGTCTGAATGGGTTTCTTCCGTTAATTCCAGGTTTCCTTCATTAACCTTAATTAGAATAAGTAATTTAAAGGATGAATAGATAAACAACTGATTGATGTAAATAATCAAGGCCATGTGCTTTAAACAGATGCAGCATCGTGATTATTTCCTATTTTCCTTTTTATGACCCAAAATATAAAGTAGCCCACATTTATTTAATTATATACCTTCTTCCTCTGTAACAAAACTATACGTGTTATTATTTTGAAATCAAAATACCTAGCATGAAAAGCGACAGACAGACAAATCTGGCCTTTGCTCCAGCATGCAGTTACTGTCTGGAGAACTACTGTATGAATTTTAACACTTGTGGCAACAGCATATCAACAGTCTTTGTCATCACAAGGCATGGTGTGGAAGGACCTGTCTGACTCCGTCCAATGCCAATAGGAACAATTGTGACTCAGACTGCTGATCAAGCCTTTTGGCCATGCAAATGCGTTATCAGCTGAAGAAAGTGAATGCCCACATTCACGCTTTACATGCTTTTGATTATCTGAAGCAAAAAACGTAACACAAACTCCTTAGATAGTGAGCGATTCCCATACATTTGGATTTGTTATTGTTATCCATGTTTTAATATGAAGTAAATTGACAAAGTGCAGCTCTTGTATGATTAAATTGAGTGTGCAGGATACTCAAGCCTGGATTTTTTCCTGTGACAGTAAACATGTCATTTCAGATGGGAAAAGGCAAATTGTTTATTTGAACTGTGCAATTTTAAAACTGATAAATGAGATTGCTGCACCCTCAGTTCTGTAGCACGAAACAGTGTTGGGCCGTATCCCAAACCAACAATTCTTTTAGCAAAGAAGTGCAATTCTGATCAAGTCATCCATGCAATGTGTATACACGTTATACACACTGGCTGCTTGTCTTTATTTTTGCAAGCTTTTATAAAGCCTGAATTTGGAGCCCAGAGTAATCAATGCAGGCTTTTGCTCTCCATTATAAAGCTCTATATTAACAAGCATTTTGAGCTGTTACTATAATTGTGCAGATAAAATGGGTCATGTTTTCAGCATAATACTTTGAAAACTAGAACACAAAAAGGCCAAATGTTTTTATTTTATGTGAATGAATGGCTAATTTATATAAAATAATAATAATAATAATAATAATAATAATTATAATAATAATAATAATACAAATAACTGTATCTACAAACCAAAAAAGTACAACCAAATCACATATATATGTCTGTGTGTGTTCCTACAAATTCCTGAAGTGAGTGTGTGTGTGTGTGTGTGTATATATATATATATATATATATATATATATATATATATATATATATATATATATATATATATATATATATATATATATATATAAAAGAGAGAGAGAGTATGTTGTTATTCTGGCTTGAGGGTGAGGCCCATTTCTTCCATTCTCTCAATCAGAATAAAGATTCAGTTTATATACAGTACTAAAAACACTGCATGTTATATAATTAACAGTTTGAACAATCTGACACATTTTCAAATTGAAATAACATGAACTTTTGACACCTTCTGAAGACCCTTATACGAGCAAACCTTGGTAACTTGTCAGTAAGTCCAACTCATGCCTTATCCTAATCACCTTGCACGACTCACCCAGCTCACTTTTTCTTTCATTATCGAATCAGTCAAACAGACAAGTCCTGGAGGGAGAGATGAGAGATGGAACCTGACAGTCTCACATCAACCCTTTTTTTAGTAAGTAAAGTCCTTCACTTGAAGATTAATCGATCAAGTTGAAGCACCTAGCCCACATTTTAGATGCTTGATCAATAGCCATCTTTACAGCTACTTCTCCTGCAGTTACACTTGCAGATCTTTTCCTATCACAGAGCAATTCGGTGAAGAAAACGAGACGAGACGGTATGAGGTGGGATGGGGAGTTAATGAACCTGCAGCAGTCAGCATGGCGTCCATCTGTTTCCTTTATCCCCATTACCATTGGCCATGCAGCATTAGGGCACTATGCCATGCTAGATAAACCTGACTCTCCGCTCTCATACACTAAAGGACTGCAAACGGCTCCCAGTGGTCGAATGGTTATGCAGGTGCTTAGGTCACAGCCAAATTTAAGGACTGATCTCAGACAGAGGTCTAGCTGGATTTAGCAGCTAAGATTTGTGGCTAAACTCTAAAATCCATTGAGTGCAGAGCTGAGTATGAGGTCGACTTTAGAACCATCTGGTTATGAACAGGTAAATGAATAGGTAAAAAAGATTTGATGGAATATATATATATATATATATATATATATATATATATATATATATATATATATATATATATATAAACCCGGAGAGTTTTCACCATGGTGGGATTTAAATATTTATGATTTAAATTTATTAATTTATTAGAAATGTTCATTCAAACATATTAGAAGACTATTACATCAAATCAAAATACATTGGATGAATGCCATGCTGTATCCAATAGAAATGCAGCATGCCACTACTGTTTGCACATTTTTTTGTAAACAGCACACTATTGGCTGATGGAATGAAAGGCAACCAAACTCAGCTTGCTTGGGGATTTTCGCGGGGATCTTTTTAATGCAACTCCCATAATAGGTGATGTGTAGTAGAGACTTAAGACTCTCACATAAACATTATAATTACAAAAAACAATCTGGTATGTAATTAATAAAAGGATCATAGTGAATATTGTGTTCTCATGGACCCTTGGCTAGGGGCAGTCTGGATACAGTTAATAATATATTGGTAAAAGTTTGGTGTATACTTTTTGTGCCAAAAAATTGTTGCAATATCAATTTCTTTAACCAATTCTGTATCTTGTAGCATCTCACTAACAGTTCCACTTAAGTTATTTGACTGACTGATTTTAGTCTGTTTAATAAACTATGAGATTTGCATGTTGCAGAAACTAGTTTCTATTATTGAGATATGAAAATGAGTAATGAAACATAAATGTTACTGCTTAAATTGCTAAGTGTGCAAATCTGTGATTTTCTTTTTTTAGCTATTTCAAATCTTCACACCTGATCAGATCTTCTGTCATTAATCAATCCAGTTCCAGAATTCCCTGTTATAGCTGTACTAGGTTTGGAACAGCTGGTTAACTGGCAATGACTGTGTGAGGTCTTCAACTCACTTCATTATAACGCTACTTTATCACACACTGTCATACTCCACTGACCAGCAACACACACTTACCACACAATAATGCCAAACCAGCTGCTCTGTGTGAGAACATGAATGTGTGTTTGTGCGTGTCTTCCTCGGGTGTTAAGGACTCCACCCTAGAGTAGCAGGGATACTACAACAGAACCTTAATGCTTACTCTCTCCTCCTGCTCACATCCCCCATGGACACCACCCACAATGCCTCCTCCCTTGGGGCAGATGGGAGACTTAAAAGATGTTAAAATGTAGACTGATTAGATTCTCCACGCTGCCTTTAAAAGAGCGTTTCCCAAACCCCCGAAACAGCACTGAAATAAGAGCCAAAGTGAAGAGAGACTAACTTCTTAGGAGACAAAGGAAAATGAAAGACAGATTGGATGTTTAAGTTAGAACACGTCGGAATGCAAAACCGACCAAATCAGGAAACAGATGAAAACCACAGTAACTGGTGGTAGAAACTTCCATGATTAAAAGAATGTAGTGTGACCGAATGCCTTCAATCGCTAAAAGCACAGATACTGAATCTGGCTGGATCATAATCACTTGCCATGTACAAGTCAGAACTTTGCTTTGAAAAGCAAAGGCCTGACAAACTAGATGAGAAATTATTAAGAGACCCTGAAAGTTTCACAGCATCAAAACTCTAAAAAGTACTGGTTTAACTCACCACCCTAACATCGTCACTAAAAGGATGCTTTTAAAGGTCTATTGTCTAGCATTAGAACACAATTAACTGCTATGTGTGTAAGAACCCATAAACATTGAACATTTACCATTATTAGTGCAGTCAACACAACAGCGAGTACGGTTACAGCATGGTGAGATGTCATTGTGACATTGTGTCAATGAGCAAATGATGCTCTATTGATGCATTGTTTTATGGTAATTCTTACTAATAAGCAGAGTGTGTAAATATAGGCTCCAGGTGCTTATCCAAAGCTTATCCAAAAAAAGGCTCAGTTGTAACAAGAGGTAGCACAAACTGCGTCCTTAAAATATTCATAATATTTTATTAAGCGTAACATAATGTTGTTTTAGACACTGTTTTTATCCCACCACTGCAGCAGAGATAAACCTCTGACCCAAACTGATTCAAAATCCAATTACTGTAGATGGCAGTGGGTATTTAAGTTCATAAGTCTATTATACCATTAGATATAAAAATGGGATGCATAGAAAATTTCAAACTATCCTCAAATAACCAGCTTGAAAAAATACACATGCACAAACAACCTCATCAGGCTGCTGGATACTAAACAATGCCAGGCAGTGATTACTTCTGTATGGCAGTTATCAAATGATGAGCCGTTTGGATCCACCTCTCAATCAAAATCACTTCATCAACCATATCAGGACAATTAAAAGCATCAGCCACGTGGCATGGAAGGACAAAGAATGACAGTAATGAGTATGGGACTGTTGAATTAGGACATGCAGTGATCTGCCTGTGTTCACAGGTGCAAAGCAGTTCCACTAAATTCCTCTGAAGTGGTGAGAAACAAGCAAGAGTTCCCCAGCCAAACACACACTCAGCCTGGCATTCATCTAATAACTTGGTGCACCGTGACTGTACTTTCCTACAGTAGGAAGTCAAACGGCTTTTCTTTGCAGAGATTGAAGTTATTAAGTTGGCTGCTGCAGCTGAAAATACTGCAATCGAAGCTGAAAAGGCCTGTCATATTCACAGTGCCGGAATGAAAATACAAACTTTCACATGTCATCTCCAGGCTCCATTGTTCGGGGATGACTGAATAGAAGTGTGACTATGAAAAGAGAACAGAGGCAGACTAAACACACACATATACACACTCATTCTCTCTGGCAGACTCTCTCAGAAGTGGAGAGAGTAGCCTGGCCTTCCCCTCACCCCACACACAGCGGTGAAGAAGAACTTCTTTCAGCCCTTCAATTCAGCCTGGGTACAAAGCTACCCCACAGAGTCATTCTTCCACAGACCCTGTCAGTCTCCACCCACCCGACCCGCCTTCTCCCACGAACACACACGGCCATAACCCACCACCCATCTGGCATAAAACCCCAGCCGGGCTGATGAGTCTCCCTCTCTTCATTTCCCATTCATCCACCCGCTGCTCATCCCGACTTTATTAAAGTCTCCCTTTTTTTCCCATCATCCACCCCTCTGCTCAACCCCAGCAACATATCCTGTCCATAAACACTGCTTAGCGTAGCGCTGCTCGATTTCTTTTTAATGAATGTTTGTTAAAGGCTTGGGCTCACTTCACCTGAGAAATGAAGAGAAAAGAATGTGGAATTTTTGGTTTGGGTAGAGAACAACTCAAATAAAAAACTGTGCTGATTAAATAGTTAGAATATTCAGATTTTCATAATTTTCACGATTTCCATGATTCATTTCTATAAGAGAGTGTTGCATCAGAAATGATGGTTTTCTTTACTGTTAACCAATATACAGATGGGGACGTGAAACTGGAAATCTTAAAAGGATCTTAAAAGATAAAGTTTTTGGACAGAAATCAGGTGTTTGTGGAAGAGACATGTTTTGAGTTGTTTTTTGAAGATGCCTTACAAACTCTGCCTTGCGGACAGAATTGGGAAGATCATTTTGGAAGATTCTCACTCCATATCGTTCACCATTCAGCAGTGTGGAGTGAGAATTGGCACCACGGTAAGGTGAAATCACCAGGCAACATTTATCAATGGAGCGGAGTGAACAAGTAGGAGTGTATTTTGGAAACACAGAGTGAAGAACTCTGTTCTTCTCAAATTCAGGAAACAGTAGGTGCCTTGGTTGTTAATAAAAAAAAAAAAACTAGTTACATGACTGCAAATTAACCGGATGTTTCCAAACAGTAACATTACATTTAGTCATTTATCAGAGGCTTTTATCCAAAGTGTCTTACAAATGAGAGAACAGCACAAGTCAGCTGTTAAATAAAAATCCAGCTACAGCTTAGAATTATCAAAACCTGCTCATTATCCGATCCAGCCTTTTATTTATATATTTATTTTTTATATCAAGTGTTGGTGGAAGAAATGTGACACGGACGACCTCTTGTTGTGTGCTACATGTTTAAAAAAGTAACTCTGGACAATATTTGGAGCAGATTTTGCATGCAGACAGCATATGCACTGATGCTGGGTTAGTTGAGGCAGTGAGTCATTGCAAGTTAAATATCTAAATGTCTTTTCAATCTGGAATTGCTCATCTGTTTTATGAACAGCTGCATCTATCACCATCATTCCAAAGAGACTTTTAAGACTATTCAAAGGGAACAAATCAAGTTTTCGTCATCACACCATCAATAGCCCTTTTCCTCTAATATCAGTTCTTTCATAAGTACTTCTCATAATCAATACGGCAATCAAAATTATAAAAAGACAGGAGCGATGGGATTTAAGCCTCATTTTTTATTTAGTTTTCCTACGCTCAGCGGCTTATAACAGCTTCTCTCCATCTCGCTTTCTCTCTATTACTTTTAGTGGTTTGCAGGTTTATTACAGCACACAATATGTATACTATTGGCAAAGTAGAGTTCTTGCCTTCGATAAGAGCCTTAATAAAAAACATCGCACAACAATCAGCTCATCGGTTAGTATCCTTCATTTTCTCTCTCTTTCTCTCCCTGTCTGTCTCATCATCTTCTCCTTACAGTGAGCCAGGGACTTAATGATCCTTGAATGCCACTGCTTCTTACTTCCCTTTTCAATTCTTCTTTTAATATCTAAAAAACCAAGCTCTCAGCCTCATATATCTTGCTTTCTGTTCACAATTTCCTTACACTTATTGTAGGGGCAAAGTGCTCAGAGTGATTAATCCCAGCCCATTATATACATATACGGATAGATATGCACCATTTACTGCAATGTTCATCTCACTGAATTTAAGTTTAATACTGCCGGACCTCAGAGACAAGCAAGAATAATTATCATGTCTGACTAGTCTCAAAATGCCCATTCTGTGCATATAGACGCAATTGACACTATGTACTACCCATAGTATGTAATGCACACCAAGACACATATACACACAGACACACCACACCATGTAAAGATTCAAAAGAATCGTAAACAGGTTTAAAATATTAACAAGGGCCACTTTGCAGTGATGAATAATACAGGATTGAGGAGTGAGCCGAACACCAGTGATCGCCAGAACCCTCTCCCATCCATTTCTTCCTCCCAAAGCTCTCATTAAACTAATGTACAGCCTAGCATTGCAGGTCGCACTCCCTACCAGTCTGCTCACTAACATATGCATTGTTTCTCTCACAGTCTGTCTCGCTCTCTTTTTTTTTTAATGGCAGACTGTACTGTACTATCTATCAGTTCTGCCCACCCTCTGAATCTTGTAGTTATAGTTCCTTAAAAGTTTTTTTCCCTTTGATCTATTGTCTATCAGAGGTGGAATAATTATCCCTCCTATAACCTGTTCTGTCTAATCGTTTTACCACAAAGTCCCAATGAATCATGGCTTGTTTTACATTACAAGTTGCTCCAGAAAAAAAAAGCCTTTTGAAATCCAAATGACACTCTTTCTCGTAGTAAACCAAATGCACCTTTGTAACCTGGAGCATGGCAAGACAATCCACATGGTCTCCACAGAACGGGCTAGACAGGTTCTGCTCTTCAAACAGGACAAGGTGAGAGGCCTGAGGGTACACCCTGTCACCTTCCATGGTGTTTTTCACGTTTTGACCTTAAGGAGTAAAGACTAACATTAACCACACATAATCCTGACTGTTTGCATTTTTCTCTTATTTTCTCCTATTTACCTATTTATATAGTAGTTGAAATTTTGTACACACAGGTTCAGTCTTGATTACAATCTACCAGCAATTTTCCTCCACAAAACATGGGAATACCAACATGAGCACACTTGCTTATCTTTTAAAGGAATGCATTTTTCAACCTCATCCCTATCTACTCCATCTGTAGTATATGAGCAATTACTATGGACAGGAATTCTGAAACATGTCCTTGTACTGAGAGTTGCACAAACAAGTCATTAACATTTCAATAAGTTGTGAAAAATGTAAAAAAACAAAACAAAACAAAAAAAAACAATAAACATTTAAATGAATTAGTAATTGGTCTGTTCATGTGCAGTACACCACATGGGAACACTGAACAAGGTATATTGTTAGTATTGTATGTAATAGACAGTAAAATTAATTGTTTTGGGCGGGATGTTGGCATGGTGGTTAGACTATCCGCCTCTCAGCACCGGGGATACAGGTTCAAATCTCAATCTGCTCAGAGTTTCCATGTTCTATCTGTGTCTGCATGTTTTTTCTCCGGGTTCTCCGGTTTCCTCCCACATGGCAAAAAAATGGATTCAAGGGGAATAGGTTGCTCTAAATTGCCCGTTTTTATATTACTCTTATGTAGTCTGTCTGTGTGAGAGAATGTGTTTGCCCAGAGAGGGATTGGCACCCTGTCCTGGCTGTATCTGCCTAACACATGAAACGTTTCCCCCTGGATGGACATGGGGAACCTAGTATAGGATTAGGCAGAAGATAATGAGATTCTGTTAGGAAGCTCAAGCTCAAGAACAGTATACCAAGACTAATACAATATACAGGTAAAGCTTTAATCAATGCTTTGTGCATCTCTGGTCAAATTCAATGTCTTGATGTTTTTATAAATTTTTATTGAATTGATTGTTTTTTTCTTGCCCCTGATAACAAAATAAGCATGTTAAAGTTAATACTAATAAACCTAAATATAGTAAAAAAAAAAAATTTATTAATAAATTAAGAACACATTTGATGCACTATATGGACAGAATAATTGGGACTTATATCTTAATCACTGAATGTAGGTATTTATTCTGTTTCATTTCCACAGGTGTATTAAATTATGCACCTAGCAATCTATTTTGTATAACTGTATGCTTTTTGACTTTGTGGGAGCAATTTCAGAAAAGAGCTTTGTTGCATGTATAAAAAGTAGGTATCCGAATACCGAATCCCTTGGACTGCTCCAATCATCACATGAATGCTGTTTGCATTTATTGATTTTTTAAATTTTAATTTCCATTAAACAGAAGGACACTTTCAAACACACATACATACAGATAAGTGATAAGGCTGATGGGGCTGAGAAACCAGACTGGGGTTCCTGGCAGTCTGGGTAATTAACGTGCATGTCAACACAGAGAGAGAGAGAAGTCTCACAGAGGAAATCCGAGCTCAGCACATCCCCACACACAGGCAGGGAGGATGAAGGAACATACATAAAAGAAGGTAAATGTTATCTGTTTTGACTCTGATGTTTGATGGACTAAAATATGTGTTGGCAACTCTGTTTCGCTGACAGACACAGAAAGGTCGTGATCGAGGAGCCAGGGGCAACTCTCAAACCCTGACCCATCAAAAAGCCCCTTGCCTTTGTCTGCCTTATAAGCAGCAGTTTAGGCCTGAAGACTGTAATTCTTTCCATCCAGATGAATTAATATTCCAACAACATTTTTCATAATATGCATATAGAGCTTTTCATAGATTGTCTGTTCAAGGATAGCAGGGAAGTTGCAGCATGCGGCTCAATATCATGTCAGAACTGTCTGAAATGTGAAGGCAGATACTAAACAATAAGTATCAGAATCAATATGTTACCTTTACAAAGGGACAGATCTACAACAGACTTTCATGAAACCACAAGATTCAGCTACTTAGCATCCTCATCTTGACTCCACCCCCTGATTTACCTAGCTTATATTTTAAAAACAGTCCCCCAACCACCTGGCAGGTTCTTGCATGTAAAATTTGATTACAAATGTAGGGGCAAAATATGGATTATTATGCATGATTTCTTCTCATTTTACTACAATTTTCAGTTTGAGACATGAAGGTAGGAGAAAAACATCTTTACATGTATCATCATATTTCTCATTGCCTGTACTAACCTTATATTCAATTCACTAGTATTACTTTAACATTTCATTCATTAAACGATTCCTACACCGGAACGCTACATATTTTTCTTAGTTATTAAAAATGTTGCAAAGGTTTCATGGTACTGTGCAACACTCAAAATTTATTCCAACACAAGATGGTTACATTGTTTTTCATACTAATCTCTAAGTGCCAAGAGCTATAATTTCAATATTTCACTATATTGAGAATAAAATGGAAAACCATTAACTCTAAACTCACTTATAATTAAAGCCTAAGGATATGTGTTGGGGCAGTTAACAAGCATTTATAACAGCCATACAGTTTACACCAAATAACAGATGTTTCTCTCCAAGTACAAAGGTCATGGGATGAAACTAACAGGCACTGTCTTGTTAAAATGTTTTCCCCTCAAACACTGAAGCAATAAATATTATGCTTCATAGACAATCAGAAACCATAGGGAACATATGCTTATACTGTGGTGACAGTAGTTTAATGGGTATAAATGTGGCCTTACCGCAAGGAGATTCTGGGTTTGATTCCCATGGGTTCTTTTTATGTGTACTTTATATGTTCTCTGTGTGCATGTGCCATTTCTTTTGGTAGCTCCAGTTCTCTTCCAAAGTCCAGAGATAATTAGGTAAGGTGAACTGGAATCTACACTGTCCATATGCAATGAAAGCTGGGATAGGTTCCAGCATCTCCTGTGACATTCATTAGGATAAACTGATATCCTGTTTTAGGCAACAATACTGCCTTGACTATATCCTTAAACATTACACACATTTCTGGATTCATTTGTGCATGACGTAAAGTTCAGTGTTAAATCAAAGCCTAAAAATATAAATTTGTGATTAATAATTAAAGTTGATTTAAAGATACTGATACTACAGTGGATTAAGGATCCACAGTGATCTCAGCATGACATTGCTTTAGGCTGATAATGTTTTCAAAAGCTCAGTATTGGCATCAGTATATAAAAAAACCCTGCGATATGCTCGGATGATAAAAAGAATGTAAATTCAGTGCACACGATGCAACGTAGGCTTAATAATTGTGTATTACAAGACAAGCTTCGACATGAGGTAGACGCAGGTGAACACATCAGGACATTCTAAAACTGTCAGGATTCAAGTTGCTGAAATGAAAGTTTTATATAAAAGATCCTGAATTAAATGTAATGTGTAGCTTCTTAAATCATAAAACACGGTTTATTCTCGTTTATCACATCTGGGAGTTTTTAAGCTTAAGTTCGGGTTCAGTTAATTTATATAGTGGTTGTACAATAGTGCTCGTCTCAAAGAAACTTTACAATATTCTACGCCTGAACTTTGAAAGAGCAAGACAAAGCAACTGTGGCAAGAAAAATCTCTCTGGTATTTGTTTATTTTATAGGAATAAACCTAGAACCAAGGTTTAGTTGGGGACTTATTCTTCTTGACCAGCCCAGGAGAGTTAAGGAGATAATAATAATAAAACACATATTACGTATGTATATATTCAATCAATTCAATATGTTCAGTCAAAAACCAAGTAAGTTAAATCAATAAACAACAGATGAATTGATTCAGTTCAAAGTTCAAAGGAAATCCATCTGATTCTGCAAATCCAAGTGATCCAGCATTTTTAGCTTGCCTTTTTCAAAAGTAACACGTTTTGCTTATATTTTTTGTCTATCTTGACCTTTATGTAGATGTGAATTATTACAGCTTCTTGCTTACAATATACTGTTGATTTGTTTGTAAAAATGAACGTAGAGCGTCTGCCACATTCTTTTTGCAGTTTCGGCCTCAGACTTACTTTGGCTCACACAACTCACACTCTCTTTCTGCTGTAACACCTGTGCACAATCTCAGCCTTTTAAAATATGTAATACGTTCAGTTTTTAAAATATGTAACATGTCTGTTTCTCTGCACTGCTTCAGTAAAAACCTGGACATGCATATACACCTATAAAAGAAATAACGTCCAATTTTATTGAATGCCTATAAAAATGATCTACATACCACCTGGAAATGTAACGCCTTAACACTCCAATCTGCTCTCCATTTTACCTATAACTCCCTTATTTTTCATGAGGGAATGGCTGCATGTAATATGAACCATAAAGGAGAGAAAGAAAGTGTTTTATGTCTTTATATTATATCAACAAGTGGGCAATTACAATAGCAGTAACAGAATAGGCAAGAACGCAAACATAATTTTCAGTATATTCAGTATTATACAGTTAAATAAGTTTATAAGGGAATTTCACATATCAATATGGGTCGTAATGTGGTTAAAAATTCTTTTAATTATTGACAAAAAACTATTTTGCATCACTAAACAATTTTAAAAAGGGCCTCTTATTGTGCACAATGCATGAAAAAGTAGAAAGTATTTAGTCCCTCTTAAAAAGCCACCAGACCCTGCCTGACCCTCTCATTTAAATAGTCTAGAATCTTAACTAGTTCAAAGACTCCTTGATTTACATCTAGGTGTTTTGCATACATCCTGAAGCAAATCAAATAAAATTTGACATATTATTATTTATTACAAAAAGGGAATTATTGATTTAGTGGTTAATGTAAATTAAGTTGCTAATATTCCCTGAATGAAAAAGTTGTTATATACCTATACCTATATAGCCCTTATTGAGAAACATTGTTTTTTATAACAAATAACTGAGGTGTATTAACAGTTGGAAGATTTTTAGGTCAGGTAATGCAAATTATGACTGGATGGCTTCTTTTCTGCAGGTAATATATCCGCCCCAAGCTGACTTGTAATTTCAAATTACCTGCTTGTGAGAAATAGCAGCGGCTTACCATGATCATTTGAGGGCACATGTCAGTCGGCATAAGAAATATTACATATTTCATCTTTATATATGACAAAACTTTGATACTCATGACACACGTTTTAGGGAGGGGTTTGCTTTCCTGCAGCAAATACAACAAATTCTTACTGAAGTCTTTGTTCCAGTTAAGCTGTTTGTCTCCAACCTGTCTGTGGCATTAGTATTGTCCCTCTAATGCTCTGAGGACAGGCTGTTTTTGATCAGAATCCGACACCTTGAAGCTACTTATGCAACAGACTGTAGACTGTATGCCACAGTTTGTGAAGACATTAAGTACAGGAGTTGTACATGGCTTAATTATAACGTCAGAAATGTAGTTCTGGAACAGTTAAACAGAAGTGCTAGTACTGTAATGTAATGTAATGTGCAGATGGAAATGCATGCTGTAATGGAATAAGCACTTTTAAAGACTAAATTATTTAGCTGCTCAAACCAATAAGTAGTCAAATAAATAATGAGACAATGTTTGCAACCTCCTCCACACAGATTATGTTAATAAAGGGATATCATCTGATATAATCCCAACAAGGTTTGAATTAAGCACACAAAAGGACTTTTAGGTTTTATGACTTATGGTGAAAACTGAATCAGTTACTATTCCTGCTACAAATGCCAATCAAAGCAGAGGAAAAACAGTGGGTGCAAATTAAGCAATATAAAGTTTTACAGCTTTCCAATTTGAAAGCATTGGCTCAGTCAACAGTAATACTAGTACTATAATGTAATGTAATGTGCAGATGGAAACGCATGCTGTAGAGGAATAAGCACAGACTTTTAAAGACTTGCAACCTCCTCAACACAGAGATTAAGTTAATAAATGGAATAATCGGATATAATCCCAACAAGGTTTGAATTAAACACACAGAAGGACTTTTAAAACGTTTTGTGACTTATGATGAATACTAAATATCAGTTACTATTCTTGCTACCAATGCCAATCAAAGCAGAGGAAAACAGTGGGTGCAAATTAAGCAATTTAAAGTTTTACGGCTTTCCAACTTTAAAACATTGGCTCAGTTCATCTTTACACACCATACACTGTGGATCTAAAGCGACACTGCAGATTCTACTTTTTTGACTTCACTTTTGTGCTATCAATTTTAAAGAATCCTTAGAAAAAAAAAGCTCAAACCGGACAATTTCCGAACAGTTGCGATGACCTTTTGTGGAACCACCTGGCCGGGAGCAACGTTACCTGTGCTGCACACGAACGATCCGCCTAGAATGAGCAGCGTGAGGAGCGGACCGGGAGCTGGGGCGCGCTCCGGCCGCACACGAACCATCGTTCCCGGCTGCGCCGCTGCAGAGAAGCCCGGCGCGATCTCGGACAGAAAGTCTTTGCAGCAGTCGGTGGGTTAAGCTCTGGCCGAAGTGCGACGCTATTCCCGCGGAGGACGTGCGGGAGCGCTCATCCGGAATCGCGCGATTAGTCAGTGCGCCCAAACTTTCATAGAAAGCAAGCAAAAAGGTTAAGTTCCACAGGCGGGCTCGCAGGTGCTCAGTGCGCAGCCAACGCTCATCTGCAGCAGACATGCGGAAAGTTCGCCGGATTTAAAACTTCACCATGTCTGCACCGTCTTATCCACGACGCGGGGCAGATCGGCGCGCCCGACGCGGGCGAGGACGCGCAAACACGCCGGGAACAGGTTGTCCGTCGAGCCTGAAGCGAGCGGCGGCTGCTATCTGTGCGCGGCCATCCTCAGAGCGACGCGACGCGGACGCGGCTCGCTGAAGACTGGGGCAGTAAACACGAGCCGCGCGGAGAGGCAGCGCACATGCCGCACACCCAGCTCCCGCTCAGCCAATCAGCGCGCAGCTCCCGCTGAGGCAGCGAGCGAGGCACGGCGTGCGGGATACAAAGTAAGCTGTGGATTCCGAGGTCACGGAGACGGGATGACATGTGCAGCCCCCGTTTTTATTAGGTGCTCCCACCGTGGAACTCAACCCATATATCATTTTAGTTCACCATCTAACCTGCACCTGCATCGAAGACGTTTGTGGATGTTGTTTGCGGATAAAAATCTGGTCATTTAGCTGAAGCTTTTATCCAACCTCTGGAGCCATGAGGTCTCGCTCAAAGACCCACATTGGTGACTTCAGTGGACCTGGGATTTGAACCCGCAACCCTCTGATTGATAGTCCTACACCTTAAATATTGAGCTACCACACCCATGAATGGGTGAATGGTGACCGTTTGCCTCAATGTTCAATGCGTTTTTAATAGACAATTCCAATAAAGCAATTCACTTCTTCCATCCATCCATTACCTTCCGCTTTATCCTCTACTAGGGTCTCGGGAGTCTTCGCATGCCCATCCAGGGGAGAACGTTTCGGGCGCTGGGCAGATACACCCAGGACAGGGTGCTAATCTATCGCTGAGCACACACACACTCTATATGGAGTAATTTAAAGAATTTAATTGACCTTGATCCATGTTTTTGGACTGTGGGACGAAACCGGAGAACTTGGAGGAAAGCCACGCGGACACAGGGAGAACATGGGAAAGTCCACCCAGATTGGGATTCAAAACGGGAATCCCTAGCGCTGAGAGGCGAACATGCTAACTACTAAACCAGGGTACCACTGCAATTCACTCTAAGTCAATTTATTTAAAAAGCACATTTTAAAATAGCCGAAGCTGACCAAAATTGCTGTACAACAGTTGAAAATAATAATAACTAGATTAAAGGGGTCAACAGGTTAAAAGAAGTCACATTTGCAGCTCAACATAAATATAAACATACAATTAGGTCAGGTAAAAAAATAGTAAACAAATAAATAAAGGCAGCCATAGACCACAAACCACATTTTAAATATAGGGATCGAAGTATCAATTTCAACCATGGGCAAGTGAAATCACACTGCTCATGATTGATCAAGTTTGTATAACATTGTAGATGCTGTTTTAGGTATAGCATACACAGATTCTGCTAGGAAAAAAGCAAAATGTGTTCCTTCATATGGATCACAATATATATATATATATATATATATATATATATATATATATATATATATATATATATATATATATATTTTTTTTTTTTTTTTTTTTTTTTATTATATTGATCACAAAAATTAACATGAATCAAATGCTTTCATCCCAAAAAACAACCTACTAATACTGACAACTAATAATTAACCCAACATGTGCATGTGGAACACAAATCTTTATATAGGCTACAACAAAGACTACTCTTTATCCATAAGTCTAGTTTTTGCCGTGCTTCATCCAGGTGGTGCATGTTCTAATAGTGTTACCACACGAGGGCGCCGTTTCCTATATCCGTTCAAGCACATGAATGAATGCTCAGTGACGAGCTTTGTGCCACCTTGAATACATAAATAATAACATAACAGTATTTCTTTCTACATTATATATTTTATAAGGTGGCAGTCTGAGATCTACTTATTTATATATTTTTTACCATACAACATTCCATGAGCATATGATCATTATGTGACAGTCACATATATGAAATTGGTTTTGTCTGGTTGGTCATTTGCTTTGATTTTGTCTCCTGCACTTTACAACCCAAGGGAGCAGCCATCTATCGGATAATATTGCATCTAATGAATTCACACATACACAATTTCTCAGAAGAAAATAGCTATTTCCAGGTTTATTTACACTTTGTGCCTTGTAATAGTCAAGGAATGAGAAAATAGAACACAGTTCTAAAATAATAAAGAAAAAAATCTCGGAACTAGAATTCCCTGATATAGTAATTTGTGGCACCACATATTGCTTTAATTACATCCATCGGTCTTGGAAATATTCCTAAAAGCTCCACATACGTAGATTAGGGAATATTTGCCCATGCTTCTTTGCCAAATTACTTAAAATTAGTCAAAATTTCTAGTGACTGACAAACACTTCCAAATTCAGTCCATCCACAGGTATCAGCTGACTTGGCCACTATAATGGTTGTGTGTTTAGGTGATTATACAAGTAAATGTCCAACCCAAATATAACTGTCCAGCATTGAGTCATTTGATTGTTTAACTTATGAATTTCAATGAACTTGATCCATGTTTAACAGAATGGACAATTTTTAGTACTGTGATACTGTTTGATTTCTGCTAAAACCCACCACCAAAGGTTTTTGGAGACCAAAAAACAGCACTGCAATATAAGGTGGCGATGTTTAGTGCAAATCAAAAAGAAAACTCCACTGAGTACATATTACATTTACATTACATTGTTCATTTAACATGCACTTTTATCCAAAGAGACTTACAAAGCACGCAAAGGATTGACCACAGCATCCATGGAGCAATGAGGGTTAAGGGTCTTGTTCAAGGACCCACATTGGTAACATCATTGGACCTGGGATTTAAACCCACAACCTTAAATTGATAGCCCAACACACTGACCACTGAGCTATAGTTAGTATAAATTACAATTTTAGCAACGTTTTTTGTGGATGTTACTCTTTAGCTGAAGCTGGGCAGTTGGCCAGAGTGAAGGAAACGGCTGCAACCAAGTGTATTTAATTATTTCATTAAAAAACATGAAGACAGCTGAAGATGGCATGAGTGTAACCTTCGAGTGTGATAACCTTAGACACATCACAAAATCAAAGCAATGGCTTAAGGATAGGAAGGCAAATGTCCTTGAATGGCTGGGTCAGAGCCCTGCCCTTAATCTTATAATAAATCTATGGAAGGCTGCGAAGAGAGCAGTGCATTGCCAATCACCAACATCAAAACTGGAATGAACCTGAATAATTCTGAAAGGAGGAATAAGCAAATAATCCCCAGCCTTGCTGTGCAAAGCCCATAGGAACATATCTTACCAGACTGATGGCTGAAATAAAAAAACAAATGTGGCTATTCAAAGTACATATTCAAAAAACTGATTACTAGAAGAACACTGTTATTCTAATTTTGTACGATTTTATAAAATTTTTAGCACCGTGCCCTTTTGGAAGCACACATTTGTAAGACAAAAGACAAAAAGTATACTTGAAGCCGGTCACTTAACATAACACCGAGGTAAGAAACTATTTATATATTCACATATATATTCACAAATATACATGCAAAAAACACACACAGGGTGGCACGGTGGCTTAGTGGTAAGTACGTTCGCCTCCCAGCACTAGGGATTCCCGGTTCGAATCCCAATCTGGGTGGAGTTTCCATGTTCTTCTCGTGTCCTCGTGGGTTTCCTCCGGGTTTTCCGGTTTCCTCCCACAGTCCAAAAACATGGATCAAGTCAATTGAATGGATTTAGGGTACATATAATGCTATAAATTGCCCCATATACTGTGTGTTTTTGTGTGTTTGTCTGTGTGATTGCATGTACCCAGCAATAGATTGGCATCCTGTCTTGGATATATCTGTTCAGTGTGTAAAAACGTTCTCCCCTGGAAGGCTATGGGGAACCTAATATTTATATATGGACAAAAGGTTGTGAAACTGAACAGATGATTAGTTCATCACATACAGAAACATACTAAGATATTGCCGTAATATTACATCTTTAATTTACTTGGCACATCATTATAAAATGTCACACATTAAAGGGAGAGAACAAGCAATCTCCACATGGAACAGCCCTGTGGGATGCCATGATATGTGTCACTGACATGAGAGTTCTAATACTAAGTTACGATGTAAAGGAAATTAATTAAGCATTACCTTTTGCATCACATTGCAGTTAAAGATATCATTTCAAGATTTTACTGCAGACACAACAGACCAGCAACTAGACTAAGTTTAAAAATTGTTAACCTTTTACTGAAATTTATCAATAACATTACCACTGAAATAGTTGCATTTGATTTAGGAACTTTTCAATGATTAAATGCTGTCAAGCTGTGAATTGAGATATCACTTTTCATAGCAAGTTTGAAACCATGAAAGACACCAAGGCTGTCTCTGTCGTGCACATGTACCACTAAACTCTATTAAAAAGCTCCTTTAAAGAAAGAAGTGAGAGGCAAGGCAGGCAAGCAGCAAACCTCGTCTAGGCTTACAGTACTGTATCTGACATAATCTTTAACATTCTGCTGCCTAAAGCCAACTTCAAACGCTCATAATCCCAAGGCACTAGTGAAGCCGGATCCTCCCACCATCCTTTTCAATATTATTAGACAGTTATCCAAGCCTCTGGTTTATAGGAGCAAAGTGTTTCTGAGTCTACATACTGTATGTGGTTAGTCATCAGATCGGTTATGCAACATTAAATCTATTCCGTTTACTGAGAAAGAACGTAATCATTAGCATTATTTAATGTACAAGCATAAAAACATATGACGATATAGGTAAAGAGATGGCATGTTGTTAACTTTCACTTAATCCTATACTAGGGACTAGGGTTGGGAGGAGAAGCAGGCCTAATAACAAATTTAAGGATTATGTCGAACTGAATAACCAATCAGTTTAATAAACAATTAATGTAATCTTATTACCTTCTGCTTAAGGAACTAGGGTTGCAGGGGTTTCCCCGTGCCCATCCAGGGTAGAATGTTTCGGGCGCTGGGCAGATACACCCAGGACAGGGCACCAATCTATCGCTGGGCACAGACTCACTCACACAGACACACAAACAAACACACACTATACAGGGGCAGTTTTAGATATGACAATTTTAGAGCATTCAATTTACCTTGAATTCATGTTTTTGGACTGTGGGTGTAAACCAGAGAATCAGAAGGAATCACACACAGACACGGGGAGAACATGAAAACTCCACCCAGTTTGGGATTCGAACCTGAACCCCAGCACTGAGAGGCGGATGTGCAAGCCACTACACCACCATGCCGTGTGAATTGCTATATGTTGGGTCATTTTAACGGCACCCCTTTACTCTTTGAATATCTGGCATGTTCTTAGTTATGAAGATCAAATTGTTCATTCTTGTGCTAGCATTCAGTCAGATATTTTGGTGAAAGTTTATCAAAAAATGTCAGATAAAGACAGTCTCAACACTCCAACATACTGGACAACATAACCCAGAGAAAACCCATGAGGACACGGGGAGAACATGGAAACTCCACCCAGATCGGGATTCGAACCTGGATCCCCTGCTAACCACTAAGCTTTGATGCTAAGCATTCATTCATTCATTATCTCCCGCTTTATCCTCTATTAGGGTCGCGGTGGGGTTCCCCATGCCCATCCAGGGGAGAACGTCTCGGGCGCTGGGCAGATAGACCCAGGACAGGGCGCCAATCCATCGCTGGGTACACACTCACACACTCTATATGGGGCAATTTAGAGAACTCAATTAACTTGATCCATGTTTTTGGACTGTGGGAGGAAACCGGAGAACCCGGAGGAAACCCACGCGGACACGGGGAGAACATGGAAACTCCACCCAGATGGGGATTCGAACCGGGAATCCCTAGCGCTGAGAGGCGAACGTGCTAACCACTAAGCCACCGTGACGCCTGATGCTAAGCAATGCTTTAAAATTTGTGAAATATATACAGTTTTTCAAATTTCAGCAATTATACAACTTCTGATTTTTATCAATTATAAAAGTAGATAAAGAGAATCCAATTAATCAAACAAGAACTCTTGGTGAAAAAATTACCCATAATTTCACAAGTGTGTGCACCTTTGTTTTTAGACTCTGATGTGGCCCACTTTTGCAGAGATGACTGCAATTACAAGTTTCCAGTAACTGTTGATCAGTCTTGCACATCAGCATGGAGAAAGCGTAGGCCATTCCTTCATAAAAAACAGCGACTGCAATAGTCGCTAAAAGTTTGCAAAACATTACATTAAATGTATCAAAAACTATATATGAACTAGAATTTTTTCTTATTATACTTGTTATGACAAACTATGAATTGAATAGAGTAGTGTGCTACTTGTGCTATAATTGCCATGATGCACATGTAAAGAAGATAATGATAACTCGTTGCTCTTTGAGATAAAACGGGGCTCACTCACACACAAACTTTTAATCCTCATGGCTACTTATTTTTTGACAATTACAGGTATGTTATGTTTTAAATGATTAACAATAACAATTAATAGTTTAAATGTATTTCTTTATTCTCCTTTGAAGATTTTTATTAAAAACTTATTTTGATGTAATATTTATGCAGAAAATTCTTCACAAATGTTGAAGCACCAGTGTATATGCTTTGTCCTTAATCTCATTTAGAGGATTTGCATAATACTTAAATGATGTGACACTGGATCATGCTTAGACTAATTGGAAATATGCTTCTAGAGTATGACATTCATATAAGGGTTTAAAACTTAATGCATGAGTAAAGGAATTTTAAACGTTATCTACACACACATTGAAATAAAAGGAAGATGACCTTACTGCCATTAGACACACACAAAGGTACGAAACAGCAACATTCCTTTTTAATATGTATTTCGTTAGAAGGCTGGGGTCATAATTTAGTCTAAGACTCATTCCCCCAAAATGTACCACAGAGCTTCACAGGAGGTCATTGTCATCAGTGGCCATCAACTTTACACCTACTCTCTTTAGGTGTAGGTTCATTTATATGTGCAATTCCGAATTACATAGCATATCGTTTTATATGTGCAATGCAAAATACATGCAATAAAGCGTCATATGGTTATTTTGTGCAATATTTGTCACCACTGCCACTTTACCGTTATTATTGTATTTTATTCTTTAAATTTTGTTGCTGTACTTATTGCTACTCTATTCTTAGTATATATATATATATATATATATATATATATATATATATATATATATATATATATATATATATATACACACACACACACACAACTCTTGAGCAACAGTAACATCTGCAATTTCTCCTCAGGAATCAATAAAGTATTCTGATTCTGGTAACACAACACCAGAGAGGGTAAGGTTAACTTGGTGGTTTGAAGGCCTACCCTCCAGATTTTGTCCTAAGTGTGTCATTGAGCCACCACAGCACTCAACCAAAACAAACCAAACCACATGTTCAGTTCAACAAGTATTCATTTGGCTTTCATGCAAATCATCCAACCAAAGGCCACTGTTTTCAAGGAGAATTGTACGTTGTTGTTTTTAGTCATAGTAGGGTGTATCATGTGACCAAATGCAAATTACCCAACCAAGTAAACATGGAAAGAGGATAGCAAATGTAATTGCAAATTCGTTCTTTGCAGTGACCTGTTTAGTTAGATTGCTAGTAAAATGTCCCAGCATGTAAATGGTGTTTCTAATGTTTATATATAGCTCTAAGGACAGTGTCAGGGCCTTGTTCTGGATGTGGGCATCTAACTAAAGCCAATAGAGAGAGATGAGAAAGAGTTCCATGAGCTCACTCGAGTTGGTTAAACAGCATTTGAGCTATCGAGTACTGAATCAGCTAAAGAGGCTTGATCCAGCAAGAAGAAGATCAGTAAGTTATGCAGACTGGAGAAGTCAGGCTGGGAGAGAATGTATCCTGGGACTAACAGTTACTAAGCCTGCTTAATCAGCTTAATCAGAAACGGTGTAATGTTCATAATGTAAAAAAAATGAATGGAATGTTTTTTAATCTGCAAGTCAGTTATAGTTATAGACAGTTATAAGTTATAGACCGAGCTAGCCAGTGAGATTTTGAAGCTCCCTGTGATGAATCAAAGCTGGAATGATCAGGAGGTCTGTTTTAGTCAACTTTAGCTTGACTTTCCAAATGATGGACCTTCATGCAAATATATGTTGATGAGACATGCAGATATCCAAACCGAAATTGTGGTGTCATAAAAGGAAAAGAATGTGTGTAATTGTAATAGCAACGATAAGAAAACCCATGAGCCGAAATATCCAATGAGGCCATGTACAATGAAAAAAGACGGAACCAAGAACTGAACCCTGGGGCACTCCAGCGTCTGCGTGTTGAGATTTGGATACATCACCTTTTCATGACAACTTAAAGGACCACTAATGAAGGAGCAAAATGATAAACATAGTTATTTAATTCACAGCAGTAAAGTAGCTTAACACCAGTGGTAATGAAAGCTATTAATTGAAAAAAAAAGTTTCAATTTCTAATGAAGCATTATGTTTTGTTTACTAATTGATTAATGTTAAGGTTTATCAGTATACTAAGCTGTAATTATTATTTTGTAAGGAAGAGGCATTTCCATCATCAGTAACTGAGGATTAAAGACCATGTTAAACGTCAGTAACCTGTAGAGCTTAAACCCTCTTAATTAAAGATTATTCCCTAAACCTCTCTAAAAAATCAAGCAATTTGAAATTAAGAAATTACTGGATTTTGATAAAACGTCAAAGAAATACTGCAGTATGTAATCACACAAAGCACGTAAACAAATACACAAGGTGAGATGCTGATTTTCTCCAAAACTGTGTTCAGTTGTACTTCGTACATTTGTCTGTTCTATAAATATACAGTATATATATCTATACTTTTCCATGAAAACAGACTTGTGTAAATCTGATCATTTAGATCTGAATCCAAAATAATGCACTAACTTTAACACACACTTTAAAAACTAGACCACAACAAAATGCAAATCTGTGCTGTCAACGTGGCAAATGTTGTGAAGCCCATATTTCTGCAAAATACAAGATGCCTTTAACATAAACATTAATGATGCACAGCATCATAATACTCAATGGCATCTTTGTGATTTTGTCCTTACTTGTATCTGCTGGAAATATTTAGTTTAATAGCCCATGACAGAAGTCTGACCAGTCACTTTTAAAACATGTGAATGCACAAAAGTGTCTTTTCTCATTATATCCTTTGGCGCAAACATCACGTAATGGCTCCTTCATTTCTGTTATAATGCGTCTTATTCAAGATAACTGAGTGCATATTCATTACTTTTTATTATATTAACAGCTTCAACAACTGGAACCCTGGTATAGATGTTTGATCAGAGGTTATACAACGACCTTACAACAGTAAGGTCACAACAAATAAATAAAAAAAAGTATTAAACCTTATAAAAGTTGTAAATTTCAAATTAAATGCCTTTACCATATTGAATGTTTAAAACTAGAAGTAATGAGCCACTACTGATTCAGTGAAATTCAAATATAACAGGCAACAACGACAGAGACGAGATGAATTCCACATGGGGAAAAAAGTAATAAATAAATGAAACCTGTTATGTTTTCCTTCATAAATATGTCAGTGAGATTAGAATTCAACATATCCACTGCTGAAAAAGACGACTTAATATATAAAACATATAGGACTGGTTTATTGGAATTGTTAGATCCAATCCTTAAACTGGGGCAGCACATTGGCTTAGTGGCTTCAAGGTGAATTGGCTGCTCTAAGTTGCTCTAAATAGTGTGTCTGTGTAAGTGAGTGAGTGTGTGCACCCAGTGATGGATTGACGCCGTGTTCTGGGTTTTTCTGCCCAGTACCCAAAAAGGCCCCCCCCCTGAATGGGCATCAGGAACACCCCCCCCCCCCCCCCCCCCCACAAACACACACACACACACACAACCCTAGTCCCTTGGAAGGAAATGAGATTAGATAAACCGGTTAGTTATTCAATTTGACACAATCATTAAATTTGTTAGTTGGGCATGGGCTCGCAAATATTTGTTGTTCTTGTTATTACTTTATGTCTTTCATAAATTGCCCTTATAAACTACATAAACTTTTACCCATAAAAAACATGTTACATAAGGTACATTTATCCAATTATAGCTAGTTATATAATGCCATCTGTTTCATGTCTTCTGTGCATGAAATTTTGATCATCAAAAGCATGACATTGTCTGCTGCTTATTAACTTTACATGGTTATTAATCATGCTGTCATTCTGGAGATCAATGCATGATGCAAAACCCCACAGTGATAGCAATGACAGTTAATGGATATTGTAGTACTTTATTTTTTAAATTACTTACTTGGCACTTATTTCATCTAAATTCTCCGAATCCACAGCACTTAGTTACAAACACCTAATTTTTTGTGCAGTTATTGTCCATTTACACACACACACAAATTTACATATATATATATATATATGTATATATATATATATATATATATATATACATATATATATTCATTCATTCATTATCTCCCGCTTTATCCTCTATTAGGGTCGCGGTGGGGTTCCCCATGCCCATCCAGGGGAGAGCGTCTCGGGCGCTGGGCAGAGAGACCCAGGACAGGACGCCAATCCATCGCTGGGCAATATATATATATATATATATATATATATATATATATATATATATATATATATATATATATATATGAGAGAGAGAGAGAGAGAGAGAGAGAGAGAGATGAGCACTATGGATGCAGGATAAGTTTCGATGTTCTCTCCATGTCTGAGTTTTCTCCAGGTTCTCCGGTTATCTCCTACAGTCCAAAAACAATAAACACCCTAAATTGCCCCTATATAGTGTGTGGATGTGGTTGTGTGTGAGTAAAATCAGGGTTGGATTGCGCCCTGTCCAGAGTGCATCTGCCCAGAACCTGAAACGTTCTCCCCTGAATTGCCATATTAAAAGGAAGATGAGATTAAATGAGATATATACATGTGTGTGTAGACAACCTCTTCTACCTACCACCTACTACATACATTATTAGTGCCCTTTACTTTGTTCTTTACTTATCAGGGCTCTCACAGGACCACCAGAGAGCAGGTAGAATTTGGGTGGTTGGTGATTCTCAACACTGAATGGTATTACGGTTGTGGTGGTGTTTAGGTTAATTAAAATTAAAATTAAAACGTTAATGACCTGATTTGGTTTTGACTTATTTTTTGGAGGATTATTACATACATCAAAAATGCAGTGCA
The DNA here is from genome assembly GCA_019802505.1 of Corydoras sp. C115. Taxonomy (NCBI): domain Eukaryota; kingdom Metazoa; phylum Chordata; class Actinopteri; order Siluriformes; family Callichthyidae; genus Corydoras; species Corydoras sp. C115. Next base: position 15,202,671 of record JAFMOC010000007.1, read on the forward strand.
TCATGCAATAGATAGAGAATAAACAAACTTACCATTTACTTCATATTTAATAGGCACTTTACACACAACCATTCAAGATGATTCAGTGATATTACTGTACAGAGAATCTTCACAGATATACATTTCAGATGGAATGCAGGATGGTAAAATCAATTGATCTGAAAAAGAAAATCTAATTAAAATGGAGAAAAGTTCACAAATAAAACAGATCAATATAAACTATTCAACACAGCAGCTGCAGAAAATCTAACTATAGACTGTGAATCCAAGTATTTGACTTTCAGTTATTTTATATCCTTTGTTAAGTGACTTTATTCAAATCCATGTTTCAGACATGGACACATTTGTTGGTACCTTTTCAAAGAAAAGAAAAAAAACACTTTTTTCTCAGAAATAACAAAACACTCACAAAAGTAATTGGCATCCATCATTATTTAAAGTTTTTTAAAAAATTGACTTTGCTTGTGATTTTTGATTCACTTGAACATTTCAGAGCTCAAAAAAATGGCAAGGACAGAAATACCTCATATTTTGTTGCACAACCTTTAGATGCAATTACTGAAAATAACACATTTCTGTAGATTTTTGCTTCTCTCAACAAATATCTTGTCTTTTTCTTCCTTCTCTGTGATTCTTAAATTGTGTAGATTGGGCATAGAATTAAATCAACATATTGTCGCAACCGCGTTATGTCCACCTTTTTAATGAGCATGGCGTCCAAAATCACAATCAGAATCAGATTTATTTTTGCCAAGTATGTTACACACATTGGAATGATGGTGTCTCTAGTATCATTACAGAACAATTTCAATTTACTGTGTTAACAAATTACAAATGTATTGTACAATGTGCATATGTATAATACAATGATAAATATGATAAAGGTGCATTGTGTGCTGTAGTGCAAAGCAAAGAAGTTCAACATAGACGATGCTTTTTTTTGTACAGTATGTGTATGTGCAGAGTGTTATTAGTATAATGGCATCAGGAAAGAAACTGAATTTACACTTATAAACAGCTGATAAACTGCGTCCACTAGTTTGGGGTAAAAGAGGGCGGAGTTTGGCTGGTTTACCAGCATGTGCTGCGGTTATTGGCAAATATGGGGGGATGCGGATGCACCATAGAGGAGATAAGAGTGTGTTCTGTGATTCCTGTCATAATGTTTTAATAAAAGATCATTTGTTCATGATGGCAAACCGTGTCGTCACTTCTTCTTGGCTGACGGAGCAAAATATTTAATATGTAGTAAAATGTAAAAGCCAAATATAAAACAGAAGTCGCAATTTTGGAAAGCAAAGAAAAAAAATCGGATTAATATCTAAAGCATACTGTACAGTTTACAGCTGTGTAAAGGAGGATGGAGGTGGAAGACTCTATAAAGGGATTCCATTGCCTTAAATCAGGGGAAGCTATAATTAAATATTATTTTCAGGACAAATTGAATTGACCCAAACCTCTCACTATCATTAATTACTCCTGCTGGGCCAGGAAAGAGATATTAAATAGATTTCAATAAGTGCATATGTTATGTGAATATTCTCTAATCAGCAATTTTAGCTCAGTTTAAGGAAATTCCAAGAGACTCGTAAAATGGTCATGGTCCTCTTACATGGTACAACACACACACACACAGACACACACACACACACACACACACAAATAAATAAATGGTTTATGTTTTGGCATAATAGCATAAAATTCCGATTTCTATGTTTCCTAATATACAGTTACAGTTTTAGAGCGATTTGGTCAGTCAAATTAGACCAGATGGTTCTCTAAGTCTGAGTTACTCTAACACATAGGTGTCAAACTCGAGGCTCGTGGGCCTTAAATTTGTATGATTTTTACAGGAACATTTTTATATTTGACATTTAAGTTGATTTTTGAAAAAGTGAAAAAGTATCATTTGAATTTAATTTTTTCATGTTTTTTTGCAGAATGTTTATATTTGTAACTTTCATGATTTTGACAAGCGATATTTTTATAGAGAGCAAAGTATGTTAAGTTATATAAAGTTTAAGTTAATTTATTGTGGAATAATATTTCTGTCTGTTTTATTTCTATTTATGTTCAGAAAACATTTACTTCCAGTGAGTTCAATCAATATTTATCCTGTTTGTCCCACAATCTAAAGTGTGCTGTGAGTTTTGGTCCCTGCTGCAATTGAGTTTGACACCCCTGCTCTAACATTTTCACTCTATTCCTTACCATGTGACTGTTGTGATCTGTATCTTAACCACTGTGCTGTTGTGGATGCAGAAAGGCCAATGCCAGTGCTTTGACATGTAAATATTGCGTTGTACATTTAATTAGATTACCATAAACTACTTTTGCATCATTATAGCATCATTTACTGCGCCAGTATTTAGATGTTGAAACGTGTATGTCAAAAGACATAAATTATGTTGTGAAGCTATGTGTGACTCCTTGCTAGTCTGCCATTTTCTCATCCCCAGGTACCAGCTTCTTTGAGCCACTGGGCTTTTAACAAATTTTATGCACAGAACAATTATGGTAGTAGTTGTCCTAGAAACTGAGATCTCCCACAGCAGCAAAGGCAAGAGCTAATGAAATTAAAGGTGACATAACAATCGAAAATGAAAGTATTTTACTCTCTATGATCTTTCGAACCTCTCCATTGACTACATGCTGAAATGTAAAAGCTACCCTAGAGCTATAAAGCCAACTGCATGACAGATAAGGGACTGACAAAGGTCTCCATCTGTCTTTGTAGTCTTAAGTGCCAAGGAACTTTCTTAAAGCAGCCTATTCCCATAAAGACACATGGGTTTATAGGAAGTTCAATTTTCTAGAATCTAAGGAACACCATTAAATGCTTGTCTAAAAGTTATTTGGTTCTTATTCACTGAATTAGTTTTATTGTCCCCGTGGTATATGTAGTGTCTGCTATATTTGCTATATGGAAATAAGCACAGTACCAGTCAAAAGTTTGGACACACCTCCTTCTTGCTCCATTGTCTATCTTCCCACTAGAAATAAAGAAATCTTAACAAGTCAAACAATTTTTGTCTTTAAACCTTAATAGGTTTTCAGAGAAAATAGAGAACATTTAAGTAAGAAAAATAATCTAGTTTCTAGAAAGCTTTTTTCAATTTTGAGAAATCTTAACAATATATATTTACTTACTATATTATTTATTTATCTATATATTTATTAACTGCTAATTTTACTTGATTCATGTACATTTGAACTTGATTTGTGACAGTTTTTTTTTGCAGTGTCCCATATAGATAGAATTTGTAGTTTTACAATTGCCAGTTCTGCAGTGACACTGATGCGGTGAGGGGGTTTTTAGTGCAGCAATGTTTTTGTAGTTCATTTTCCCCCCAGTGACACTGCTGGGATAGGAATAATGCACCAACCAAATAATACCACCCTGTGGTGCTAGCTAACCTAAGTGAACTTTGGGGTCCTGACCAATAGAAAACAGAGTAATGGACTACAGTCTGGAAATGTAAAACCACAAAATCCATCTTTACAGTAAGTGGAATAGATAACATGAACAATGAGGGAAGCAAAAAAAAGAGCCTGGTGTGGTCTGACTTTGTCAGATTGCTATTTTAATGATGCAGCTACCTGCACTCAATATGCTGGTCCATGAGGTATTCCATTTTACTGCGAATTGATACTGCTACACAGTACAGTGGGTTGCAAAAGTATTCATACCCCTTGAACTTTTCCATATTTTGTCATATTACAACCACAAACATAAATATATTTCACTGGAATTTAATGTGAAAGACCAACACAAAGTGGTATACAATTGTGAAGTGGAAGGAAAATTATACATGAATCAACATTTTTTTTACAAATAAAAAACTGAAAAGTGCGACGTGCAAAAGTATTCAGCCCCCTTTTCCCTGAGTGCAACCAATTGCATTCAGAAGTTGCCTGATGAGTGCTAATGACTCAAAAGGGTCCTCCTGTGTGTAATCTAATCTCAGTACAAATACAGCTGCTCCGTGACGGCCTCAGATGTTGGTTAAGAGAATATTGGGGAGCAAACAGCATCATGAAGTCCAAAGAACACACCAGACAGGTTAGGAATATGGTTTTGGAGAAGTTTAAAGCAGGCTTAGGTTATAAAAAGATTTCCAAAGCTTTGAACATCTCACGGAGCACTGTTCAATCCATCATCCGGAAATGGAAAGAGTATGGCACCACAGTAAACCTGCCAAGACAAGGCCGTCCACCTAAACTTACAGGCCGAACAAGGAGATCACTGATCAGAGAGGCAGCCAAGAGGCCCATGGTGACTCTGGATGAAATGCAGAGAGCCACAGCTCAGGTGGGGGAAACTGTCCACAGGACAACAATTAGTCGTGCACTACACAAATGTGGTCTTTATGGAAGAGTGGCAAGGAGAAAGCCATTGTTAAAAGAAAACCATAAGAAGTCCCGTTTGCAGTTTGCCAGAAGCCATGTTGAGGACACAGCAAACATGTGGAAGAAGGTGCTTTGGTCAGACGAGACCAAAATTGAACTTTTTGGCCACAATGCAAAACGCTATGTGTGGCGGAGAAATAACACTGCACATCACTCTGAAAACACCATCCCCACTGTCAAATATGGTGGTGGCAGCATCATGCTCTGGGGGTGCTTCTCTTCAGCAGGGACCGGGAAGTTGGTCAAAGTTGATGGGAAGATGGATGGAGCCAAATACAGGGCAATCTTGGAAGAAAACCTGTTGGAGTCAGCAAAAGATTTGAGACTGGGGCGGAGGTTCACCTTCCAGCAGGACAACGACCCTAAACATAAAGCCAGAGCTACAATGGAGTGGTTTAAAAAAAAAGAATATTCATGTGTTAGAATGGCCCAGTCAAAGTCCAGACCTAAACCCAATTGAGAATTTGTGGCAAGATCTCAAAACTGCTGTTCACAAACGCTCTCCATCCAATCTGACTGAGCTTGAGCTGTTTTGCAAGGAGGAATGGGCAAGAATTTCAGTCACTAGATGTGCAAAGCTGGTGGAGACATACCCTAAAAGACTTGCAGCTGTAATTGCAGCAAAAGGTGGCTCCACAAAGTATTGACTCAGGGGGGCTGAATACTTTTGCACGTCGCACTTTTCAGTTTTTTATTTGTAAAAAAAATGTTGATTCATGTATAATTTTCCTTCCACTTCACAATTGTATACCACTTTGTGTTGGTCTTTCACATTAAATTCCAGTGAAATATATTTATGTTTGTGGTTGTAATGTGACAAAATATGGAAAAGTTCACGGGGTATGAATACTTTTGCAACCCACTGTATAGTGTAGACCAGTGGTCACCAACACGTCGATCTCAATCACCTGACACACCTGTGTATTCTATTGCTAAGATAGCAATACGCCAGAAATACCTGAATACACATCATTTTAAGAAAAAAAAGCACATGACAGATGCAAGGCATGAAGACAGCATGTTAGAGGGGTGTAAATAATGAGCATCATGACTTGTGCATTATGGATGTAATAGAAAATAGAAAATAGATAATATTTACTGGGGCAGCACGGTGGCTTAGTGGTTAGCATGATCACCTCTCAGCACTAGGGATTCCTGGTTCGAATACCAATTTGGGTGGAGTTTCCATGTTCTCCCCGTGTCCGTATGGGTTTTCTCAGAGTTTGGGGGTTTCCTCCCACAGTCCAAAAACATGGATCAAGTCAATTGAATTCTCCAAATTGCCCCCTATAGAGTGTGTTATGATTGGCGCCCTGTCCTGGGTGTATCTGCCCAGCGCCTGAAACATTCTCCCCTTGATGGGCAAGTGGAACACCACCCCGTGACCCTAATAGAGGATAAAGCAGAAGATAATGGATGGATGGATAACATTTAATGTTGTATTATTCAGTTGTGCTCCTAACTTTTTTAATTTTTCTAAAGAAATATTCACTTACTTCAACATACTTTTTTTATATGTACTGTTTATTAAAATACATATTTACTAACGAGAAATAAACACTATGAAACGGCCCATAATCTGCAGGTTTACTACAAAGTGAAGTTTTTTCTCTGTGCCAGCATGTAGTTCAAACAGTTCTAAAGTAAATGTCTTGATGCAGTTGCTTAGCAGTGAGTCAGCACACTGTGGAATGGGCTGGCTTTGATTGATCCTTGTGTATGCTGGCATTTGGCTCACATAAAAGCGGTGTGAATTTGTGTACTACAGCCCTCCCACCTTAAAGTCACCTGAGTAAATACCTCAGCTGTGAGAGAAAGGCAGGAATCCAACCGCCTGTGAAGATGAAGGTACGTTTGGTTGGTCAGTAAAAGGAGATATTCATGAGCATTAGATATAAAACGGCTATGAGCCAGTACCCTGAATTATATAAACAGAATAATTCCAAAACTTTCATTAAGAATTTGCAAAAAAATTGAGGATGTTATTTTAACTTGAGAAATTAAATTAGGACAAATTTATAAATTTTTATACTATTTCATATATGTTAATTATCATATTATTTTGTTTAATATATAGTAATTTAAGGGCGGCACGGTGGCTTAGTGGTTAGCACGTTCGCCTCTCAGCGTTAGGGATTCCCGGTTCGAATCCCCATCTGGGTGGAGTTTCCATGTTCTCCCCGTGTCTGCGTGGGTTTCCTCCGGGTTCTCCTGTTTCCTCCCACAGTCCAAAAACATGGATCAAGTCAATTGAGTTCTCCAAATTGTTCCATATAGAGTGTGCCTGTTTGAGTGAGTGTGTGCCCAGCGATGGATTGGCGTCCTGTCCTGGGTGTATCTGCCCAGCGCTCGAGACGTTCTCCCCTGGATGGGCATGGGGAACCCCCCCCGCGACCCTAATAGAGGATAAAAGCAGAAGATAATGAATGAATATAGTAATTTAACACATTTAACCCATCCATGCAGTGAAACATACACATATAAACACACTGGTAAAATTGACACACATACCCGGAGCAGTGGGCAGCCTTGTATATGGGGTCCAGGGAGCATATGGGGTTAGGTGCTTTGCCCAAGGGTACTTCAGCCATAGTACTTGATGGGACAGTGACTCAAACCTTCAGGTTGCGAGGCGGGTTCCTTAAGCACAAGCCTACAACTAACCCATATGTGGACCTTGGAGGTTTGGATCTGATTAGGTCTGTAGATTGCAGTAAAAAGTTTAAGATTAGTGTTGTTGCTTTAGGGCAAAAAGACCCTGGGGTTGATTAAATGAAATGCGGGATGTGGCTTAGTGGTTGGCATATTCGCCTCTCAGCACTGGGGAATTTAGGTTCTAATCCCAATCTGGGTGTTTTTATGTGCTCCCCATATCCATATGGGTTTCCTCTGGGTTCTCCGAAACCATAGATTTAAGGTACATTGAATGCTCTATATTGCCCTATACATAGTGTGCTTTTGTGTCTGTGTGTGTGAGTGTTAAGTTAAGTTTCCAGTTAAGTTTCGTATCGAGTACAAAATTTTATTAATAACATATAAAATTCTACATAATCAGGCTCCACAGTATCTGAGTGAGCTGATTCAATTGTACCAGCCGACACGTGAGCTCCGATCTCAAGGTGCTGGTTTACTCTTAGCTCCTAGAATAAATAAAATTACTGCTGGTGGAAGAGCGTTCTCCCACAAGGCTCCTCAACTTTGAAATAGCCTTCCAGTTACTGTTCGTGATTCTGAATCACTATTAATCTTTAAAAATAAATTAAAAACACATTTATTTAATCTTGCGTTTAACTAATCCCCTGTAGATAAAGATGTAGATCTCAGACTTGGCTGTGTTGGGGGGTAATCTCTGATCAGTGTATGCTGGCATTTCACCTCTTCACCCACCTCATCATTAATGGGGGGATGTGGCGCTGGAATGATGCTGTTCCGGGGGCGCCATCTCAACTATGTAGAGTCTGCAGTATCTGCCTCTTTTAGTTCTGCTGCTCTAGTCAGTGATGCCGGAGACACATGCTGCACTGTGTCAATAAATTACTTATTAATTAAATGCCGTGCTTTATTATTAGCTCTAACTCCCTTCCTTTGTCTGTTTCTTTTGAGGTGTCCCCCGGCTTCCTGGAGATCCATGGCTCTGCTTACGAATACTGTATGGATCCTGACAAGGCGGTCCTGCAGGACGCCCCCTAATGGACTCACATATAGTTTTCTAGTTGTTAGTTTTTCCATTTGTTTAGTATCTGGACATGGCTGTTCTACACTGTTGTTGCTGCCCGGCCGCTCAAGGAGGATGAGTCCCCCATTGAGTCTTGGTCCTCCCAAGGTTTCTTCCTTAAATAACAACATAAAAGGGAGTTTTTTCTTGCCACTGTCGCTTCGGCTTGCTCTTTGGGGGTTTAAAGGCTTTTCATTCTGTAAAGCTGCTTTGTGACAATGTACTGTTGTAAAAAGCGCTATATAAATAAATTACTTGACTTGACTTGACTTGACTTACTTGACTTGACTTGTGTGCCCAGCGATAGATTGGTGCCCTGTTCTGGGTGTATCTGCCCAGTGCCCAAAACATTCTCCTCTGGATGGACATGGGGAATACCCTAACACCCTGCCCCCACCACCCGTGATACTAGTCCATTTATACTATCTCGTGCAGTCCTTCAGAAGTGATATAAATCTAGAAGCATAAGATAAACTACATGACACAGCTGCATACACAATGCACATGGTTGGGTTAATTCACTGATGATTTAACTTAAGGGAACGCTTGCACCCCAGAACATCACTATAAAGGCTGCAGCAGTTTGTACTACACATTATGACCTGCTGTTATGCATTTGATTCTGGCATGCTGCAGTGCTATGTAATATTACACGAAGGGTGGTTTTATACCCCTTAAATTGTTTTGTATAAAAGGAAGTCGCATGACGAGGGGTCGACTTTACTCTTTTAATGTGCAATCTCCCTGTGAATAGGACCTATTCCAGCCGTTTTCTTTTTATTTCCCCAATTCACTGATTAAGTTTGTCCTGTTCAACTTGTGCATAATGCATTAAGAATGAACAGAGCAAGCAAGTCCCACTAGGGAGCAGTCAGTTGATTTGTCCAAATGAAGAATAAATTTGGGCTGAGCTCTGTTGTCTGTGTGCGTGTGCATCACAGATGGGACCTGTGAGAACACTAATTAAACACAGCATCTGCCTGAATAAGGGCCTTAGGGAACTCTGACTGAGGAGATTCAAAGTTCAAATGTCAAAATCACTTGTTATCAGACTCATTGTAAAATCTTCACTGTAAATATTATCACAGCTATAAGCTTTCTTATTTTAAAATATTCAAAAAATAAATATTGTTTAAAGAAACACATATTTTATTCTATCTACTAATATTTATTAATAATCAAAATAATAAAATATACTATAACCTTAAAAGTCTCTGCATCATAGGAAATAGGTTAATAAATGAATAAAATAGTTTAATTCTTAGGTAAGATGGATAAAAACATGGCTCACAGTGTGTAAAAGTCAGTGTGCCTGAATTATCTGTGTTTTTGTGAGGTGACATAGGTAAGTCATCTGATCATATCTGTAAAAGCTGGTTTTGTGTGGAGTTTGTGGGGGACGGATGGACGGACGGGGATGGGGGGGGGGTTTCTCAATTTTCTTAATGCCCAAGTCCTGCTTTCTGCCTTATGAACACTCGGATAGGTTACAATAACAAGACAACCTGTTCAGGATAAGCGACTTATACAAAGTAAAATAATTTTATAGTCTGCCATAGGTCCGAAATATTTCTTATTTTCATTTCGCAATAAAAAGATTTTTTTAAATCATATGTACAGTGAGGAAACATGCTTCCTTGTACAATGATAAATAAAGAAAATAATAATAATAATAACAAAATAAAGCAAAAATAATAATATCGCACATCTAATATAAGAATATTACAAAAAGTGCAGTGGGGCTGTTGTAAATGAATTGCTTTAACGTATGTGAAATTGGGCGGCAAGGTGGCTTAGTGGTTAGCACGTTCGCCTCTCAGCGCTAGGTTCAAATCCCAATCTGTGTGGAGTTTCCATGTTCTCCCTGTGTCCACGTGGGTTTCCTCCGGGTTCTCTGGTTTCCTCCCACAGTCCAAAAACATGGATCAAGTCAATTGAATTCTCCAAATTGCCCCATATAGAGTGTGTCCGAGTGAGTGAGTGTGTGCCCAGCGATGGATTGGTGCCCTGTCCTGGGTCTATCTGCCCAGCGCCCGAAACGTTCTCCCCTGGATGGGCATGGGGAACCCCACCACGATCCTAATAGAGGATGAAGCAGGAGATAATGAATGAATGAATGAATGAATGATGTGAAATTAAGAAAGAAAATGGTTTTATAAAAACCAAAGTCAGGCAGCATGGTGGCTTAGTGGTTAGCATGTTCACCTCTCAGCACTGAGGAGTCAGGTTCGAATCTCAATCTGGGTGGAGTTTCTATGTTGTCCATATGCTCTCTATGTGAGTTCTCCAGTTTCCACAGTCTAAAAACATGGATTAAAGGTGAACGGGCTGCTCTAAATTGCCCCTATATAGTGTGTGTTTGTTTGAGTGAGTGTGTGCTCAATGATAGACCGGCACCATGCCCTGGGTGTATCTGCCCAGTTCCTGAAATGTTCTCCCCTGGATGGGCATTGGGTAACCCTCTAGTGACCCTATTACAGGATTAAGAGGAATTTAATGAGAGAATGAGCCAAACCAAATTTTGGTCATGTAAGGTCATTAAAATATGACATCAGTGTGAAATGACCCTCAGTATTTTGCAAGCAAATATAATTAATGTAAATAAGTGGCATGAAAGTATTGTTAATCAGTTCAAAGACATTGTTTCTCAGGGTAAGACTGCAAAAGAGTCTTTCACCATCTACAGTTCATAATATCATAAACAAGTTCAGGGAGTCAGCAAAATCTCAGTGCATTAAAGCCAGGGGTGGAAACTGCTGCAGAATGTACTTGCCCATCAAACACTCCTGTGGTATTGTTTGAAAAGCTGTCACGGTAGCGTGATGGACAGCCACATGGGCTTGAAGTACAATCAGTGTCACTTAACAGAGAATGCCACAGCTCCAGGAATTTCAACTTAAATCTGTATTATTTAAAGAGGAAGCCAGTTTCTCAGAAACAGCAGTAAGGTCTCTGGAGATAAGACTGTTACCAAAGTGAAATAAAAATAAATCTATGATTGCATTGGGGTGCATCACAACATGGGTGACCTGCATGTATGTAAAGATACCAGTTTTAATATTACAATATTTTAAAAGAAATATATGCTGCAGTTTATACGACATATTGTAATGGTGCCGAGGAAGAGAAAATGAGTCAGGTGACCATTTTAGCAGGAAGATCACTTTATCACACTGTCAGGAACTCACTCTTGCATTCAAACTCTCTCTCTCTCTCTTTCTCTCGAATGCAGCCTGCGCCCTTCCTTATATTTTTATATACTTCATAGCTCAAAGGCATGCTGGGAAAACCCACGAGAACCTTTATGATTGGTGGGGCAACCTGTCCAACCCCTCCACACAAGATGATGTGGCTCCACGTGGAACCCACAAAATGGCAGGTGTACGAGGTCGTTACAATATTTGCAGACAAGCCCCGTGTGTTTTTCAGCTGGATAACACCAGGACTCATTCTAACATAAAAGAATGAGACAACAAACAATAAAAATATTTGGTTTGTCCTTTTGTCTGTTAAATGCAGGTCAAAGTAATTTATATTGTATGTATATATACAGTGAGTCTTATAAGTAAGAAAACACCAACATGAATTTGAAATGATAATCCAAATCAGCCGCAAACTGGATGAAGGGTGTAAATTCCAACATAGCAGAAAATTTCATGTAACTTTTTGTTTTCATATTAAAACAATAATTGTGAAACCCAAAAAATGATGTTTGAAATGTTGTCCACCACATGGAGACTGTACTTATCTGCCATTCTCAATAAACTTGCACCAAAATATCCGACTGAATGCTAGCACAACAATCAACAATTCTGCCTTTATGACAAAGCAATGCTGCACAAGAGGGTGTGCGTAATTGTGCATAAATCACGGAAAAGAGGGGTTATTAGGCCTTTACATCTCTTTCCCGTTATTTATTCACAATAATGCACAACCTCGAGTGCCTTACTGGTTTTTTAAAAGTTACAAACATACTATGTTATTAAACATAGTTATCAAACACATAAACTATGTTATCAAACACAGTTTGATTCATAATTGATTTATTAAAAGCATAATTGTTAATTAACTGGCCATACATGACAAATTTAGTCCGTATTTTAAAGTGAATGCTGATCGCTGATTGACAGGTTTCTGGTGTCTCTAACAATTAAATAATGCCATCTAGTTGCCAAATTAAACAATGCAGTTTATAAAAAAAACATCATGAAAATAATGTATGGTATATCATACATCGATATGAATGTGAATCAGTCCCTTTTTTTTTTATAAAATCAAATAAATTAATTATTATATTCATAATATTTAGTTCCATTCAATTTGGAAATACAATAAAATGCTCTTTTATACAATAAACTGGTTTGCTTGGTGACAAACAGAATTCATGAAAGGAGACTCATATCTTATTCTGTTCCATATATCTCTCCCTCTCACCATCACTTGTGCTAACCTGGACTGCCTATTTAATGATCGTTGTCTAAGCCTCAGTCATGCATAATGTCTCAGACCCTGAGGAATGGAAGAGAAGGCAAAAGGAGGAGATAAGGAAAATGAAGAATGGTAAAGGATCTAATTTTGGGAAAGAAGCATGATCTATAAACAATAGAAAGCAGAAACATTAAAATGTTTAAATAGCCAAAAATAACTGTTTGTGGGGGTTAAGGAGAGAGAAAGTGAAAAGATGCCTAGCATATTTATTTTGTTGCCACAACAAAGTAACACCACAGCTTCTTAATATCAAATGCTTAAGATGCTGTTGCTACATTAACATTGTTTTTGGTCAATGGGTGGTTTTATTGGCGATGTTTTTTGTTTGTTTGTTTTGTTTTTACTTATTATCAGAATTTGCAAAAAAAAGTTGTAGCTCAGTGGTTAGGGTATTGGGCTATCAATTTGAAGGTTGTGGGTTCAAATCCCAGGTCCACTGAAGTTACCAATGTGGGTTCTTGATCAAGATCCTTAACCCTCATTCCTCCAGGCATGTTATATTAACTCTGAGTTCTGACCCCAACCAAGTTGCGATACTTGTAAGTCACTTTGAATAAAAGCATCTGTTAAATGACCAAATGTAACGTAAATGTAACTGCATAGTTGGAATTAAAGGCTTGTTTGGATGGCAATGTTTAAAATCTTCTGTGATGACACCACCCATATTTTATTAACATAAAAGCATCATTTGTAATTGTCTCAGCACTGGGGATTCCAGGTTCGAATTCCAAACTGGATGGAGTTCCAAAAACATGAATGTAAGATAAATTGAATGCTCTAAATTGCTCCATATAGTGTGCCATCACAGTCCTGCCCAGCAACCAAAACGTTTTCCGATTTATGGGCATGGGGAACCCCCATACGACCCTGGTAAAGGATTAAGCCAAAGTAATGAATAAATGAATGAATGAAAGAATGTTTAAAAACACAAAAAAAACAAGACATTCTTCTCACATTTATGCCAAGCAACTAGTGCTGGCCATGAAAGGAAATGTAATTCAGCATTGAGTCACTTAGGCATGTGTGGGTAATAAAACCTGTCCTCATAACCATAAAACTAGAAGAATACCTAAAGCGATAGCTATAAAACAACATGCAAAATGGTACACCCTTTTAAGAACTGATTAACACTTCAGATTAAGCAGCAATAATAATAATAAACATAATCATAATCATAATAATAATAAAATGTACAATAAATACAGTATTTTTAGCCTGTACTACACAAAATTGGGGCAGAAAATCTCAAAGCAATGGAAAGAATTGCAGTTTGCATAGTGTTCAATAGAACATTATGATGAAATATTTCTGATGGATGAGGGAAGAAATATCCTGGCTGTACTCACATCTGTACATGAACGAAGAAAGCCAGTAAGCATTAAAGTGACTTGATAGGAAATTTACTTAATAATTTTTTATTTCTGTGATGTAAAAAAATGTACTTTCATTAATAATCTGCTCAAGATATCATACAATGCATCTTTACTGTGCCGTGTCTATATGGCATGGCTGCTTGATCAATGTACATGCTCCAGAGAGAGCAAGTGGTGTGTGGAGAGCAGTAAATGGAGAAGGTGAGAAAGTGCTGCGGGCTAAAAAGAGGAAAAGGCCTGTTCTATTAATCATAGCTTTGATGGAGGGCACCACAGAGTGACAATGAGCCCCCGTGCTCCAGCAGCGAGTCATGAGCCACAGCTGCCATTAGCTCGACTGAGGAAGGCCAAGGAGACCCCTGTAGACTCACAGCTCAACCAAAAAATAACAATAAAAGAATGGGAACCACTCTGAAGTTGTAGGGAACTGAACAAGAGAGAGAACTACAGACTGACAAGCCCACATCAAACTCATCAAAGCTGTTTGAAAAAAAAAATATTAAGGAGGGGAGGCCCAGTGGCTTAGTGGTTAGCACGTTCACCTCTCAGTGCTGAGAATCCAGATTTAAACCCCAATCTGGGTGCATTTTCCATGTTCTCCCTGGGTCTGCGTAGGTTTCCTCCAATTCTCTGGTTTCCTCTAATTCTCCGGTTTCCTACCACAGTCCAAAATCAAATTGGTCGCTTTGTTGTTTGTCCTGACATCACAATTATTTTTGACAATAATGCACACCTCTGACCAATTCCAAAACATCTGACCAAACAATGAGCAAACATGGTAAATCATATACCATTAATGAACAGATTAGTATATGAACAGCACGCCGATGTTCATTGAGCACTAAGCTGTTAACTAGCAATCAATGGCATTTTAAAAATCTAACTAGATTACACAACATATAGATTACATATGTATATAATAAAATTATAAGTTAATGTAGTTTATCTATCTAAGTAAAGTAACCAAATTTGGGAACCAAATTTCAGCTGGAACTGAAAATGAGCAGCCAGCAAATTTAAGATCAAAGAGATGGTTGTTGATTCAGGAGGACAAAGCATGATCCACTGAACATCGACATCTCTGCTGTGAAGATCGTCAGGAACAACAAGTTACTTGGAATTCACCTGGCAGAGGATTTCACCTCATCCCTCAACACCAGAATCAAGAAAGCCCCGCAGCTAATCTACTTCCTACGAAGGCTGTGAAAGGCATATCTCCCATCCTCACCACATTCAACATAGGAACCATCGAGAACATCCTGCATTGCTGCCTGGTTTTGGAACTGCACCGTATTAGAACACGCAAGTCCCTGCAGCAGGTAGTGAGGGCAGCTGAGAAGATCGTCGGTGTATCCACCCCCCCACACACACTGATAAATCATTGAGCACTAAGCTGTTGCTTAGCAATCGATGGTCACTTTACAAAACTGAACTTGATTACATACATGTACATTACATATGGATATAATAAAGCAATAAGGCATTTCGTGCCTAACACCAACTCTAACCCATGATTTAAATCACAATAATACATGCCCTATCACACCTTGCTGCTTTATTATATCCAGTTTTCTTATCCTGTCTTTTAAACGAGTGTGTAAGATCACATATCTTTACACACAATGTTTGTTCTCAAACTTGTGGAATTTGGGTTGGTTTACTTGAAGGTACCAGTTTTAAAGGAATCCTGAACAAATATGGTTCTAAATAATTGGAAAATTGTAACAAGCTTGGAAAATAACCTGGATCCCTAATACTGAGTACAAACGTGCTAACCACTAAACCACAGCGCAGTCCTGAAAATATATACTACCCCACAAATTGTACTTAAATACTGTAAAAGTACAAAGTTACTTTCTTGCCACTGCTGAATCATTAAAATTCCTCAGTATACAAAGTAATGGAACTGCTTCAGCAGAGAAATTAATTACCCTTCATATTGTGACAATATGACAAATGTAACTGGTTGTTAAAATCCTCTGTGGTTGTGCTAACGTTGAGAATAGAAGTAAATCCTAAAGCTCTTTCCAGTAAAATAACATCTAAATTTATTAAGGAATAGCTTGTTTGTGATTTGTTAACAAGAGTCAGAAGATCAAACGAAATTCTCAAACATATTTTGGCATTTTAAATGTCTAGTGTTGTAATAAATATGATGACCCAAGTGAAAATATGAACTGAGCTCCTGACTGATTTCTCAGATGTCCTCTGACGGTCATCTTATTAAAGTCTGACATAAAGGTCTGGGTTTGTGCATGCTCTGTTTGCCTGCACATGCTTCTACAATCACACCAATCTCAGCTTATTGTGGGATGTGGTAGACAGGCTTGCTCTTTGATAAAGCAGAGAGAAATAAAAAGAGATTTGAAAAGGCTCATCATTAGGAATTTTATCTGCAACTGCTTAGCCAATGATAATTAAAAATAAAAGTTTTTTGGAAAAATACTTTATGGTTATGCTGTTTTTTTTGTTTTGTTTTGTTTTTTAACAATATGTTAATCAATCCATACATAAGTTTTTAGTATTATTTATAATTCATTAGACAAGGTTGTGTTTAATCTCTATTTATTAATTGTTTTGTTTTCTTTAATATATACTAAATAAACAGAACAATTAGGAAACTACTTAAAAAATCCCACCTTTTACGAAAGGTAACCTATTTTATCTCTGTCTTAATATTTACATGATCAAATTTCTAAATATTAATAATTAATATAAATATTAAATAATTACAGAACAAAAAGATTGGTCGGTGAACAACCAAAAGCAAAAAAGCTTGTTTGCCTCTCAGCACTGGGGGTCCAGGTTCAAATCCCGATCTGGGTGAAATTTCCATGTTCTCCCTGTGTCCATGTGGGTTTCCCACAATCCAAAAAACATGTATTTATGTGAATTGCTCTAAAATGTCTCTTCATGTTATTATGCATTTTGGGTAAAAAAAAAAAAACAGCAACAAACCTTACTCTGTTTTTACTTTGCCTCCGGAGGCAACATCTGTCCAAAATTTTGGAAGAATTGTGGTTTCCATGTTTGAGCAGCCACACATACGCAAGCATCACTGTGCAAATGTAATGGCTATAATGGAGAGGTGGAAGAAGAATTCAGAAGAAGAATTTTCAGCAACATGGAATAGGTTGTGTGTGTAGTTAATGTATCTAAGTAAATTAACTGAGGACCTAAAAATGAACAACCCTGCAACTTTAAGATCAAAGAGATAGTTGTTGACTTCAGGAGGACAAAGTGTGATCACTCTCCACTGAACATTGAGAGTGGAGATCGTCAAGGGCACGGAGTTCCTTGAAGTTCACCTGGCAGATGATTTCACCCGGTCCCTAAACACCAGCACCTTTACACTGAAAGCCCAGCAGAGTGTCTACTACCTGCAAAGGCAGATCGTCAAACCTCCCATCCTCACCTCATCCTGTATCATGACCTGGTTCAGGAACTGCACGCAAGTCCCTGCTGCAGGTAGTGAGGACAGCTGAGAAGATCACTGGTGTCTCTCTCTCATCTCCATCACAGACATTTAAATATACACCACACGCTGCATTTGCAAAGCAACAAGCATTGTGAAAGATCACACACATCCCTCACACACACTTCTTTCATATGGAAAAATGTACCGGAGCATCCGGGCCCTTACATCCAGACTGTGCAAAAGTTTCTTTCACCAGGCCATCAGATAGTCTATAACTTTTTTACATTTATAGACAATTGCTGCTGAACATAATTGTTTACATTTATAACCGTGGACAGGTTTTGCACCTTGTGGCTCACACAGTGACTACTGGGCCACCTGTATTGATCCCTTCCATTACGTAAATATTTATTATCCTGTATATTTTCTTGTATTTATTGTAATTTTGTTTTTCACAGGTGAATGCACATGTGCACTTCATGTTGTTTAAGGTTAAGGTTTAAGGTTGTTTAGTTTGCTAAACAATAAATATTTGATAAAACCACTTGAACTTTAACTTAAACTTTAGTTTAACTGGTATATAACAAATCTTTATTCGGATTGTGTCCTCTCAAACTGAAATTTTGGGTTTGCTTCACTTGGATGCACTGATTTTACAAGAATCCTGAACAAATATGGTTCTAAATAGTTTTAAAATGGTAACAAACAACTTGGAAAACAACTTTTAACAACATGTTGTACCTAACCAGCTTATTAAATTAACATTATGTAAAATTAGCTAAAAAGAAACTAGCTGCCAAATAACAGAATCAAAGAAATACAAAGTAGTGGAACTGTTTCAGCAGAGATAGTAATTACCCTTCTTATTCTGACAATGTGACATATAAAACCGGGTGTTAAAATTCCTTAGTGGTTGTGCTAATGTTGAGAAAAGTGAATCCTAAAGCTCTTTCCATTAGAATAACATCTATAATAGCAGCAAAGGGAGAAAACTGATATTGAAGATAAATTTGAAACAAGCGCATATACATATCATGACTGGATGTCTGATGCTTTGCCTCCCTGCAGTGCAGTCACACAGAGTAAACTTCTGAACTGTAAAGTTGCTTTGGACAAAAAAAAAAAAAAAAAAAAAAAAAAAAGTCTACAGGCGTAATAAAGAATAAGCACAAATAGAACTATACAGGATGAAGCATGAATGAGCACTGGCGGCTCATTAGTTAGATCGGAAGATTCTGCTTTCTTCCACATCACAGACAAGTTGGCACTGTTGGGTTTTTTTGAGCAAGGCCCTTAACCCTAAATTGCTTGGATTGTCATCATGTTGCTCTGGATAAGAGCTTCTGCTAACTGATGTAAATTTAAATTGAAGAAGAGTTTTGCCTTTTTGTGGTGAAGCCTTTCTTGTTAAGGAGAGAAGAAATAAGAGGTCCAAAAAAGTACAAAAAGATCTCATTTAAATGTAGAGTTAAGTCAGATTTCAGGCATCCTCATACTCTAAATTCTACATCCAGAGTCTTTTAAAAGTGAGTGGTCTATTCCTAATATATTAACCGATAAGAGTTGATAAATCAATTGTACATGAGTTTTGATAGTTGCTTATTGGTTCACTCGTTTTTATCAGGACTGTCAGTCATCTTTGGTCTTAAATATGTGTAGATTATATGTATACTGTATATATTGCGCTGCATTGGCTTCGTATATGTCAGTCAGAGTCTTGTGCTGAATGCAGGCAGCTGCAATATTGTGGGAGAAACTAAGCAAGATATGTATTTACATTCTTTTTTGTTTATTAACCTTTTTTTTAATATAATTCACAACCACATTCAAATGTATAAACACTTTCTATTATATAATTGTGCAATGTATACATAATTATTATTTTAATAATGCAATACTTACAAAAATCATGTTTGTTTGCAAAAGCCAATCTGATCAGTCCTTTTCAAGTCAATTTTGAAATCCAAGAAATTTACAACAAATTATGGAATGACCCAGCAGCCACCCACTGACACCACTGTAAACTATGAACCCTCTAAACATTTTTTTTATGTTCATTTAAAATTGATATTTTTTAGAGACATAAAATAGTTATTGACAGGTGGATTAATCCAGATGGAGCATTACTGAAGGGCTAGGTGTAAAATGCATGCCCTGCCACTGATTTATATATAGCCATGCGCAGTTACTGATGTTCTTGAACATGGACATATCTGCAATCCCATTAATGAAGACACGGAGGTGGCTTGAAGATCAAGGCCAGCAAAGATGACAAGCATGTGGATGCCTTCTAAGCATGTGTGCTGCCTTTTAAGGTCACAGTTGTGATTTGAAATTTGAATTTCAGTAAGATGGGATTTTCTCATCCTTGTTGGCTTTCTGTTAATTTGAAAGTCTGTTAGCAAAAGGTACAGCACTTTGTGACAAATGTTGCCAATCTTTACATGCATGACTACAATATACAGAAAAGTGACAAGAATTAAAGGCTGAAATTAGTCTAAAATTAAAAAAACTTAAAATAATCTTCGCATTGCTGTCAGTGTTAAAAATACAAACTGATCTCAATTCTCAGTGTATAGTTTAATATGGTATTAGTCATGGCTTATCCATCAATTCCTGAAGCAGTTTGCTTTTTTTCATATGAAGTCTTAACACTGAGACTAAAGGAGAAAGAAATTCTTTCCAACCCAACCCTTCACGAGAAAATGACTGCTTGCAAACCCTAAGGAGAATAGCAACACTGCTCTTTATACTCTCTTCTCTCTCTCAAGTATCTGTTTAAAGTCCCTTCATCCAGGCAGCTTGTGCAATAGGGACCTCTTTAAGATAAGGATGTGCTCAATAACACTGACATCACAGAGTATAAGCATGGTGGAGAGAAATGGTAAGAAAGTATGTCATGTCCACTTGCGAATACTGTACTTCATACCCACACATCGAAAGTTCTGTGCAGTGTATGGAAGCAGCATTACAGCCTAAAATAATTCTGTGTTCCTTCACTGCAATGCAAATAGAAAAGCCACATGCTGAAACAGATGGAGAGAGGACTGAACTGACAAATAATTACACAAACACAATAAATACACACACAGATGAGCAGCAAGACAAAGACAAACTGGTATACGAGAGAATCAGATCATGAGTGAAGATAAATAATATATATATATATATATATATATGTATGTGTGTGTGTGTGTGTGTGTGTGTGTGTGTGTGTGTGTGTGTGCGTGCGTGCGTGCGTATGGAGATATCCTAATTCTCATACCTGTAGCTGGTCATATATATATATATATATATATATATATATATATATATATATATATATATATATATATATATATATATATGACCAGCTACTAAAGTAGTAACTGTGATATCTCATACAATCGATTCAGCATCATACAGACCAATACACAGATACTTAAAAATGTGTGTGGAAAGAAACAATCCAAGGAAGACAAGAGGACATAGATCAATGAGCCTCTTGGAAATCAACAGCAGACAGAGACAGAGACCAGAACACATTTAGATCGTATGTTATATCTGTTTATTATTAAATGTTAGAAGCACGCAGGCTATTCCGCTGTGTGTTTTGTGTGTATTCTCAGGTAATAATGTCTCAGTTTATATTGACTTTAAGTTTAAGGATTTTAACTGCAATTTGTACTGCCCTTACTTTATACAACACATTTATGCACAGCTGAACAGGACTGACTGTTTTTTTATGCTCTATATATTTTGAAGATGTTGTATAATTTGTGCAATATCATACAGCTGCTGGTTGTCCTAAAGTAAGTAAGTACGTTAGTAACTATGTCTGATGACTGTCAGTTGTCTACATCTATTTCAATCTGTATTAAGTAAGCATGTAAATATTCTTCATTATAACTTTTCAGCTTTTCAACTTTTTTTTCTTCTTTTTCTTGGAATATCTTGTATAATATTGTATAATATAACATACACTGTGTTAGTATAACTGCTTGGAGTAAAAAACATTCTGCACAAAAAGGAAAAGGAAACTGTAAGAATGCTACAATGCTAAATTAATTATTACAGTTTGTGCTACTACTTTTCGAAAATAAGTTACAGTTAGTGTTAAAGATTTTATTTATGCAAGTACTTTTAAAGCCTAACGAAACGGTTTCGAAATTCTCTAAACTGTCAGCAGATGCGACTGTTCGATACAGTAGGATTACTTTAATCTCTAATTTGCAAATGATCCGATTTCAAGGGTTCTGGTATAATCCAAAGTTCAGCCTTCATTAGTATGAGGAGTAATCCCAAATAATTAATTTGTTTTAACTGAATTACCATAATAACCATTTTGGGATACTGACGTCATCCTTACCTACGCATGAAAGAACCATTTACATAACCAACTAGCGCTAAATGTCAGAATGAATATTTGTTTTGTCTTAATTGTGTTTGCCATAATAGGTGAAATGAATATAAATTTGGCAAGTGATACAGAAAAGCTGACTACAATGTGCACGCATGTGTGTGTGTGTGTGTGTGTGTGTATTTGCACGAATTTCTTTGTGTATCATCTTTGGACTGTAGACACCTGGCTCAGAGGGAGGTAAACACATGGTTGAAATTAGATTACACAATCACAACTGTCCCAATCAGGCCTCATACATATTTCATAACTTCAGCTCATGGAGTGATAATGACTTAATTAATATCCCACCATCCTGCAATTCAACTGAGGACAGGCGCTCTGTAATCCCTCGCCAGCCCTGTGGGGGCATGGGGGCTAGGTGTGCCCTGTGGCACACTGATGAGAACATGGGTAAATGGCAGGTTTCACTTCAAGCATTACAGTTACCATGGAGATAAATCCCAACAGTTCTGGACCTATTTTTATTAGTTATTTATTTTTTTACCAATGAGCACTTATGTACTCCAAACTGACAATTGCTATTTTCTGAACACTTTCAAAAGACTTTTTTAGTTTGATGGCAAATGCTGTTTATGTTTCAACATTTTAAAAGTTTACTTAAAAAATGTAATTCTACATTTACATTAAAGAAATGTAATTCTCTTACAGTGTGGCACAGGGGCTTAATGATTAGCATGTTAGCCTCTCAGCGCTGTGGATATAGGTTCGGATCCCAATCTGGGTGGAGTTTCCATTAATCACTGGGCACACCCAGACACATACTATTTAGGGTCAATTTACAGCATTCAATTTACCTTCCATGCATGATTTTTGGACTGTGGGAGGAAACCAGAGAACCCAGAGCAAACCCACATGGACTGGAGGAGAACATGGAACCTCCACCCAGATTGGGGTTCACTCCTGGATCCCCAGCACTGAGAGGTGGAGGAGTTAACCACTAAGCCACCGTATCACTGCATCATCTCTTTATCTTTCACTTAATCCTCTACTAGGGCTCATGGTGGGCCTATCCATGGGAGAACGTTTCAGGCGCTGGGCAGGACAGGGCATACACTCACTCTCACAGATACACACACAATTTTGGGGCAAATAAGATAGGGCCAGTTTAGAGCAGCCAGTTCACCTTGAATCAATGTTTTTAGACTATGGACGAAAACCGGAGGACCCAGAAAAACCCACAAAGACACGGGGAGAACATCACCCTGATCAAGATTCGAACCCGGATCCCCAGGGCTGAGAGGCAGACGTGGTAACCACTATACCGCCGTGCCGCCCATTGTATAAATATGTTATAAATAATATTATTCTTTTGATAACTATTCTAATATAATAATAGTGCTGAAGCAAGAACAAGCCTCCTCCCTTGTTATTCTTGTTATTTCCAGTGTGAATAGATAAATATGATTTCATTCAGCAAAAAACAGATGTGTAATAAATGCGCTGGCATCTGTAGACCTACAAAAAAAATAAAAAATAAAAAAATAAAATAAAAAACTTGTGTCTGTGCTGAATGTCAAAAACTTTCAAACAATGCTTTACAGGCAAATGTCAAAGCAGATAATGACTACATATAAATGTAGGGTTATTATTGTTACAATTACTACCATTATACTAATATCATCCAGTCATAAAAAGCCAAACATGCTTGAAGTCTAATGAGTTGCCATGACATGAGGAAAAAAAACACCTATTATTATAACTACTTTGCCATTAAAAAATAATAATTGCCTTGATGAAGGATGCAGCAAACCATTCTGCTTTGTAACATTATGCTTTAAATTCTTTTTTTTTTTTTAGAATCATGAGCATGGGATAATTATGTTTTGGAGAAACACATATGAAACACATTTTTTTGACCGGTTAATTCTTGAGGTGGACTGGAATTATATTCGAGGCCACAAAACAGTACTAATTCATCCATCCATTATCTTCCATTTAAGCCTCTAGTAGAGTCAAGTTCAAATTATTTCTTTATATAGCGCTTTTTACAACAGTACATTGTCACAAAGCAGCTTTACAGAGTTAAAAGCCTTTAAACCCCCAAAGAGCAAGCCGAAGCGACAGTGGCAAGAAAAAACTCCCTGTTATGTTGCTATTTTAAGGAAGAAATCTTGGGAGGACCAAGACTCAATGGGGGACTCATCCTCCTTGAGTGGCTGGGCAGCAGCAACAGTGTAGCACAGCCAAGAGTCGTGGGGGGGGTTCCTATTCCCATCCAGGGGAGAATGTTTCGGGCACTGGGCATTTACTCCAAGATGGGAGGGCTGAGCACACACTCACACGCACAAAATTGGGCAGTTTAGAGCATTTAATTGACCTTAAATCCATGTTTATTTGAAAACCCATACGGACGCAGGGACCTCTGAACCTTGATCCCCTGCACAGAGAGGCGAATGTGCTAACGACACCACAATGCTGCCCTAAAAAATGTGTACCTAATAAAAGTGTATAATGGTTGTACAATTATCTCATCTCCTAATCTTTCACTTAACCTCTACTATGGCCACAGGGGGGTTCCCAATGCTGGGGGACAACGACATCCAGGGGACAACGTTTCAGGTGCTGGGCAGATATACCCAGGACAGAGCGCCAATATATCACTGGACACACACTCACTCACTCACTCATACACACACACACTTACACAAACACACTACATGGGGCAATTGAGAGTATTCAATTTACCCTGGATTCATGTTTTTGGACTGTGGGAGGAAACTGGAGAACTCAATCTATCACTACACTTATTTACACAGATATTATATGGACAATTTTGAAAAGGGCAATTTAGAACAGCCAATTCACCTCACAAGGACGCAGGGAGAACATGGAAACTCCATCCAGATCGGGATCCCAACCCGGATACCCAGCGCGGACTGTGCCACCAGTTGTATAATTATGTTACATGGGGCAATTGAGAGTAGCCAGTTTACCTTAAATCTATGGTTTTCAACTGTGGGAGGAAACTGGAGAACCTGGAGGAAACCCACACAAAACTCCATCCAAATTGGGTTTCGAACCTGGGTCCCCAGCACCGAGAGGCAAATGTGCTAACCACTAAGCCACCGTGACACCCCACAGTACTAATACATTTCTTTAAAAACATTAATCTTTTTAATATTACAATGAGTGGGTCATCAATCTTTCTGATAAAGAAATAAGTAATTAAACTGAAATGACCTTATAACATCTTTTCAATTATTAACACATAAAGGACTAACATTAATAAACACTTATCACTTGTTATATTTAACCTCCAATGACTGCTATAGTTTGTAAAGATCAAATGCTAAGTAATGGACTGCCAGCTCGTGTAATGAGCATCGTACTAGTTACAATTACCTGTAGATTTGATTTATTTTAAAATTGCAGTTGAGTAATTAATTATGACCATATTAATTATGCAAATAAAAAGAAGAATGCACCAAGGTGTCATTGTATTATTTCGACAGGCCCCCAGCCAAACCAAGTACTATAGTGTATTTGTGTATAGACTTCCTTCAGCCTCCAGAGACCAGACAAGTGCTTAGAGAGATGGTAAAGACTCATTTCTCTTACCAGGCAATCAATCATTTCAAAGGCTGCTGGCCAAGCCCATGTTACTAATTACCAATTCTAAGGACAAGCTCCCAAAGCCTGGCAGGCCGGGCCCTTCAGGAGGCCCCAGGGGATCTGCTCCCTCTCTTCCTCTCATTAACTTCTCCTGTTCTCTACCCTTGCCTAGGCACCAGAGGAGCAGACAAGGTTTGTGGGTAATTCAGTGGGCTGTCGCGGAGATGGCCAGGTGCCGCAGGGCTGGATGAATAGAGGACACTCTGCTCCCGTGCTCTAACTCTTTACCACTATTTCTGTCTTTGCAAAAAAGTGTCTCTAAGTTTTTACTGTTACACCAACTTGCAACATCTTCACTGATTTGTACTTGTAAGTGTACCAAAATCTAGTTCATCTTTATTATTTCTGGCCCATGTTTTTGTTTCACCCATTATCCTTGTTTTTTTTTAGCTTTACTGTTCCTTCAAGAGACATTTCCTTCTTCTCTTGTCACTCAAAGGAGGGATGAAAGAAAGTCTATATATTCCCCCATATATACTTTTTATCTTATGATAAAATCATAATCTGTTTCTTATGGAGAAAAAACATCTGTGATACAGAAAACGTGCAGGTATAACTGTTCTTAAAGATAATTACGCTGATTTTACAATTAACTCTAGAGTGACAAATAAGAAGCAATCGTCTAAAATAAAAAGACTCTTTGTGGAAATGTAGAAGTTTTAAATTTAAAATTACATTTTGGGCGGCACAGTGGATTAGGGCTGTTTTTTTTTGTTCTTTTTTATCACCTGTCTTTTTCTTTCTCAATGTATTACATCTGATCTTTCTCACTTGTTGAATTTCCCATCATGGGACCAATAAATGTATATCCACCAACCAATCAATATATCAGTCTGGGTGGAGTTTCAATGTTCTTCCTATATCAACATGGGTTTCCTCCAGGTTCTCTGGTTTTCTCCCACAGTCCAAAAACATGGATTCAAGGTAAAATGAGTGTTCTAAATTGCCCCATATAGTGTGTGTTTGTGTGTGAAAACTGTCCAAGTGAGTGTGTGCCCAGTGATGGATTGGCACCCTGTCCTGGGTGTCTCTTTCCAGCGTGGAAGGCATGGAGACGCTCTGTGACGCTGGAAGAGGATCAAGCGGAAGATAATCAATAAAGGTATGGAAAATAATAAAACATATTTGACCTACAAAACCTACAATGAAAATAACTTAAACAGGGCAGATTTCTGCAAACCTTAACCAATGCCTTGACTTTTCAAAATGTAAGAGGAAGTATGAAACTGCAGTTTGATATGATACAGCAACTAAAATAGAGATTGCTGAAATATTTTACCATTGTTATCAGTTTTCTTAAAGCTGCACCAAGTTATTTTAAAAACTATTTAGACATTTTGAAAACTTGAACAAAAACAAAGATCTGTGATTTAGTTTTCAACAATCCCAATTTAAGATACATAAGAGAAAAAATATTGTTTTGTAAAAATAAACACATTTTGAATTTTATGCAAACAACACACATCATAAAAGTTGGGACACAGCACAAGAATTTAGAGAATAATATAAATGATAGAATATATTAAAATTAATTGCATTTTTAAAACAGTACACAATATTACATACCGGTGAGGTCATTGTTATTGGGTATAAAGGAAGTATTCTACAAAATCACCGTCTTTGTAAAGAAACAAATTTAGGTTGAGCAAATTTTATGAATGAATCGACAAAAAAAAAAAAAAAAAAAAAAACATTCAGATTTTGACTGCATTTTACAAAATCTACAAAACTTTTTGAAAATGTATTACAAACTGTAGTCCATTTGTTATTTGTACATAAAAGAGACACACAGAGAGAGGGAGAGAGAAAGAGAAAACAAACCAGTGCAGTGGTGGTGCATCAGTAAAATGTCCAATATATAAAGTCTTGAGGCTAAGAATCATATCCAAAACCACATCAAAGTCTCAGAATGTGAATTATTATCTAAGAGGGAAGCTGGCAGCAAAATCCCAGATTAAATATTTTTAACCCAATCTAAAAAATGAATTTATAATACCCCTGAATACTGACTACTTAACTTTTGGAAAAAGAACTCTTAAGATAAAGGACTAGGATTAAGATTTGTAGTGAACTATAATAAGAATTCAGAAAATTTGCAGAAATGCTAAATGCAGATATAGCTTTGAGTATTAAACATCCACCCTTTATACAACTGAGAGCTTGAGGGGCATTTGATGGGAGTAAAAAAGATTTTCTTTGATGTATTTTTCTTTTCTCTTGCAGGAAGATGTGAGTAATCCTATAGTCTACTTTTAAAAAAACATGCTTTAAACGTTAATTTTTAATATTTCTGTCACATGGTCTGACACAGTTTTTTAAGCACTGGCCTTTATTACCTTAAATACAATATATGCCTGATGCTGCGGTGGATACGCCACATTCTTGTTGCCTCTGCCATCACTCTTTCCACTTTTCCACTCTTTCCAATGTCTTGTCCCAGCATTAAAATGCTGCAGACCGATCATTAGCAGAACTTTTCCCTGTGCATTAATTACCTATAATCAAAGTCTATCATCACCTTTAGTTTTATCCCCCCCTGGAAGTTGATTCCTATACATTTCTGCCACAACCAGCATCTGTGACGGAATAGGTTAGCTGCATACATGTGAGGGGACTATTGATGTTGAAGCTTATATTAGTATTTTGGAGAGACATATGTTGCTGTCAAGATGACATATTTAATGAGCGTGGTGTTTAATTCAGTAGGATAGTGCCAGATATGAATATATATATGATATTCTGCATAAATAAGAACAGTATTAAAGATAAAAAACTGTTAATTAAGGAACAGTAACATATACCAGAGGTAAACATGACTCTTTTCAAATTTAGTTTTTTTTTTATTATTGCTTAAATTTAACAAATAGAATTATGGTTTAGTGAAAATAATAAAATTATTGATTTGTACTTTTGCCTGTGAATAAAATAAATGACATATTAGTTTTAATTGTATTTTAGTATGTGTTCCAACTGTTTTGAAAAATGTGTGTTATCCATCCATGAATTTCAAGTTGAAGTAGATAATTCATATAGAGCTTTTTACAATAGTACATTGTCACAAAGCAGCTTTACAGTGATAATAAGCCTGAAACCCCCAAGGACAAGAAACAGTGGCAAGAAAAAACTCTGTTATGTTGTTTTTTAAGGATGAAACCTTGGGAGGACCAAGGCTCAGTGGGGGACTCATCCTCCTTGAGCGGCTGGGCAGCATCAACAGTGCAGGACACCAATGTATAGCTCATGTGATGACCAGGTGTCCGTATTGAACAATTGGAAAAAATGATAATTGGTAAACTACACCTTCCATAATCTTCTGGAATCCTTAATCTCATACTGGGGTGGGGGGTGGGGGGGATTTCCCATGCTCATCCAGGGAAGAGTGTGGCACTGGGCAGATCCAGCACAGGGTGCCAATCTTTTACTGGGGAACCCACTTACTCACACAATATAGAGATGTAATTTAGAGGAGTCAATCTACCTTAAATCCATGTTTTTGGCCTGTGGGAAGAACCCGGAGAACCAGGAGAAAATGCACGCAGACACGGGGAGAACATGGAAACTCCACCCCAATCAGGATTTGAATCGGGTTCCCCAGTGAAGACTAAACAAATAAGACCTTAAAAAGGGAGTAAAGCACCAGTCTTGTAAAGCAGCTTAACAGATTTTGGGTCAATTTTAATTTGCTGAATTTAAACATGACCTTCAAAAAATATGCTTTTGGCAACCCTGACCAGATTTTAGGGGTTATTATCAGTTATCATTCTGGTTGGTTTTTCAAATCTCTTTGACGTTTATGCCTACGGGTTTGAGGCCAAGAATTTGATTTACTCACGAGCATAGTGAATACCCTAAAATAACACTGGATACATAGTAGGGTATGCATATATATATATATAAATGTATATGTGTTTTACATTAAAGTCAATTCTTAGCTCAAATGATCCCTTTTTTCTACTGCATCTACTGTACTTACACTAAAATTATAGTTCACTTCAGTGACCGAAATGATTTCTGTACTTCACGGATCAGAAGACAGAGTCTCATGAGAAATCTGTTGATGAGTTTTATATAAAGATGATTTCTATATCTGTTCTGAAATGAAAGCTCTCCACTCTGGTTTAATTTCACTTGATGTTTTGTTAATCTCAGCACTTTGAAGATCTAGTGTAAAGCCTATAAAAAATAACATGGTATGAAATGGGGAATAAATTGCATCCTGTATTGATTCAGTATGGGATGCAGCATTTGATTTTCCACAACAGGATGATCCTGTATTATATGAGACAGGTGCCAACTCTATTATCAGCAGCAGGTGTTGATTCAGAGTGAAATGAAAATATAATCTTACATTTCACAAAAAGAGTACATTCATACTGTTAGATAAATAGGCTAATATATAGATAATATATAGATAACAAATATTAAAAATGAGTAACTTGTTGGCTAAACTATAATGTTGCATGCTTAGCTTAGTGGTAAATTCATGGGAGTGTTTTGAAAATCATGTGCAATAAACCAATCATGTTGTCACTTGCCATATCCTTTTAGAGCTTGGTGTGGTCTGACGTTGGCAGACCACAGAAAATATTTTTTTTGAAAATTAATGTTAACACCATTTGTAAGAATCGCCATCACAAGCCCGGAAAAGGCCAGACCAAGCAGCTAGTATCATATATACTTATTACATGGCTTACCAAGTAATTCAATTAAATTTGGCACAAAACATGAGTTAATAATAATTGAATTCATTTAAAATTGATTTTGTTAATGCCCAACATTAATTGCAAAAGTTCATTAAAAAAAATAACAGACCCCTGAATGCTGTAATTGACCAATCAGACTTGAGCAGTCAATGAAGCAACTTTGTTACAATAAAGCAAAAAATACAATACTGCATTTATTCTGATCAGGTTGAGAATTATTGTAAGATTAAAAACATTTGAGGTTAAAGCCATGATGGAATCACTCAGATATCACACAATACATAAACCCAGTTTACTCACACTCCAAAAATAAATAATCTTATTTTATGTAATCTTAACAATATAATTTAATTCAAAACATTGGAAAATAATTTAGCCTGATTCATGTACATTTTCTTATGATTCAAGTTTTTTTGTGGTGCACATCTTTAGACTGTTATCAACAAATCTCAGAGGACAGATTTAGTATGTTTCAGTGCATTTCCAGATGATGAATTCAATACGACAAGTGAACAGATTAACAGCTGTTGTATTTAATCCAATCAGTGTCCAGCATATCCAAATAAATCCCACCTCCCCTCCTCCCTTTCTACTCAATATTCCTCTGTTTCTGCCTGTTCCCTGTCGGCTTTTTAGCCATGCTGAGGGACCAGCAGCCTCCCAGGAGACCAAAGAGCAGAAAATTTCATGCAGGGAGATTAAGGCAGGAAAGGCAGACTCATCCACACACATTGCAATCACCTCTTTTAAACATCTCTATCCTTAGCCTACTCATCTCTTCTGCCTTAGGCCTTAGTTAATGACTTCTCTTCCTTTTCTGCATTTTGGTGATCTCCCATCTTGAAAGGAGCAGCAGCGGATTAGCATATCTGCACCGAGTCTCTGTTGCTGCTGGGGTGTTTGTATGGAATAAACCAGAGGTAGGAGTAATGACAAAAAGTCTCCACCCTTTTCTACAGAGGCAGGAACAGCAAACAGTTTCATGAAAAATGAGCAGGAATCTGTGGCAGCTCTATAGGACCAAGCAGCAAAAAAAAAAAAACCTGAATGAAATATAATCATACAACTAGAAACCCTATGTAATAACAGGGCCATTGATGGATGAGGGAGAACATAGGTCGCGTGCTGGGTGGCATTATGACCCCCATTTCTCCTCAAAAAAATAGCAATGTGTTATTTTTCTTTACTAAGCATTAACACAATTAAGTCTATCGCATTTTGATATTTGAATTTTAACTATGTTGTGAGAGGAAAAGACAATGTGAGGTTCTAATGAGCAGTTTAGTATAGAATGTAAAGTGCAACACTCAACAGTATTGCAGACACCCAATTATCCCTGGTTACCCAGAAAGACATTATGGACCATAGACATGCATTTCTCCAGCTTATGCATTCAAAAAAATTGTACATGAAAATAGTTTGGATGCTTACTTTTTCCTCCAACACCACATTCTCAGGGCAACTGACTATTAAAATGGTCATCAGTTTGAATGTAACCATCTTTTTTTAATTGTTCTGCACTGATGTTTGAGCTATTAATGTACTGTTTTGTAAAAGTAGATGTTGCAGGTTGAGCAGTACCTTAGTGAATGATTAGAATTAAATAATATCAGTTTGGATACAAATTTGACATCACATGATTATTGATGGTATACCTGGAATATGGAATTTTATTTCATTACAAGCAGCTTGGCCCAGGCTTATTAAACTAACTCTAACAAACAAGGTTCTTGATGGGAATGGCAACTGACATGCTGACATGCTTTAGTAGTTTATTGCATATGACACCAAAAACACCATGAATCCATGAATCACCTCGTCAAAAGAGAACATGTGGACACGCCTTAAATCAAATTGTAAGCTATAGCTAGATAAATGTCACAAAAAAACACCCTTAAAATGGTTCTTAAAAGGTTTTAAGTAGTACATAACCCTCTGCATGGTTATCTATCCATCCATTCATTATCTTCCGCTTTATCCTCTATCAGGGTTGCGGGGGGGTTCCCCATAACCATCCAGGGGAGAACGTCTTGGGCACTGGGCAGATACACTCAGGACAGGGCACCAATCTATCGCTGGGCACACTCACACACACAAACACACTCTGTATGGGGCAATTTGGAGAACTCAGTTGACTCAATTGAATGTTTTTGGACTGTGGGAAGAAACCGAAGAACCTGGAGGAAACCCACGCGGACACGGGGAGAACATGGAAATCCATCCAGATTAGGATTCGAACAGGGAATCCATAGCGCTGAGAGGCGAACGTGCTAACCACTAAGCCACCTTGCCGCCCCTGAATGGTTATATGGTCATGTATCTATATTTCCAAAATACACTTGTTCACTTTGCAACCTCACTGTGGTGCTAATTCTCATTCCATATCATTCACCACTGCTAAATGGTGGAACCATCTTCTCAACTCTGTCCCTAAGGCAGAGTTGCTGAGCATCTTTAAGTAACAACTCAAAACATCTTCTCTACAAACACTTGATATACATAATAATAATAATAATAATAATAATAATAATAAGGGATAATGATCAGGTTTAATCATTCATAGACATACCAGGCAAAACACTAGTTAAAATCTGCCCACCCCTTCAGATATCTTTTGGTACTGCCCTTCACCTGCGAATACATGAGAAACTGATCCTTTAAAGTATAGGTCAGGTCATTCCATTCATTAAACCTATATAACAGTAGATATTATGACAAACTGCTTAAAAATGGTCTAGTACAATCCCAATTACAGTAACATAAAATAAACTGTTGAAAGGTAAAGTTATTAAAAATCTCCTTGAATGAGAATTTGAGATTTAAGAGGAAATAGGTTTAATTTTAATCTCCGAGGTGATTATGAATAACACATTAATTAATCAAAGAGTCATTCAATAGGTATATCACATTGTGATTTAAATGTCCTGAGCATGAATGTGCTGGTTAACCTGGTTAACTAAGCTAAACACATCGTAAGCAATCAAACCTAGTCAGTAGGTGTCAGCTTCAGTGTGTTTTTATAAATCTGTGTTTTTCTCACGACGACACCAACAGGGAGACTAGGCATTTTCCAATGTATCTGGAACCTGTAGCATTTTTAAGAGTCTGTAACAGGAGCTTGTTAATGATGGGGCAGTATACTGTAAATGTGAGGCATGAACATATAAATGTTGCTGCATTTGGAATGAAAATATATTAGTGTGGACATGGTCTTACACACACACACACACACACACACACACACACACACACACACACACACACACACACACACACACACACACACACACACACACACACACAATACCAGCATATAAATCGACTCAGAGCGCAGTGGAGGCCCTATTAATGTGTGCGATCAATAACAATACAATCAGGTCAAATAGCCACCAGTGAAGCCATTTGCTGCACAAGACAAAATCTTCCAACTTGGAAGGAAGATGAACGTTTTCCACAGAACAGACACAAATAAATTTTATTCCGAATACCAAACCAAACAATAAGCATGCATGTTGATTCAAGCGAAATGTAAGCTGATGCCCCCTCCGCTCGCAGTTCCCTAGTTCACTCTGCTACTCGGTGGGGATGTTTGTCTTGTTTATCTTTATCAGAACTGAAGGGAAAATAGATGTTGCTAAGTAGAGATGTCCACACCAGAAACAAAAGAAATGTTCCGTTAAACATTAAATCAGAACCTGCTCATAGTTCCAAGTCTGTTATATTAGTATACTGTAGCTTTAATTTAACTTGCATATAAAATAAAAAATATCCATGAATACAACTAGAAAGATATTTCAATTGTTTATATAATGAACAGGGCGGCACGGTGGCTTAATGGTTAGCACGTTTGCCTCTCAGCACTAGGGATTCCCGGTTCGAATCCCAATCTGGGTGGAGTTTCCATGTTCTCTCCGTGTCCGCGTGGGTTTCCTCCGGGTTCTCCAGTTCCCTCCCACAGTCCAAAAATATGGATCAAGTCAATTGATTTCTCGAAATTGCCCCACATAGAGAGTGTATGTGTGCGTGTCTGTGTGAGTGAGTGAGTGTGTGTCCAGCGATAGATTGGCACCCTGCCCTGGGTGTAGCTGTCCAGCGCCCAAAACGTTCTCCCCTGGATGGGCATGTGGAACCCCCCCGCGACCCTAATATAGGATAAAGCGGCAGATAATGGATGGATGGATTTATTATGAACTGCACTGTGGGGTAACAATTAGCATGCTGTCTTTTCAGCCCTGAGGATCTAGGTTCGAATCATGTTCTGGGTGGAGTTCTCCCACAGTCCAAAAAACATGGATACAAGGTGAAAGGGCTGCTTTAAATTGTCCTTGTCTAAATTGCCCCTATATAGTGTGTGTGTGTAAATGAGTGCGTCATGAGCATGAGCAATAGATTGGCAGCCTGTCCTGTCCTGGGTGTATCTGTCCAGTAATAACCGGATGGAAGATAGTGAAATGAGATGAGTAGGCACATGGTTAAGGGTCCTAAGGGTCCCCGGTTCGATTCCCAGTACCACCGATTACTATGGCTGAAGTGCCCATGGGCAACGCACCTAACACCAATTGCTTACCGCTCCGGGTACATGTGCTCATTTCACTCAGTGTGTGTATATGTGTGTTTCACTGCACGTATGGGTTAAATGTGGAGTACAAATTAAGCTGTGTGTAAGGACAGTGGGTAAAATAAATCACTTTCAAATAAGATAAAAAACTTCATGTATCAATTAGAATAAAATGTCTGTTCTCATTTTTTCCTTATTAACCTGCTTTTTAATTAAGAACATTTTTTGGGGCAAACAGGTCAATGTTGTTACTATACCTGTAATACTATGACTATGTTTGCAATGAAATCCTGTTTTAAGAGTCTGTAAGTGCCTCTCTGATCATTTATGTATACCTCTCACTTTACTTTCACAATTCACATTCAATTTACCTGGGAAATCGTCTCATACATTAACTGACCCTTTGTTCTGTTGACCTCTGTTCATAGTGTGTGCTGTTTCCTGATGGATTGAGAGTGGCAGGTCTGCCATGCCAACATGACACTAAACCCTCAATAATATCCGCTATGCTTTTCCTTCATAGTTTAGAAGAATATTGCCTCAGTGGACCTCTCATTTGTGGCTTACTATGCCAAATCAATGATGTGCCCTCTGCTCCTTTTCAGACAAAAAGCATAGATCAGCATAACTTTTTGTCTCTCTGGATACATTTCCTTCTGTTACCTTGTTTTCACTAACCTTTCTCCACTTCCTGCCCCTTCAAAACCTCAGTGTCTATTGCCATTGCTTCATCCTGTGTTCAAGCTTCATGCACCACTGCATTTTTATGAGTAACTATATTCCATCTCTCTCTCTCTCTTTCTCCTAAAGCCTGTGTCTCTTTATCACAAACCTAGCCTTACGTGTGCCAAGGTCCCTTATGTACCGCAGTAGGTTGGCCTACTTCAGTGCTGGGCTGGTCTAACTAGATTGCTGCTGAGAAAAACTAAGAAACTAGGGCAGGTGCAAAATTTACCTCTGACAAAAAGATTCTAACAATCTGCTCATTCATTATCAATTCAAAGATCTGTTAAACCTAAGAGACTAATTATTTAGATTATACTATGTTAATATCACATTCTTTTGAAGCGAGAGAGCCCTAAGACAATTAATAATTATATTTTAATCATTGGTTTAAATTTGAATTCATTTTAAAATTAATATGGAAACAGACAATCAAAATAAATCAGAAATCAAAATAAATAAATCCTTCAAACCTGTGAATTCAGTTAGCTTTGATATATAAGTTTTAAATTAAATTGCTGTTTTGCCTCTGTCAGTTCAGAGTGCAGTCCTCTGCAGTTACTAGAAAGACCAAAAAAATAAAAAATAAAATAATAATAATAATACAATTTTTTTTAAATAGTTATGATCTTTTAGCAGGCAGGAGTATTAGTAATTAAATTCTACATGAAATAAAATAATTACATTCTCTTTATACAGGAGGTCTAATTGAATGAAAACTTTAATTACAAGCAAACAAAGTTATCTAGTTGTTGTTTCATAATAAAAACTACAAATACATTATATAAGGTCATTTCATTTCTTTTATTATATCATACCTGAATTTTATTATTATATTATATCCTGAACTTTCATTTGGGATCAATTAAGCATTCATCTACCTATCTTTTTCTTCTTTCTTTACTTCTTTACCCATGTTTTTCCTTCTTCTTCTTCTTTTTTAAAAAAGATGTGCTTACTGTTTCGTACTTTGTCCCTTCACTTACCCTTTAATGTTAGTGTTGTTACCCCATAGTTTTTCTAATTGTTAAATACGGACACCTGATCACTACACAATCTGTACATTGGTGTCCTACACTGTTGATGCTGCCCTGTCACTCAAGAAGAATAAGTCTCCCACTGAGCCTTGGTCCTCCCAAAGTTTTTTGACATTACTCAACATAACATATTTTTCTTGCTCCTGTCACTTTGGCTTGCTCTTTGGGGGTTCAGGCTTAGAACACTAAAGCTGCTTTGTGACAATGTACTATTGTAAAAAGTGTTATAAATAAATTACTTGAACTTACTTGAAAGTAGTGCACTAGAATTCTGTAATGGTGCAACAATATTCTAATTCTGATTTTGCAGACACATTTATCCAAATTGACTTAGATGTATGCCAACTTGATGGTAGGGGGTCAAATAATTTTGGTTTTGAGAATTTATCAGGCAATTTAACTAATTAAAAGCTAACTTTTATTATTTTTTTATTTAAAAAGTTAAATTATTTCATTTGTGGACAGAAAGATTTTCTGTAGTTAATGCAATCATTAAACAGGTAAGCTTTCTATATTTCTGAAAACAACTAAATTCTCATCAGATATTCAAACAAGTCTAGCCAGTAGATAAAATCAAATCAAACAATATAAATATGTGTTTAATATTTATTAAGGAAATGTATTCGACATTGTATAAATCTCTAAGTGGCATAATATTACCACAAATTGGATATTCTTATTAAAATCAAAAATATCTATTTTGGTCTCTAACCATCTATAAAACAACCTTCTAGCTTGTCGATGTGATATCCATAAAAAAGCAGACAGAAAACAGTGTTCTGTTTAGAGAGCAGTGCATTTTTTCATCCAACTCTGCTATGCACAGCGTGGATGTTTAGTGTTCTCCTGATGGTGGATTCACAAGCATTAGGTTAGTTTTAAGCTTCCTACTTCATCAGAAGATAAGTAAATAAATTATGTGAAGGCTCCTGTTTTAAACACATTTCTTTACTGACTTTAGAAAACTTCTAGTGATATGCTGATTTCACGCCTTTATCTCCAAAGCCCTGGTTTATTCTAGACTTGTTATTTCCAGCACACTTTCTTATGATGAATGTTCAAAAACTATTTTACTTGAGATTTTTTACAAAATGCAATCTATAGTTAAAGAGTTTTTTTTTTTTTTTTTTAGAATAGAGGCAAAGGAAATCAAGTAGTGTGGCAGAGAAGACATTAGGCATTAGTGAGAATTCCACTGCAGGACAAATCATTTAAAGATCCTATTAAGTTCAGTTCAAATTACTTGACTTGTTTCCAAAACTCATGAGGCTTGTTAATATAATCTGTTTTCAGACTTCTGATGCTGCGGGTAAGTTCTTTTTTTTCCCATGAGTCACTGCAAAGTAGTACTGTGAGTACACCATCACGGCAGAGTATGATCATTATTCTAGTAGGTTTTTGCTATCAAACACAGGTTTTGATGAACTGTTATAACATTCCTATACGCAGTGACATCAAAATGTTAAATACATTTCTTAATTACATCACAAACCATCAAAAGGCAGCTTTAAAAGGTACTAATTTCTACTTACAGCCTTTTCATGCGTCATGATAGTCAATAATTAATAAGTGCTAAGGCTAATGGTGTTCATAGTTGCTAATTGTTGCACCACTTTAATAAGTCAATAATATTTATCTGCTTTTGGTGTGAACACTCCACCATGCTATCTAGTTAATTAGTCTTAGTTATTCAGAGGCCTTAATAAAAGTGCAATCTTTATGCGCGCCTTAAAATCTACATGTTTTTTGGATCCTTTTCATCAAATCTGTACCCAAATGTCATAATTAAATATTGCTTAAAATATAAAATAAGTGTTTCTGCCTGAACTTTATTAAATATTTTGGAGTTGTTTATCTCAGTTGAATATGCACAGAAGTCACATTTTCAAAAGAACACACTTTTGTATGTCTTTTTATATGCATCTGAATATTAAGTAAGAGTTGGGGGTGAATAAAGTAAACATATTACGCAAATAAGTGTATAATAAAACTCCCACAAAAACCAGACAGTAATGTGTAGGAATAATCTAGGACAGTGCCATCCGTTATTAAACCAATACATCTGAGTACAACCTATGTTTTTAGGCATGGAACGACATATGGCAATCATCTATTAGGTATGTGTGTATACTAAAGCAATAAAGTATGAGAGGGAGTGGCATTATTGTGATTAAATTACAGGAAAGAGGTGTTTAATTCCGACGTGTCGTGAAGTACAGCTACACAGCTTTCCTGTGAATTATTAAAAAATTCATAATACATAACCTTGAGTGCCTTATTGCTTTTATAAAACGATTACAAACACACTATAATAAAAAACAAGGTTTGATTCTAAAATGTGTTAATTGAATGCAAGATTGCTAATAAAATGGACTTCAGCGACATAATCTAGTTTTTTAACGTGAACGCTGATCATCGAGTAACATGTTTTAAGTTCCTCTAACGATCAAACATTGCATCTAGAGGCCAAATTACAGAACGCAGTTGATAAAATACATCGGGAAAATAATGTATTGCATATTGTAAAGATTATCTGGCCATTAAAAACTTATATATGTGCTACTTTACCACAGTTGAGAACCTCTGATCTAATTGGTTCTAAATTGGCCCCTGACAATAACATTAACTCTATGCGTTTGAGAACCTCTGATCTAATAGGTTCTGAATCGTCCCATGAAAATAACATTAACGCTATGTGTTATTCCTTTTCTTTTACATCTTGTATATTATAAAACGTTACTTATTGTCCTTAAATCCTTTTGACTGAGCCGTTTGTCCAGCTGTGACATTATTGACAATAATGCACACCTGACAACTTCTCTTTTGTATTAATGTGTCAGGTTATTTTTAAAAACATTGGGAGATATGGAAATGATGTCTGTAACTGAGCATCGAAGTGAATCAATTGACTGAACATTCTTACGCGCACCAAACAACAAAAACGAAAAGGCTCCGAACCAAACTGTTCCAGTTCACCAGCAAAGAAACATGCGACTGCAGTAAACCATGATTTTAAATCATGTAACATGTAATGGAAATATATAGATTTATATAAACAGCGAGCCATTTACTAATGAGCCATCAACCTACTCCTTACCAATCAATGCTCACTTTAAAAAACAGACTAGATTACATCACGTGAAATTTGCCAGGCTCATTCCTTGCAGCTTAACTTTTAGTTTCATTTCGAAATTTGACCTGTAACTGTCAGAGCGGTTGACCACGTCTGCCATCTTGAACTTTCTAATTATGTGTGGTTATGCGTAAATCAGATTTTTTTTTTACATTTTGCTTGTTATAGTTTACAGGCTAGTTTACATCTACAGTGACCATTAGCTGTATTGTCAATTCTTAATCCCCAGCATACAATCCTTTATAAGGTTCTCTTGCCATTTTATAACCAAAACTGAGATTAGGATTGGAGATGGCAGAAGTAAGCAGTCAAAAGTGGTTTTCATCAGCCCTCCTTGAGCAATCACAATTGCAAGATAGGTTGCATGAGGAGCTAATGGGTGTCACTGAGAAGTTGTGCACTCTGGCCTACTGTCAGGCAAGCTCATGACTAGAGTCACTCCACTGACCAGCTGGA
Organism: Corydoras sp. C115; assembly: GCA_019802505.1. Lineage (NCBI taxonomy): Eukaryota > Metazoa > Chordata > Actinopteri > Siluriformes > Callichthyidae > Corydoras > Corydoras sp. C115. Next base: position 15,242,699 of record JAFMOC010000007.1, read on the forward strand.
ACTGCCCGTAGCATTACATGCATTTCTAATCTTATCGCTGTATTAAAAAAAAGCAAGGCAAAGAGGCAAATGGTCTTGGGTTTCTGATCAGGGAGAGACAATTTGTCGCTATGACCATTCCATCTACGCCTTCAGGGTCATGTTTTACCATCCCCATCAGGGTCAGCTATGTGGGGAACCGCTCAGGCGTAGACTTCACAATGCAGTTCTGTACCCTGGCTGCCTGAGAAATAAGTACATGGAACAAATCTGTTTATGTTTTTTTATCTTATCTAAACCAGACTGAAATTTAAAACTAACATTTGCCGGCTTGTTGGGACTGAAACGTATATTTAAACAGTTTGATGCTTTCCTCAATGCCTTTCAGTTCTGACACCTCCACAGAAATTAAGCCGATGCAGGTGGACTTCAAAAGATAAACTTCCTGGTTTTGATGGTCAAGCTCACAGCTGCTATTTTAATTATATTTCCTACTGTGTTTATACATGGACTTGAAATTTGTCCTCCACATTTAACCCATCTGTGCAGTAAAACACCCATACAAACTAGTGCAGTGAGAACGCCTGTCTGAAGCGATTGGCAGACTTGCATACGGCGCCCAGGAAGCATTTGGGGTTAAGGTGCTTGGCCGTAAGGCACCTTAAAAATAGTAATTGGTGAGACCGGGAATCGAACTGGGGACCTTCAGGTAGCAAGGCTGGTTCCTCAACCACAAGCCTACAACTGCCCCCATTTGTCGACATACCCCTCTCCTGAAAATTGCATTTTGGTTTAGTACAGTTGTAGCGTAGGCATCACCACTGTGGTCTAACCTTCCTTAGTGATGCATATCTCTTCTGTAAATGGTTGACCCAAGCTCTGGGAATTCTGTCCCACCAAAGCATCTCTCTCCTTCTGAAACAATTGCCTTCTTCCTCATTTCCTCATCCCTGTTATATTAGGTTTACCCTGACAGCAGCCTCACAGCATCTCTATTTAATGGTCGGACCTTGAGATTACATCCTGGAAGCTGTACTTTTTCAAACAATGTCTGGCTTTTCTTAACTGCCTTGTTCTTATTTTGAGACCCTATTTAGTCTCACACCACTTGCACCATGGCACCAGCACCATTTTATCTCATAAAGTGAGTATGGCAATTGTCAGATATATTTTAAGTTCTTAAATAATCAGCTTAAACCACATCATATTTACCACTGCGCCATAAAACTATGATGTGATTTGGCTACTATTTCTGTGCAGTATGCCTTATCCACCAGCCAAGGCCTAGCCCAATTACAGAGATCTGCAAATTTATAGCTAATCAACATAAACTCAAAGAATGCTGCAACTAACTCATGGGAATCAAGCTTCGATTCCTGCTTCTAACAGTTATCAAAAATAAAAAGTTGGGTGACCCTAGTCCCTAGAATAGGATTAAGCAGAAGATAATAAGAAGAGATATTGTGATGTGTGCTAACATAGCTGAACTGTTTCAAAACTAGAAAACTATATATATATATATATATATATATATATATATATATATATATATATATATATATATATAGTAGGGGACAGAGCTGTATGCCAGTTTCTTCCAGGACTATATAACATATATAATATATATATATATATATATATGTGTGTGTGTGTGTGTATATGTATTAATTATTATATGTAGTCAAATGTGTTATCAAACACAAACTACAAAAAGTTTAACTTGGATATTTATAAATGCTCTGGGTATGAATATGAATTTATGTAAACGTTTTGTAAATTATTATTATTATTATTATTATTATTATTATTATATAGATAAAAAGAATAATTATGTATAAAAGCAACTTATTACTCCGGTCTTGTTTTAAAATGGAAAAAAATAAAAATAAAAATCTGCTCCACCACACCGTGCAGCCTCCTGGGACAACTGCATTCACTAAATGGGCTGATAATTCTGAAATCATTTGAATTAGGTTTATTTATAAAGTGCTTTTTACAATAGTATATTGTCTCAAAGCAGCTTTACAGTTTTATAAGCCTGAACGTTTTATAGGAAGAAACCTTGTGAGAACCTTGTTAAAATTGATTGGTTTTTCAGTCATTAAAGTCTCGATCTCTAAGCGAATGATCTCTCTGATTCTCAATAACAATAAAAACGCTTTGAGGTCTATGCTGTATCATGCTTGCATTGTTGCAGACCCCACAAGCCAACCTGGCAGGGTTGTACATGTGGCCGTTGACATCTCAAGAATAAGACAACAAGTGGGTAGCAAACTTATTACACAATAGCAGACAAAATATTGCAAAGTGCAGCATACAACTTCAGCACTACTGAAGAAAACAGCACAACTAAAAAAAACAGAAAATGGCAGAGTACTTGGTCAGACATTCCTTAGACCAGGGGTGTCAAACTCAACTGCCCCGGGGCTGAACAGGCCAAACAGGAGAAACATTTAACACACTAATGATTTTCCACAAAAGTCAAAATAACAAATAAAAACCATTCCGTTTTCTTTGCTCTTGGGCCATTTTAGAAAAATCTTTAAATATTTTTGCTCTCCATAAAAATGTTCCAATCAAAATCATACAAAATTGAAAAATATGCATGGTCCAAAAAAAAAAAAACATATCGCCAGGCCATTAAGAAAAATAATAATAGATTGAATGTAAAATGATCTAAGGCATAGATTTGACACCCTTAGACTGTTAGCACTATAGGCAACATATTCTCCATCAATAGTGAGCTGGTTAAGGTGGTAAAATGTCAGCACTCACCAATATAATCACCAAATTAATCAAGGTTAACCAGAGATATACACGCTTATTGATCGTTATAATAAAATGCTTGACTATATAAATGACTGATATGATCAAACTTTCTGGTTCTGGAGTTCCTTACATGTTTTCTTGGAACACTCTCTGTTAAGGAATTCATTACAATAATGTTGCCTTGCATTAATACAACCTTAAATAAGTTCTTCTGCATCTTAGTATGTTTCTAAGATGCTTAGAAACAATGCTTAGGTGTTAATGAAGGTGGATTATATTGTTAATGAGCTTAGAAAAGGAAGGATAAAAGTGTGTTGCCAAAATTATTTACAGGTGAATATTTGATTAACACTTTTGAGTTTGATTAAAAGAGTCCTAAAGAATTAACACATTTTAAACCTGAAACCCCAGCGCTGAGAGGCGCTACACCACCATGCCACCTTCTAATAAATTATAACAAATCTTAATAATAATACGACACAGTATATGAAAATTTGGAAAAGAACTACACAAAAGTACTGAACTATTCATTTAGCAAAGTAAGGCTGTGAAAGTTTGAAGTTTTAAATGAGAAGCTACCAAACAATCATGATAAGCAAAGGACAGGCATAAAGATAAGCAACGTTTTAATAGCATCTGTTTATATTAGCAGTGGTGCTGCATGGACTGTATAAGCGAATCTGAATCATAACTGCAGGGATCTTTCACGGAATGACTCGGGTGTCACGTTCAGTCTGGTAAGGAGCAAAACTTTGTAAAACTTTTGAAACGTGAACTTTCTTCCAAATATTTTCAAACTGGAAACAGGTTCATTTTTCTGACTCGTCATTTTTACAAATACTAACCATGCTATTGGAATGCACCTCATACCAACTTTGCACATTGCAAGCATGGCTGTATGTCCCCAGGCTGCTATCTATGAGACTCTTAAAAAGGGGCAACTGGAAAACCAAGATATGGAACCAAAATTTTGGAACTCATCAGAAATGCCTCTCATGCAAAAGCTAAACATGATGTCCAGATCAAATGTAGACACGTTCATAACACTCATCTTGAGAGCATTTTGTGTCCAAAATTACAGAATATAACTAGAACATGCTGCCATAGCAGCAGTAAGATCACCGGGGAAACAAAGAGATATACCTTGTTGAGACACCATGATAAACAAAATGAAAATTAAAATAATGCTACTTTCAACTCAATGTAATTACTTATGTGAGGGGAAGATGGATGGAGCCTTAAAAGAAAAGGAGAAAGAGTAAGCAAGACAAAAGGAGTGGCATGTTTCATTAACTGCACTTCTCCCAGACATACTCCTGGTGTGCAGTCAGCACATTCCCTTGGTTCTCGGCTCCCCATACGGCATCATTCTCAAGCATATTTTCTTGAATAATACTGCTGCAAAGACCTGCACTGTTCAAATCGCAAACACATAATGACACTCATTTGTGCAAGCAGTTATGTGCAAATTTAATAATATACAAATGCGCAGGCTGTATTAAACAGAATCTACAGGGAATTCTTTTATACAGGTTTAAAAAGAAATGTGTCATGTTGTTTTGTTCTTGTTTGGTTTAATGAATATACAGCAGTGTTGAGAATAGTTAAAAATGTTGATATGCAAAACTAATATCAATTATGTTATTTTATTTACATTACTGGCCCTGTGGTGAAGATGCTTTAATACAAGTGGCCTGTGTTTCCGATATGGGTTATGCCCCGGTCACATGGCCACGGCCAAAATTTTTGGCCCATTCACTTTCATTCATTTTCAATTGTTTGAGATATCAACACCGTTCCAACTCTAAATCATCTGTCCTATTGGGGTGACACTGGCTTGTACAAAATATTTATATACACGCACGCGCGCACACACACACATGGCCAAGCCCATTTTTGCCTGGATGGGAATAGGGAATGGAGAATCCCAATGACAGTATTCCCTAGAACAGGATAAAGAGGGGGCGACACGGTGGCTTAGTGGTTAGCACGTCTGCCTCTCAGCGGTTCCAATCCTAATTTCCATGTTTCCATGTTCTCCCCGTGTCCGTGTAGGTTTCCTCCGGGTTCTCCGGTTTCCTCCCACAGTCCAAAAACATGGATCAACTGAATTCTCCAAATTGCCCCATATAGAGTGTATTTCAGTGAGTGAGTGTGCCCAGCAATAGATTGGCGCCCTGTCTTGGGTGTATCTGCTCAGCACCCGAAACGTTCTCCCCTGGATGGGCATGGGGAACCCCACTGTGAGTAGAGGATAAAGCAGAAAATGATGGATGGATGGAGGATAAAGAGAAAGATAAGAAGAAATGAACAGAATTTCCACAAAAGCTTAATTTATATTCAAATAAAAGGCAAAAAAAAGTGTGTGCATAACTTGTGCAACATTCATTGCTGTACACAAAAAAATAAGCATATCTTTATCGATAGCCAAAGGGCATTGTAATAGTATGGGAGGCGAGAGCCAAGAAGCACAGTTTAACAGTTTAACCTTAATCAACTCTGCTCATAGCTTCACTGCTTCTGACACCCATTTGTAAGACTTCTCCCTCACAAAAGTCGAGAGACCATAAAAAAAGCTTTAGTGCATGGGAGAGAAGGAACCATTATGTGCAATTTATAAACCATTAAGAATCTTATGAAAAAGAGGCAGCAGGCTGGTGGAGGATCAAGCGTATATAGGCTGGGAGGTTGAGCAAGTGGTACTTCATTTGGCAAATGTGTTGTGCCTGCTGCAGGATGGAGTGGATAATAGGGCCCCGTGTCACCTCTATCCCAAATGTGTGAGTTTGTGTGATTGTGTGTGTGTGAGAGAGGTTTAAAACACCAGATTTGTCCATTTGCCTGTTAAGCCCTTGAATAACCCCTAACCACCAGTTGCTTACACTGCATGCTGTAACTTCTGTAGGTCAATCTGAATAAGAGCATATTGTGTAAATGTAGAACACTAAAGTCAATTCTTATAAAATAAACAAAGTAATTTGCTTTAGGATGGATAGAATAAAAACACCACATTAATGTTGACAAATGGCTAAAATTTCCATATGAGCAATCCTGTCTTCATGTTTCATTTTTGTGAAGGACACATTGGACACATTAACTGCTGCTTTTCCAATTTTAATGCATCACACAAAATTTCCCATCACTTTATCTGTAATGGAGTATAAATTAAACAAAAATGTTTAAGTTATTGTTTGGTGTAATTAACATCTGCTGCAGCAAATATTAGCAAAAGCTGTAAAATATAGAAATGGGCCGCATTGGCGAGGCGGGGGTGGCGTCCAACGTACTGGTGCTGGTGTCCCGCGTATGGGACGTCAGCATGTTGCTGTACTGCAGAGGGGTGTAGCGCAGTAGGCTGTTCTCCAGGCGGCTGGGCGCCCGCAGGACGGACGGACCCTGGTACGGCCGGGGCTCGGGCCGGCTGTGGAAGACGACGGGAGGTCATGAGTGAGGACGGGATCGTTAGTGAGGGCCGGCGATCGTTAGCGGGGCGCTCGTTTACCTGACGGGCATGTCGCAGCCGACGCCCACGTCTCTGGTGACGGGTTTGGGTCCCTTGGCTCTCTGTGCGGACATAAAATACTTCAGCTTGTCTTCTAACTCATTATTCTGGGAGAGGAAGCAAAGCACAGCACACAGGACGTCCAAGCTTAGAACTCATGTCCATCAGAGACACTCATGCTCAATCAGAAACCTGCCGCCGTGAAGTCTGGTTTAGGAAACGGGGGGGGGGGGGGGGGTTCCCCATGTCCATCCAGGAGAGAACGTTTCGGACGCTGGGCGGATACACCCAGGACAGGGGGGCAATTTATTACACACTCTATATTATGCGTGCATTATAATAAGACTGAGCTTTTTTTTCTTATAACCATTTTGTGAATAGAGTGAAACATTCATTTTATATCTAATATGACATTTTAAGACATTACATAATATTAATAACATCTGAGGAAAAAAACAAAAACAAAAAACAATCTAACAATTCAATGCAAGAGGTTTTGAAAGTGTTGGTTATGGTTCAACATATGCACATATTTTTTTTTATTGACACAGGTTCGAGAGTACCCTCAAAATTCACGAAAACGCCTCTATATATTCATTAATTCATTATCTCCCACTTTATCCTCTATTAGGGTCGCGGTGGGATTCCCCATGCGCATCCAGGGGAGAACGTCTCAGGTGCTGGCCAGATAGACCCAGGACAGGGCGCTGGACCTTATATATATATATATATATATATATATATATATATATATTTGGAATTTTGTCAGTTAAATGAAGTTCAAAAGCAAAGAATTTTAATTGCATAATATTTTAATTGCATTTAGTAAACCATCTCTATTTCATGAACATTGTTGTATATTTATTATTTAACAACTTGGTGGAAAATAAAAACTGGACATGAGAAGCATTATCTGTGAGCCACAAAATGTAGCTGAATCTATGAACTGCAACTGCAGAAAGGTGAGAAGGGTCAATAGATGTGGCCTGACTAAGCGTCAGAGTGGAGCCTGAGGCCAGGGTTTGCCATCTAACGCCAACACCACAGTCAATATTCTGCAGATTGAGTCCTCATCCTGTATGCTACAAGCGGGAACAGAAATCAATGATCTCAAAAAGGTAACATATCATACTGTTAAATACGTTATTGACCGTATCCAAATATCTCTCGTTGATACTGTAGCTGTATGGAGAAAAATATACTAGGTGAGTGAGAATGACTAACATTATTGAATTGCGACAGCAAATTTTTGCTGAAAAATCACCTGTAATCATGTTTAAGGTGCTTAGTGAAAAACACAATGAGTGTTTCTGTTTCTCATCTGTTTTGTCATGGCTGTCACTTTTACAGGCTGGGAGAGAAGCAATTTGGAGACCAGTGTGATACACAACGCCTTTTCTTTGCCTTTCAGTGTTTCTGACTGTGCTAGCAGGTCCCCTAACCTTATGGTATCAATCAGCTGGTGTCAAATGATCATGTACAGTGTTAGAAACAATGAATGAAGTCAAGTTTGATCAAAGAAATATAACAGTATTGAAGGGTAAAAGAAAGGGGGGGAAGCGAAACATGCCAGAATAAAAATGCATGGGCAGGTTAGAAAAGATCATTCAACACTTGCGAAATAGAACGAGAAAAAGGGGGGGGGGTTCAAGTTCAAGTAATTTATTTATAATGTTTTTTTTAACAATAGTAGATTGTCACAAATGAGCTTTACAGTGTTATAAGCCTGAAATCCTAAAAGAGCAAGGCAAAGCGACAGTGGCAGGAAAAAAAAATCCCTGTTATGTTGGGGTTTTTTTTAGAAAGAAACCTTTTGGGGACCAAGGCTCAGTGGGGGACTCATCCTCCTTGAGCGGCCGGGCAGCATCAACAGTGTAGGACAGCCGTGTACAGATTGTATAGTGATCAGTGATCACAATTGGAAAACTATATGTCCATTAAGGGCATCCTCCAGGACTGCCAGTCTAATATAAATTCAGACTCCCTCCAGTACTTCTCGTAGCTGCAGTGCATCAGCGGAGCCATGGATGAGCTGACGACACCAGAAGGAAACTGGCAACACCTCAAAAGAAACCGACAAGAAAAGCAGTTAGAGCTAATAAAGCACACAGGGGTGTGCACAAAGTTTCAGACGACGTAAAGGTGGAAACAAAGCAAATCAGTGTTGGTAAAAAAAAATAGTGATGAAGCAAAAGGTGATTACTTAAAAAGTTTTCGTTGGCATGTATGAGAGTGTGGGGAAGGTGTTCCGCTTTGACAGTGAGAATTAAGTAGTGGGGAAAAAAGTGTTAATCAGGGGTAACAGTGAGACAGCAGGTGTGGAGTATGGGTAAAGGATCTCTGGAATAAATAGGTGAACTAGTATAGAGAAAGCAAAAGAGCTATGAGGAGTGTAGCAAAGGAGACAGATGTTAAATCGGGATTGTTTTTGTGATCAGCACAACTGAAAAATATACCAGCATCTGATCATTAAAGCAAATCGGAAAGGATTAAACATCTAGTCCAAGGATAAAGCCTCATCATAGTGTATGAGGATGAAAAAAACCACAAGAGTAAAAAGGTTTGTGCCACTAGTGTACAAATTGTGTAAAATCTTTTATTTATTTAAAAAAAAAAAAAAAAAAAAAAAAAAAAAAAAAAAAAAAAAGAAAAGCTACTCATCAACTTAAATTGATTTTTACTCACTAGTGGATCTAAGAGCACTTGATGTGTTCTGAATTCTGGTTTATCTTTCCTTTGCGATTGTGCCTGCAGGGGTATGCTCCTACCAGGGCATCCTGGGTAATCTTGCATAGCCAAAAATATTGCATTGGTATCTGAGCCCTTTATAAGGTAGAGTTCACTTTCTCCCCATGTTGCACCCTCCCCCCAATTCTCAGTGTGACTTACAATTTATGAGGACAATTGTGTGGCATGCTATGCTCTAGTGAAGCACCAACTGATTGATGGAGAGAAGGTTAGAATGAAAGAGATGAACAGGGAAAAAATAACCAATGCAGGATTTAGGGAGGGGAAATGGTCCCAGACAGTCTTGATTAAAACTTTATGTTTCTTTGCCTCAATGAATTTTTCTCATTTAAAAATGATGGGCTCAGAGTTTCTGCTCACGAAGGGTAGCAGCGATGAGCAAGAAAACCTGCTGATCATATTTTTAAGAAGAACAACATGAAGCACGAACATGACTTTGACAGTTGAAAAACATGAAGAGTAATTCTGCTAAGGTTGTGGGGTGTTTCAGAGGGAAAACACTGAGAGAATTCAGCTCAATTCAATTGTATTCATAGTGCTTTGAACAATATGGAACCGTCAGCAGATTTCCAGAAATCCAAAGCGTCAGCAAATAGAAAACCAAAACAAGGCATAGATAACATACAGAAGTGTAGGATCCAAATATATGTTTAATAAAAAAACTAATTCAACAAGAAGAAATAAATCAATAAGCAAACAAGGAATAATATACAGTAGCTAAGCCCTGGTTGAAAAATATTACAGGCTACATGGTTGTTTTATTTATTTATATAAACCTAATAATTTATTAAAGTAAAGATCTAATTTAAAATTAAGAATTTAAGAATATAACAAGCCAAAGCAATACACAATGGAAGGAGGATTAGTGGTAGATATTTAGTTCTCATGTTCAGTCTTTTTATAATTTATAATTTAACTGGGCAAAACAAACATGTACCAATGTTTTTTAAAATATAATATTTATAGTTTCATTTGGACGGCACCTGGGTGTACCTGCCCAGCTCCTGAAACGTTCTCCCCTGGATGGGCATGGGGAACCCCCCGTGACCCTAATATAGAGGATAAAGCGGAAACTAATGGAAGAATAGTTACATCTATTAAGAACATAATAATTAGTTCCCATTTTAGTATTTGGATAATAAACTGAATGTGCAAAACAGAAAAGCGGCCAAGCCCAAATTAAAAAAATATTAAGCTTTTAATTATCCAAACAACAAATCAATGTTTTGAAATTTAGGAAGGACTGAGAAAATACAAACCTGAGATTGTTCTTGCCCCCAGTAGCTCATCACTTGTTTCTGCAGGTAATTCTTTGTGGCAAAAACTACTTTTATCGACGTAGCTTTCTTTTCTAAAATGATAAAACCATGAAATTCTTATTTTAAATACAACTCAAACCAACACAGTATAAAAACTACTTAATTTGATGATTGTTTATTTTCTTATCAAGTATATAACAGGGCGGCACGGTGGCTTAGTGGTTAGCACGTTCGTCTCTCAGCACTAAGGATTCCCGGTTCGAATCCCCATCTGGGTGGAGTTTCCATGTTCTCCCCGTGTCCGCGTGGGTTTCCTCCGGGTTCTCCGGTTTCCTCCCACAGTCCAAAAACATGGATTAAGTCAATTGAGTTTACCAAATTGCCCCATGTAGAGTGTGTGTGTGAGTGTGTGAGTGTGTGCCCAGCGATAGGTTGGCGCCCTGTCCTGGGTGTGTCTGCCCAGCGCCCGAAACATTCTTCCCTGGATGGGCATGGGGAACCCCACCACGACCCTAATAGAGGATAAAAGCGGAAGATAATGAATGAATGAGTATTGAGAACATTGGGATGAGAACATTGGGATGCATTAAAAGCAAAATTTTAAGCTTTTTTTTTTGGTTTAGTTAACTTTTTTCTTACAGACAGTCAAATATAGTTGTTCAAAGCATGTAATATGTATGTAGCATCTATATTTTTAAAGAATTATGAGTCTAGTGGAAAAACAGAAACCTATTTTGACACTGTCACTGGCATTCTACTGTATTATATTAAAATACCAGTTAGTAACTAACTTTTACATTAGAATGTCACTTTAGAGTGTGGTAGCTTAGTGGAAGGTGTGGTAGCTCAGTGATTACTGAGTTGATCTGCTAAGCTCTATGCTGAGAGTTCAAACCTTAAGTCCACCAATCATTGCAACTGTGGGCTCTTGAGCAAGACCCTTGACCCTAATTGTTCCATGTCTCTATAATGGCTGAGCCTTAAACTTGTTTATCTCTTTGGATAGATGTTTCTCCTCAGGACATGCTTTATTCCATAACATACCCAACTACATTTGTATTGGTCATTTTGCAGACACTTTAATCCAAAACGACATACACATATCGGGCGTGGACTTACACATTAGTTGTTGGGCTATTTCAAGGTTGAGGGGTTAAATCCCAAGTCCACTGAGGTTACCTCCGTGGGCCCTTCAGCAAGACCCATAACTCACATTGCTTCAGAGGTGCTGTAACAACCATGTGTTTTGACCCCCACTGTCAAGTTATTTGTAAGTCACTTTGGATAAAAAGTGTCTACTAAATAACCAAGCGTACAGTATAATAGAGTAGAGTACACATATCCCAACTTGACGTTTGGGGTCAAAACACAAGGTTAGTCATATAGCATCCCTGAAGCAATGGGGGTTAAGGTTCTTGCTCAAGGACCCACCTTGGTAACTTCAGTGGACTTGGGATTTGAACCCACAGCCTTCATTTTGATGGCCCAACATCCTCATCACTGAGCTACCACACCCTTTTCTAATCTTCTTTTCTCTGGGTTTCCCAAAAATGATGACAAACATTCATTCATTCATTCATTATCTCCCGCTTTATCCTCTATTAGGGTCGCGGTGGGGTTCCCCATGCCCATCCAGGGGAGAACGTCTCGGGCGCTGGGCAGATAGACCCAGGACAGGGCGCCAATCCATCGCTGGGTACACACTCACACACTCAAACACACTGTATATGGGGCAATTTAGAGAACTCAATTAACTTGATCCATGTTTTTGGACTGTGGGAGGGAACCGGAGAACCCGGAGGAAACCCACGCGGACACGGGGAGAACATGGAAACTCCACCCAGATGGGGATTCGAACCGTGAATCCCTAGCGCTGAGAGGCGAACGTGCTAACCACTAAGCCACCGTGCCGCCCCTGATGACAAACATGAAATCCTAATAATCAATTATACCATAAAATTTTATTTTAATTAAGACTGTGAGATTAAATTTTAATGAGATTAACCCAGTTTTGCAGGCCTACCTTTTGTTTCTGGGCTAAACATCAATAATCTGGTGATTATCTCACCCCCTAACAGAGCTTTACACAACCTTGGGTTTTGATGCATGTAAACAGCAATAAGATCTTTCCTCGTACTCTGAGTAATTCCTGTGAGGACTGGGCTTTGGAAAACATATATTTTTAGTCTTTTCAACACTGCCTGGTGTAAAGAAACAGCTGTAGTAACTGAGCAGAGGAAGTAAAATACCCATAGAGAAGGCAGGAGAACCAAGGCAGAATGCCGGGGGAGAAAAAGACAAGAACATTTCATTGTTGTGGGAAAGATAGCTTTGCTCCCTTTGCTCCTAGTTTATTTCAGTGCTTGTACATTTTTCTATCCTCAGTTAAGTTCTAAACACTGTCAAAACCTATGTTGTTTATTTTCTATTTAACCAGAGTAAAGATGAATACACAAGAGTATATATCTTAGTGTAATCAGCCAATGGATATATTTGTGTACAATTACAGGGCTTCTAGTGATAAGGGATTTGGGGTCAATGGGGTTAATTTGAAATATGCCATGAGTAATGGGTAAAAAGAATGTTGACTAAGCCCAGCTGGTCAATCTGGACACCTCATTCCAAACCTGCCTCCTGTGTGCAATTGCTGAAAACACAAACAACAAAACTGAACTTCAAGATCAAGAACCAACAGACGGATGTCCCTAAATTACTGAACACCAGTTTGGGAGAACTTAATCCAATCAAGTGTGTAATTAGGTTCTTGTATTTACAAATTTCTTTAAGAAAGAAGATTGATTTAATTATTTGCAAAATTACAATAATGCCTTCATTGTTGATCACTAGTTCATCATGGGTCATCTCAGATCCACTGACGTTACCAATGTGGATCCTTGAGGGGCATCATGCTGTATCATAGCCACCATGTTCTGAACCAAACTATCAAGTGGGGATACCTGGAAAGTCGCTTTGGATAAAAGCATCTGCTAAAAAACCTAATGTAAATGTAATGTGTGCTTGCCAAGATAGAATTATGAAACATACTGGGGTCTATTTCATTATATCATAAGGTAAAAGACAAAACACCCTGGACCGTCACAGGATAAACACGGGATAAAGCAGCTTTCCAGTGTTGTAAGCCTTTAAACACCCAACGAGCAAGCGACAGAGAAGAGACAGTGAAAAGAAAAAAAACTCCCCGTTATGTTATTTAAGGAAGAAACCTTGGGAGGACCAAGGATGTATAGGATAAAAATCTGTACTTTGTATGACATGGGTGTCAATTGCACCACTTATTAGCACTTTATATCACCAGGCCATTTATAACAATAACAATAGATCAATGAAAAATGATCTCACAGGCCGGATATGACACACAGGCCTAAAGTTTGACACCTATGCTGTATGGCATATACTCATTTGCCTTGACAAAGTTATTATCCTGAATGAAACCCACACTGACAAAAAATGAACTAAATTAGATTCTTAATAAATGTAGAAGGTGGGTACTTACTCATGCATTAGGCAGTTTAATGTCTGGACAGTTCAGAGGCTATTTTGGCGGCAGGAATATTGCACTAACAAGGGGATTAAATACACTCACACACACACATACACAGTGTATTCACAGCCAATTCATCTATCAGCATCTCTTGAAATATGAAACGAAAAACATACATAGACCCTGGAGGAAACCCACATCGGTATATGAACAACACCCTCTGGAAAATGGTAAGAAATTTCGAGGCATCATTCCTACATACTGTAGAGCAGACAAGGTATTTTCTATGTGGTTTGCCCTTTCCCCCATTTTTGTGTGGAATACCATCTGAGGCTTTGGTTGTCTTCCAACCCAAAAGATAATAAAATTTATTAAATGTGTGTGATTGACTAATGCCCAGTCCAATGTGTTTTTTCACCTTGCCATGACACTATAGCACCCCCACAGCATCATCAGTGTGCATGGCATAAATGGAATTATCTGAACCCATTGTGTAGTGGGTTTAAATATTTAGGCCACTCCCATTGGCAAGGGATTGATAAAATGAGGCACACAGCCATGCAATCTCCAAAGACAAGAATTAGTGGTATAATTAGTCAGACCAATGAGCTAAGAAATTTTACACTTAGTGAGTTTTGCACTGTTGCATCATGTATTATACAGAATCAGCTGCACACGAGGGTACAGTAAGATGGTAGTAAAATGTATTATTAGAATCTGACTTAGGACTTTGTTCTTCAGATCACTTGTTTGGAAAACACCCAGGAATTAGGATGCTTGTGCATGCGTAATAATGATAATGAGGTTAATGAATTCTATACAGTCCAGAGTGGATGTTCATCTCACACACAGTTACACTCCTGGCAGGTTAGGTCATCCTGTCATAAGAGAGTAAAAGTGGTATTTGTACCAATATGAAAATGACATGATGTGGGCAATATAAGTTACATTTCATTATGGCGCGTGACTGAAGTAGCTAATTACACAAGCACATGGTTACAACACACAGCCTCTGTGGCACAGGCAGCTTCCGTAATGCATTAATCATTGTGCTCTGTTGGGGGGCTGGCATGTGATTGAGAGTACAAATCTTTTCCTGCTCTCAATCTCTGCATGTGTGTGTGATGGTTGAAAAGGTGTGTAGGCATGTGACATTTTACCACTTCAATACAGCACACTGTATTAATAACTGTAAATTAACAACAAAACCATATGCATGTGTAAATACACAAATCACTCTTGTACCAAGGCATGGCATACAGGATTCAGGAAAAACATAGGAACATTAAACAAAAGGTTTTAATTTGCTCATAGATCCCATTACAGCTGTGGATTGTGCTTGCTTCACTAGGATCAGCTTCCATGGAAATCTATAGCAAGGTTAAAAATTCCGTTTGGTGGGGATGAGCGAGCATTCATTTATCCATCTGCCTACGGTAAAGCTAAACAGCCTAATACAGGTTTTTGAGAAACAAGTCTTGCATATTTCACTTAACCAAATTAATTGGAGTATGCAGATTTTTCTGACTGTTAATTTGTGGCTTTATCGTTTTTGCAGCTGCAAATGGTGGCTGGCTCTATTTCACCCTGTTTAATGAAGTCAAAGAAAATGCTGTAATGCAAAGCTCTACTACTCTGGTGCAAAGCCCAAAATGGCTTTAAATGCCGTCATAATGTGTAATAATACTGCTTCCTCTGAACTCCCCCGAAGACACAAGTGCAAGCAGAATTAATGAGTGAAACAGCATACTGTTTATGACACAACCAAGACCAAGAGTTTTACAGCCAGGGTTTATTGCTTGACAAATGAACATGGAGTGAAGGTGATTATTTATATCTGTTAATTAACTTAATTAGCATTGGGAAGTTTTGCATTTCATAGACCCTGTTGGAAATGACTCATTATTGTAAAATTCTGTTGGATTCTGTGCCACCAGTGGGACAGAAGCTGTGTGATGTGTTTCTTTGTTGATTAAAATTTGCTTTTTGATTTACATCATTTTAAATTCAAATTTGTATTTTTGAAAAGCTATATATTTTAGTGAGTGGTGTGGTGGTTGGCACATCTGCTTTTCAGTGCTTGGGATCCAGGTTCAAATCACGATCTGGGTGGAGTTTCTATGTTCTCCCTGTGTCCACGTGGGTTTTCTCCAGCTTTTTCAGTTCCCCCCACAGTCCAAAAACATGGATTTAAGGTGAATAGGCTAACCTGGGAAAAAATGATCATTGATATTTGCTTAATGTAATATACAGTATGTTATATATTTATCTTCTGTGAAATTTTGTAGGCTCTGAGGTTTTGGATTTGTTACACACTTACATGGTGCACAAATAAAAAAAAAACATATAACATAGGAACACAAAAACAACAAATCAAAATAAAACCCTCATCGCTGTGACAAAAAGCTGCTCCCCAGCAGTTAAGGTCAGTTGTATTTTTCATTTCTCTTTCAAATGTGGATTTGTCGCTTGGACTGTCAAATGGATGGCATTTCAGTGACTGTACATTATGTGTTCAGTGAGTGTCCATTATGCCAAGGTCTTCCTTCAAAAACAGTTTCTATTATCAACAACAAATGATGGATTTATGGCTGTTACTATAGAAAACCCATCCACCAAGCCTGCAAAAGTGCTATTGAGCTCAGTGGTGAGTACTGGAATGCAAACTCATTTATTTCATTGTGACCTGTGTGAGTTGTCTGTTGTGTGATGTATTACAGATTAGTAGGTTAGCTGCTGTTGATCAGAAAACAGCATCGCTTTCCAATAACAATGCTTTCAGTGAATCGAGCACATTGAAAGGTGCTATGAAAGTACATATATCCATTTTATATATGTATATTTACATTTCACATACATTTTATGTCTTACATTTGATAAAGTAACTTTCTTTAACAGGGTGACTGCACTGTAGTGCATAAGACATTGGTGGTTTTTGTGTTTTGTGTTTTTTTCATTTAATAGATACACAACAAACAACAACCAACATCTTATGCACTACAGTGCAGTCACCCTGTTAAAGAAAATGACTTTATCAAATGTAAGACATGAAATGTATGTGAAATGTAAATATACATATATATATATATATATATATATATATATATATATATATATATATATATATATATATATATATATATAAAATGGATATGACTTTGTTTTAGTCATAATTTGTGAAGACATAATAAATGTGTCACAATCTTTGTGTTCAAGTATATGTTTATTTTTAAACCTATACCACATGTAAGATATGTCAAGCACTTATTAACCATCTGGTTGTCAAACAGTAGCATTTGGAAAATTCATGTGTATACACACATATACACATACATACATATATATATATATATATATATATATATATATATATATATATATATATATATATATATATATATATATATATAGTTCATTTGGTTCACAAAGTTCATTTGGTATATAGTCACATATAGTTCATATATATATATATGTGTGTGTGTGTGTGTGTGTGTGTGTATATAATATATATATATATATATATATATATATATATATATATATATATATATATATACATATACACACACACATACACTTGTATACACAATTTTTATATTTTGTTTTTGCTTGCCTGAAAAAAATAATAGCAGGTAAGCAAAATGTTTTTAGATAATTGGATTCATCAGTGATTTGATTGAAATCACTACACACTTAATTATAAGTCACTGAACTTTTTAAAAATTAGTTGGTAGAGTGTTTCTTTTACAGATCGTGACATCTGCCATTTTGGTTGCAGGTGAGGAGGTGTTAATTTTCACACTTGTTTAACAAGCACTGTAATTTTTTTCCAAGTCTGTGAGTGTCAGCGTCTCAAGAGGGCTGAAAGAATTAGATGACTAAAAAAACTGCATCAGCAGAGAAGCTTCTAGTTTCAACTGTGGAGTGAAAAGGTAGAAGTGTCTAACAGTTTACATAGTGAGTGGATACAGTGTTCAAAAAAAATCTTCAACAGCCCTGTCCATTGGCACCAGGGCAAAACTCACTAATACTCTAGCAATACATTAGTGTCACTGCAGTGCTGAGAATAGTCCAGCACCCAAACGATACCAGCTCTGTGGTAGTTTGAAGTTTCAAAGATAAAACAGATGGACTACAGTCTGTAATTTTAGAACTACAAAGTTCATCTGTTTGGTAAGTGCGAGGTCCATACTGAAATTTCACCAAACAGTTATATTTTAGCTGCAAGTGCAAGCAATAATTAAAAAGGTTCAAAAATTATGTTGTACTTCTAGGTTTTTTTGTTTGCTATTGTCAGAAATTGATTATGATTAGAGTCAGCTAATCTCATATCCTTATTACCTCCCGCTTAATCCTGTATTATGGTCGTGGGGGAGGGGGGGGTTCCTCCTTCCAGGGGAGAACATTTCGAGTGCTGGGCAGATACACCTAGAACAGGACATCAATCCATCACTGGGAACACACTCACACAGACACACACATTTTATATGGGGCAATTTATAGCAGCCAGTTCACCTTGAATCTATGTTTGTGGACTGTGGGAGGAAACCGTAGAAAAAACAATGCAGACAGGGAGAACATGCAAATTCCACCCAGATCAGGGGTGCTAAACACTACAACTAATGTGTGTACTTCCTAAAAATTTTTAAGCTGCCATGAGTAATGAAAATGTTAATGCTGTACCTACAGATGTTTCTTTTATGACATTCAGTCACTCATTATGGATTATGAGGGTTATTAAAACATACTTAACCAGTCTCTAAGATTTTCGTTTTACTTACTGCAAATGTTGCCGAATGCTGCTTAGAGTTTCATGTTTTATAGCAAAAGTAAATAACGTTTAAACACTTATTCCTTTGTCCAATTTTTCACCATTTATTAGTAAAGATGTTGTTTTGAATACTATGTTGTTTTGAATACACATTGAGTTTAGCTATAAGGCAGGTCATATGTCTAGTTGTTGATTCATTTACATATTAGAACAGTGTGTTTTTTTATTAAATGTTCCAAGAATTTGATTAGACATTATATTAATTTCTTCTTCTATTAATACTTCTTGTTTAAAGTGCTATATGCCATAAGGTCTGTAAGACGTAGGCGGCGTAAAGTCATCATCTTCTTAATAGAATGGCTATGTGCATGTAGGACCCATGGTGTGACTTTCTAAGCTACTAGAAGTACCTTAGATCTGCTTATTGTTCTGTAGCCCTCTCCTGCTTCTGTGAACCGCAAATCGGACAGCAAACCAAGGGGTCCGCTCTACAAGCAGCAGATTAAAGGATTACCATTAATTAGATGTCAGGGACAGAAAAAGGCTTTGCCTGTCTTGGTCATGATACAATATCTTCTAATCTGCTGTGCTCCTGGAAAAAAAAGAAATCGTTTCATTGACACTAAAAAGTGTGAATAAACAGAGTATGAAGAAAAAAGGGGGAAAAAAGAGTAGACTGTGCAGGTAGTAAGGAAAAGAAACACAGCTGGACATATAGACATACAAAGAACATAGGGAATGAAAGAATGAAAATCTCAAAGTCTAGTGCCAAAATGGACAAGAACACATTTCTATGGTAACAGAAAAAGGATGTGAGTGCAGGATAATAATATGGATGAAGGCATGAAGGTGGAAGAAAGGGAAAGACGTGTAGATAATAATGAACGGATATAAAATGAAGAGAATAGAACCATGTAGGAGGGTGAAGTATCTGGTGCAAATAAACAATAGCGAGGACAATATGAGCCACTGATTGTAAAGTCATTTGAAGGCACCCAAAACCGCACGGATAAACAAATGTTTAAATATCATCTAGCAGACACTCACCTGAATGTTTACACTTACATTATATTTTTTCAGGCTTCCAGTCCACATTATTACAGGTTATTCTGAGGCCTCAATATAAACTGCATTTCACAAAACTGCATAAACCATAATAAAACTTTCATACATAATTGAAAGACAGAATAAAAAAGCATTGGCTTTGACACTTGATATGCGCTTGTATGAAATGTTGAGCTTTGATAAGATCTGTGCTTTTAAAGGATGACTTTAAATGTCCTGCAGAGCATATTTCCTAAATCCAACTCTTTCTTGTTCTCTATGAAGATACCAGTCCGACTGTTTCACAGCTACAGCTACAACCCCTGGCAAACATCACTACTCTTGGATGATGTTCTTGCAAACGTTAGACAGAGAGACATGCCATAAAATAAAAATCCCAAACTTCTGACATTAAGAAACAATACATAAGGCAAGACTCAATTGTTCAGTCACAATTATTTAGTTTTAAACAAATGGAGCAAAAACATAGAATCAGTTATGTATAGATAAATATTATGGATTTATGAGAACACACTGTATAACTATTACCTTATTGCCATTGCACTACCTCTGTTTTTATTTGACAGCTCCAATTCTTTAATGCGTTGATGACAGTATTTGTCATCAACTCAATTCCAGCTGTTGCCATATTAGCTTTTTGTTTGGAGCCTTCTCATTAGCTATTTCCTTAAACTTTCATCAGATATTTTCTCATCATTCAGACTAGTTACAGACCATGCCATTGAAATTATGCAGCTTTCGTTAAAGAAAAAGCATATCCCCTATAGCAGGATGCGTTATCAATTTAAAAAATAATGTCATCATCAAACAGAACAAGGAATGAGAATGGAAAATTTACATGTTCTCTTCAGGCAGTCATTTTCTTAAATTTCATTTGACCGGCACCAAACAAGTATACCAGTATAATCACCTTGCCCAATGTGGATTCATCTTCTGAAGATCACCTTCATCTCGTCAGCCACAGTTCATGATTGCTTTTGTTTTGCCCACTGTAACATTTCTCTTTTTAGTTTGCTGTTAATGATGGCTTTCATTTGGCTTTACTGTTTGTAAATTCTGTTTCTTTTAGACAATTTCTTACAGTTCACTCCCAAACATCAACTCCAGTTTCTGTCCACTTTGTCATTTGTATTGTTCTGCATTTTCTGTTTACGTACATATTGCTTTAAGTTTTCAATCTTGACACATTGGTGTCGTCCTTGGTCTACCAGTGTGTTTCTTATTTACAACTTTCCCATTTTGTTGGTTTAGACACAGAGGATTGGGAACAAATGACATATTTGGTAACATTCTGTAATGATTTACTTTCTTAAAGATGTCAGCTGACATCTCTCATATTAAAGGAATGATTCATGTCAATATGCTTTGTGCAACTCTCCAAGGCATGAGCTTTGTTTTAATTGCACACTAATTGACAGATATCCGAAGATGCACATGTTTGTTTTAGAACTGCAAACTACAACGTGATTTCATAATATTTTTCTCAGAATTGAGTGAGTCCATCTTTATTCTTTACTTGATCTTACTTATGCCAGATGGTTGTAATTATGGAAAGTTTGTTTATGCATATCTTTCCTTTATGTTTTACAAAATAAAAAAAACGGAAGGAGCATCCTCCAAGAGGGGCCAGGTGATTAGTGTTGTAGCCCAATTACCATAACAGGTGAAACATTATTAGTAACTCAATTATTAAAAACTCAATTATTATCTACTCTACTAGGGCTGAGGGGGTGTTCCAAGCTCATCCAGGGTAGAACATTTTGGGCACTGGGCAGATAAACCCAGGACAGCGGGACAGGCTGTCAATCTATCGCTGGGCACACTCACACAAACACACTCTGTATGGGGAAATATTAAGAGCATTTAATTTACCTTGAATTCATATTTTTGGACTGTGGGAGAAGACTGGAGAAAACCCCCAGGGGACACAGGGAGAACATGAATACTCCACCCAGATCGGGATTCGAACCTGGACCCTTAGCACTGAGAGGCGAACGTGCTAAACAATAAGCCTAAAAATACAACTATGAAATATAAATAGTTTTGAAGTTTTTTTTTTTATATGGCAAACATGGCTTGTGACTCTTTGAACTGGTAGAAAATTTTACCAGAAAATCAGAAAATTAAGAAATTAAGAAAATCAGAAAATTTTACCAGAAAAGTTTGTTTTGCTGCCCACCATGTTCAAATGATATTTCCATCATTTTCTACCATGCCTAGTAAACTTGGGATAAATGATAGTTAAAACATCACCAGTTCAGTTTTTAAGATAAACAAAATCCTACATCAACAAGTAAATAAATGCCTTGACATCAGAAATAAAAATCCAAAAGACACTGAACGAGGAGAAGATGGTGGCAAATGAAATGAACCTTTATATTCACATTAATCTCTATGATAATGCATCTATATAGGTGTTGGTTGCCATTATGTTGGAATAATTTAGGCATAATGAAAATGAAAAACATTTATCCAACAACTCACAACAACTTGGCACAACTGTCTGAACCTTTCCACAATTCAAATGTATGTAGATGCATGTGTGTGAAATATATATATATATATATATATATATATATATATATATATATATATATATATATATATTTTTTTTTTTTTTTTTTTTTTTTTTTTAATGGATGACCGGTGAGGAATAAAAAGTGAATAGGAGGTGTTGAGGGAACTCCCCCTCTTTGTCTGGGACACTAATTACTTTGGGGACTCTGAGATTTAGGGGGATTTAAAGAAAGGGAAAAAAATGTTTCCAATTTATGTTGTCACATGATGTTTGTTTTCATCTGAATGATGATCTGAAGCAAACACCCTCCACGAGTGTTTCCTGATAAAAAAGGTGAAATGTTATTAGAATAGCGCCTGCTGCAGCCTTGGTAGTGTGTTCGGTAATAATCTCTTAAACAAACACTGTCCCTTCCCAATGGTAGGTAAACTCACACATACACACTCTCCCAACACATACTCTAAACACACAGTTCAGGTAGATAGCTTTTCTTCAGGGAATCGAAAGCAAACGTGACCTTTCTAAAACAAGTTAAAGAAAATTTAGCCGTGAAAGTTTAAAGATTGAGCAATATGTTCAGACACTTAATGAAAACAAAAAAGGTTTATATATATATATATATATATATATATATATATATATATATATATATATATATATATATATATATATATTTTTTTTTTTTTTTTTTTTTTTTATTATTATTATTTTTTTTTGTACATTACTGTAATTGGTGTTGATGTAGAATAATATTTTATTCTGTATTAAATTGTTGATGTAGTTTGCATATCTGACAACTAGCACACACTATTGCTTTGTGCACTGCTGCGTGTCCATAACATGCGGGAGTGTACGCAAGTGTGTTAACAATTTACCAAGATAGCAATTAATGTCTGACTGTTGACGTCTGCCTAGGTTGTTTTCAGTTAGTGGCGCACTTGTGTTTTTTGTTGCCAAAACAGCAATACTTCTAAAACATAGATTAACATAAACATAAACTTATAATTAAGTCAGGTTAAAAAAAGTAAATAAATAAAGTCAGCCTTAGCCGATAAATGTACCAAAATCCACCTCATTTTGAGATCACCATCAGTTTCGATATGTTTACAAATACCATTGCCTTTTAAACAACACTGGTGCACGGGGTGAAAACAAACTGTTGGAGGGGGGTAAGGTAGTATTGATGCACATCTCAATGTACTAGGTCTGGGGCAACGCATCGACTACGTCGCCATAATCGATAACGAAAATACGTCGATTTGTATCTACAAAATGGAGGCGCCTAATGACAAGATACATTTATCCAGAGTACAAGTGGCAGCAGCTAAAACCTACGTGCATCTAAAGTGTGGCAGCATTTCACACAGAAACACAACAATGTGGTGCTCTGTCAGATTTGCAAAGGGGAGATGGTGTTTCACAACTGTGACAAACAAACACAGAATTGAGTCAGGTAAGACACATTTTACGTAGTTGAAGTATCAATCGCAGCATTTGGCAAGTGAAAAAAAGGTCAATTTCAAGACATGATTTAAACTGCTCAATAGATGGCACAAACATGATTTCATAAGGCAAAGAGTTCCACAGAGTCGGAGCAGCAACAGAAAAAGCTAGATCACCCTTCTGTTTTAATCTTGAGTTTATTGGAAGACCGAGAAATCTGTTTGCTTTATATGGACTATTATAAGGATCATATCAAAAACGGGTTGTGCTGCCATGCCATGAAGAGTTTTAAAAACAAACAGTAGGATTTTAAACTGGATCCTGTATTTGAAAGGAAGCCAGTGTAGCAAAGCTAAGGCAAAAGAAATAGGTGGGATAGAGAAGACTGACACCCATGTAAAGGGAATTACAGTAGTCAAGGTAGGATGTAATGAAAGCATAAACTAATACAAATAAAGCAAATTTAAACTTATATATGGCAACTTGTAAAAAAAAAAAAAAAGCATACAGACTCTTAATTAACATTATTGTTTTACATTTTTTAAAACTGTGCTGTATTCTTATGCTAATAGATTGCACTAGGCTCAGTGTTCCTTCGCTGTGTTGTGCAGATAGCTTGAATAAAAGATACTGATTATTCACTAGGACTGTCTCTGATTAAATGTGGGTCATAATCAGTAAAATCCACAAAGCACACCTTTCAAACGTGTGACATCTTGTAAATGATGATACACAAGCAGAGCCATGCTAATTACTTTTAAGACACTTAAATTTAGATAAGAGTTATTATAATGCAAGCCAAATGAGAGGAGTCGCTGCGAAAGGTACACAATAGCAATTACGCTGTAACAAAATGCAGGAGAATGACTGTTCATTAGCGAGTCTTGTTATTAAATGTGTAATGATGTAGAATAGTGTTTGTTTACATAAATATATTTGGGTATTTAGATGATTTTCTAACACCTCGGTGTGCCTCAAGTCAAGCCTTTGTAAATGTTCTGTCACATAATGGGAACGTTATGTTAATAAAGTGCAGACATTTGCATATCAGTAAGAATGAGGATCAGGACTCTCGTGATTGTGCAAATGCTTGAAGTATTAATGCGCATGCAGCTCATACATCAGCATTCTTGTGAGCGTACAGCCTCTACCACCCACATGTTCAATCCAATGACCAACTGATGGGACTCTTGATGTCACGTCTTTCCCCATCATCTCAATTTTTTCTACAAACTCCCCCGCTTGCTTATATGTGTTATGACTTTTAACAGGGAAGATATTCTCATTTAACCACGGTGTGAGGTTCAGTAAATCTGCTTGGTTTTACAGCCACCCAGGTGATTATTGTATCTGTTCAAAAGACAACCACAGCATTTTGTCAGAGGGAGGGCTGAAAGTCACAGAGATATAAAAGAATATTACAAAAAAACATGTTTTTAATAACTAATATCTATACATATATTTCATAAACATGTGTCATACCTCGTACCTTGAAAACAAGGGACTAATATTAATTAACATAATACTGAGTGTTTTAATCAAACAAAAAGAGCTGTGGCAGCGCAAGCAACGCAGCTGCCCCCTAACTGTTGTTATTGTACATTTGTTATTATAATGGTCTGTTATGAACCTCATAAATATCCAAAACTTCATTCTTTATGTATGATTTTAAAAAAGCAGCATTTATAAATGATGCTTAGTTGGTTATTTGTACAAATTCAAAATAATGAATTTCTTAAATCTTTTTCAGATTTGGGATTTAAAGGGAAAAGAACTGCATTGGCAAAGCTCCCAATAATGGGATTGCAAAATTTGAACAATTATTTTTTATATTTCTTTTCAAATTAGTATTTTTGAATACAGACACTCAGTGTAAATAGACTTTAATAGACTGTAAATTGTAAATTGTAGTCTATTTACCATTGTAACGTTTATTGTGATTTTAAACAGTATTTACTTTTTAAAAAATGAATTGTTTGGTTTGAACTAATTTATGCTAATGAACAATTCATGAGGTACAGCAAATTGAAATTGTAAAAGTCCACATTTTATTTTAGTAATTCAATATATACACTGATATGTGTAAGCAGTCACAAAAAGGTGACAAACGAAAAGAAAGAAGCTTATCAAAAATGCAGTTGGTTAATAATGCTTTCGAGCTTGTGGTCCATTCTTGCACCACCCCTATGTGACAGAAGCACAAATAAAGAAACAGCTAGAAAATAATATCATAAATTCTTGCGGTAATTGCCACCTCTGTGGATAAAGTGTCATGTGTGGCAGCTGCAGTGGGTCCTGGATAAGGTTTTAAATGGCACTGTGAATGTGTTGTGTGTCATACAGAGTATATAGGTAGGCGTGAGAGAGGACACAATCAATATTACTGTGGAAGATGTGTAAAAGAGCTAAAATGTAATTAGAGAGCAACAGAGCAGGACTAGTGTGTGTGTGTGTGTGTGTGTGTGTGTGTTTGGGATTGCATTGTACACCTTGCAGCAATTTCATACCTTAGCAAACCTTTAAAAAATCTGTTTATACCCTAATGAAGTGGAACATATTAAGTTTTTTACAGCATTATATTTATCTCTATACAACTCCCACTAGAGCATTTTGCCTTTTATGATGACATCAGCAAATACTTTTATACAAATCCCCCATCAATGTATTTTGGAAAAAACTGTTTATCTGAGGTGTTGTGCACTGTTGGATTACACTTTTACAGCTGAGTAAAGAAAGACATTTTTTGTTTGCCAGCTGTTGCTTTCTTTAGGGAAATGCCACTACAATGGAGGCAGTTAGTAATGATCAATAAAGCGTGCTGCTATAGCTAAACGATCATTATCAATATATGCAGCATGTACAACAACTTTAATTATATATCCAGACATCAATAATCTCAGAGTCAAGACTTATAATGATGCATTATAGTGGACTTTTTGGTTAGATCTTGAAAAGATCAAATGAACAACTCAAAATGTAACTGAACTGGTTTTAAACAGTTATTAGACCAAGTTTTCTGTACTTCTCAGTGAAATAAAGTCTTACTAAAAGCATCTCTTTGATCGGAAAATGTAAAACACAGCACATGAAGGAGCCAATTCGAGTAACTGTTGCATTCATAAAAGAGCAAAAAAGGCAAAAATATTTTTAAGCAAAAGCGATGAATAAAACTAAAAACATAATACAATTGTTTATATAGTGTTTTTTCATAGCAGAATTTCACAACATGGCTTTACACACTGCTGTCTAAACTGAAGGCCATTATAGACAATGCCTTTCACTCACTGTACAACACACTGGCAGGACACAGAAGCACATTCAGTTTAAGACTCCCCTAAAATGGCCAAAACAGGAGGTCATTCCTACCTGTGGCCATCAAACTCTACAACTCCTCTCTTTAGGTGTAAGGTCATTTCAAATGTGCAATACCAAATTATACAGTAAAAGATCATTTCATATGGTTAACATGTGCAATATGTGTCACCACCACCACTTTAACTTGATTGTTGAATTTATTCTTTGAATTCTAGCGCAGCATTTTCTTTTGCTTTAAAAAGCACTTATCGATGCTCTATTCTTAGTACATATATAATTTTTTTGTACATTATACCTCCTGCAACTGTAAAATCTGCAATTTCCCCTCGGGCATCAATGGAGTATTCTGATATATAAAAATAACGTAATCATTAACAAGTAAACAATAAACAGACTAGATACAGAAATCCCAATAAAAACAATAAACCATAAACAAGACATTAAAACAAGTAAAAGACAGAAAGACTTACACTTCTAATAGACTAATCCTACTGAATATAATCAATAGTTAAAGCAAATTATGTAAAATTATTAAGTAAAATTATGTGTTTTCACTCTCAGATCACTGTCTTTTTAAGTTGGGTGGAGGTGCTCTGGGTGGAGCAACAGTTTCTTCCTAAAGCTCATAAACATTCCATCTGATGTGTATGATACTAAATTGCACTTGTTTTTAAATGGATGTGTATATGTATTTTTGTGTATCTGCCCTGTGTGTGATCAATGACCTATTTTCTTCCTTCTTTCCAATGAGTACCAGGATAAGCTCCAGCACAGCTTGCGACCCTAATTGGGATAAGTGATTAGACCCTGATATAATACATATCAGTTGTTGATCGCTGCCTACTGCCAAATATTATGTTAGGATAATTTGACAAATGGTTTCTTTCCTTTAACCCATTACATAATGTTTATTCACCTATTTATTATCTTCCGCCTAATCCTCTACTAGGGTCGCACACGGGGGGGGGGGTCCCCCCATGCCCATTCGGGGAGAACATTTCGGGTGACACATACAAACACACTAAATGGGGCAATTTAGAGCTTTCAATTTACCTTGAATCCATGTTTTTGGACTGTGGTAGGAAACCGGAGTACCCAGAGGTAACCCATGAGGACACAGGGAGAACATGGAAACTACACCCAGAATGGGATAAGAGGTGAACATGCTAACCACTAAGACACCGTGCCACCCTATTACATAACGTTTTTCTTTATCTACGAGAAACTGTTAAATGAAAAAAAAAACAACTGTTATTTAAAAAAAAAAATCTTAGTGCAATGTTTTTCTTTAAAACAAGGTATTAAATATGACTAGGACAATATCTTACAAAAAACCCACACTTTTAAAGTTTAGGATTAACAACATAATGCACACAAGCATGAGAAAGATATGAGGCATTTAAGCAGACAGTAATATTGTTCTACGGTTTTAAAGAGATCACTGGGTGGCAAATAAATGAGTCTTTTTTTATAGGCTTTGCTAATTTCCAGTGACCATCATTGCAAAAATGCACAGTAATGACAGCAAATGTATGATAAACACAGAATTGTGAAGTTGAAATGAAGCTGGATTATGGTTATAACAGCTGCAGTAGTTGAATTCCCGGGGAATATTAAATGAAACGAGTTACACTCTATGTGAAGAACGGATTACAAAGTGGTCCATGGATAAGAACTTTTGTTTTGTATAATGCAAGCCAGTAACTAATGACAGATTGTTGGCAGAAGCTGCTGTAAGGCATGCAGTCAGAATCTACATTTATTTGACATGTGCTGCCAGCAAATCTTGCCAATGCGTGGCAAATCACTCATTAGAATGAGACATTTAGGAAGGCCTCAAAAACTTTGGCAGATTTCTAATTGTATGCAATTAGATGCTCCACACTGAATCTGATTTGTCTGCGGGGTCAGGCAACAGACTAATTGAAATTATTTTAGGGATGCAAAGCACCAAAAGTTAAAAGTTTAAAGCTTCATTGATGATTTGACTTGACGTCGTCAAGGTATTTCTTACAGAAATTGTAGGTAATAATGGGGGAGGAAGTTGACTCAGCTTACAGAGCACTTGGGAGACTTTAAGGAGCTAGAGTAGGCCGTTCATACAGAGCACACCCTATCTGAAAGTAAACAGCCCACTGAATAGACTCTCAACACAGCTGGAGAGGAATAAACATGAAATCAAAGCAACTTCATTAAAACATCTGAACTTGCTTTTCAAGTAACTGTGGAACAAGATAACCCTACAACCAAAACACAGCCCAAAGGAAAGGCATACTCTTAACAGTTCGGCGTTTCTATCATCTAAGACCATGCTATTCCCATGACTGTGTTTATGAGATCGGTTTGAACATGTGGAATGTCGATGTGCTCAGCCCTACAGAATTAAAATCTGCTTTCCCCAAGACACACTCAGAATTTTTTAAATAATGAATAAATTAGATACAATTTTAATAACAGTATTTTTATATTAATGAATAAACAGATAAATAAGTATCTTGCTGTATTATAATATACTTAAACATGGGTTCTCAACAGGTCTCAGTCCACTCACATTTTCTTATGGTCATTAAGTTGGAACTCACTTTTTTTTTTGGAGTACAAACCAAACAAATTTATTTGGAAAAAAACACATTGAAACAAATATATGCATGCAAAGTAAATTTAAGAGCATATTGAAAAAAATCCAAGTGAAAAAAAAATAAAATAAATAAATACAAGCGAAAAAACCCATTTTCTACATACTCAAAATTATATTTGTGATGCGCCTTCTTGCCGCCGAACAGCACAAATTTAAAGAGAAGGGTAACCAGCAAAAGAATGGCGGTTACCATGGCAACGAGAATGCAGCACGCATCCGACACGTGCCTGTCTCTTCCTCTTTTTTTTCCCCAATATAAAAAACAAGTACAAAAATTAGATGAATGGCGGTTGCCATGGCATGGCAACGAGAATGCTGCATCTGACGTGTGCCTTTCTAGGATAAGTTAAGACAAGTACATAATCTTATGAGCATTATTTGTTTTTATGAATTTATATATTACAAGCTGTCCTAGACCTGTCCAGAACATGTCCGCAACCCACGAATTGAAAATCGCTGTACTAAAAGCCTGACACTAAAATGTCTTTTTGATTAACGAGACAGAAAAACAAGGCAGTATTGCTTCAGGTTCAAAACATGGATGTAATAGCGTGTGTAATAGAGGGAAACGCATGTTATGGGTAGAAAAGGGCGAACAGTCAAGAGATGATTGATACAGAATTTTTCCTTTTCCTGTCACCTTTATTTACAAAATTTACAGACAGCTAGTTACAAATATATACAAGAGTACACTGATTCAAAAGTCATACAGGTCTCCATCACATTTATTCACTCTGTATAGCTGGCTAAACAGAAAGAGAACATTTTTGATCTTCTAGTTGCAACTATATTTATACTGATAGTCCCGCCCCTGTGGTATACCAAACATTTTTTTGTATAATTACCAATCATAACATGCTTATAATTATTAAACTATATACAATTGTTTTATTAGTATATACACGCACACACATCAATATTCCATCAATGTTATCTCTTTATACTTTTCTTTTTTTTTTTTTTTCCTGGGTAAATCCCAGGTAGTTAGCACTGTTTTCAACATTTGTGCCTGTTCTTTTAGGCCCTAGAAGGTCAGGATCAACCACAGGTAGCTTTGGTAAGTATATCCATCTATCATCTTCCGCTTTATCCTCTACTAGGGTTGCAGTGGGGTTCCCCATGCCCATCCAGGGGAGAATGTTTCGGGCACTGGTCAGATACACCCAGGACAGGGCTCACTCACTCACACAAACACACTCTATATGGGACAATTTGGATAATTGAAATCACCTTCATCCATGTTTTTTTTGGACTGTGGGAGGAAACCGGAGAACCCGAAGGAAACCCACCTGGACATGAGGAGAACATGGAAACGCCACCCAGATTGGGATTCGAACCGGGACTCTCTAGCGCTGAGAGGCGAACGAGCTAACCACTAAGCCACCGTGCCGCCCGTTTGGTAAGTATACATACTTTAAATGTTGATATGGTGATGTGTCACATTGGTGCGTCATGTAACATCATAAAACTCAGCTTTTGTCTGAAGAACATTTTAAACATAGCCTTTTACTGTGACATGTTACTACAAAATTATTTAGCTACAAAAATTGTAGCTAAATAAAACAATGACCCAAACACACTAGTTAACACAATGGGTTGGAAAAATCAAATCAATATCCAACATATCTTTTGTTAACCAGTACTTGACAACTCCAACACACACATATGGCAACCTTACACGCACAAAAAAAAAATCATGCAAATAAGCAAACATGCTTTTATAAATTTCCATTTCTCTCATACAGAGACACAGAGTAGATTTCCTCCCTTGCACGATGGGAAGCTGTGTTTGTTGGGGCTCAGGGGGTGTTGCAGGTGTGATGTGGACCTATCAGTGCCAGACAGGGTGCCAGGATTACACACACGTTAGATTACAACAGCACCTTTCTGTCTGCTGGGAATTCTTCCAATTATCAGCTCCTGTCTAAGGGGACTTAAGGGAGGAGGGTACAGGCCGATTGAACAAGGGGACTGCCCACACTGCTTCTTAAGCCCACCTTATGTCCAGACAGTACTGCTGTAAAGAGATAAGTGCTGGGACACTTTACAAGAAAAACTGGTACAAATTACATTGAGGACGACTCCGGTTCGAAAGCTTTTGTCACATTGTTTTAATGTCTTCTATGACTGCTCTAAAGTGTTTGTGCTGCTTCCCTTTTGTTTCCTGTGTGACTGATGTTTCAAAGAATAGGTTTTTCCTTTAATCCAGCATTATTAAAGCCTCTTTTGCTGCTGAATGTGGTGGCAAATTCAAGTGCTCTTGTGAGAGCTGGAAAGAGCGAGTGTAATGAGACCACTCAAGCCCCATATGTTGCTCTTTAAACCTCTATTCCCCTGCTACCATTTATTTAACTTCCAACTCTTATATTTAGCATTTTAGGAACTTTTCGTCACTGTTATACTCTGACAAAGGCAAAGCAAAGTGACCCTTAACACAATATACAACACTCAATCTTAATGCTATAGCTGCAGATAGTACAGGATGCAAAATGTTGCTAGTAATAAACATTAAAGACTACAACAACCAGTTCAGGTTATTTAGTCTTGATCTAATCTCCTTTCTTTCTGAAGGCCATGCTTTACAGTACAGCTTCTCATGACTCTGGGTTTTGCAAGATTGGGCTTCGGGCTTCATGGCCCCATGTGTCTGCAATGCAATTTTCAAGGCTCCCACCCCTTCCGGACACACTGGAGCATAA
The DNA here is from genome assembly GCA_019802505.1 of Corydoras sp. C115. Taxonomy (NCBI): domain Eukaryota; kingdom Metazoa; phylum Chordata; class Actinopteri; order Siluriformes; family Callichthyidae; genus Corydoras; species Corydoras sp. C115. Next base: position 15,274,907 of record JAFMOC010000007.1, read on the forward strand.
AGCATAAGGTGAGAACACAAGGTCTGATAGCGGCTAGTGTCAAGAGCAGCTTTGCATACCCAAGGGCCACAACCTTGAGGACGTTGCATAGCAGACACATAAGCCTTAGATCCCAAAGGACACCTGGTGATTAATACAAAAGTGTGAGGAGAGAAGCTGGACCAAAGTCACACCTAGAGTTCTAGGAATCTGCAGAATCAGAAAAGCAGCACCATAGCTGGCAGGCGGGGTGTACTAAGAACAAATCTTTAGAGGCGCCTCTCGCTTCATGCTCCAGAGATCCCCTTCAGACAGGCTGCAGTATTTGAAAGCTATTGACATTGTTGTTGGATCAATGCAACTACAAAGTGCTGAATTACAGAGACTTAAAAAGGTTAGAGAGGATGGATTGAGTGCAAGTGTGTGATGTTGACAAAGCGAGGAAACTTAAAACACAGACATCTTCACAGTTGTCATCTTGAAACGTATGTCTTCCACTGTGCTGTGGCACAAACATCAACAGTGTCTGCAGAAAAACACGTACGCTGTCAAACAATCATATCTTACTTCAGCGACTTTGAATTTTTAATTTTAAATGGGAATAAAAATATAAATGTATTTATGGTTTGCTAGACAAACAAACACAAAGGCATGGAGTTTGGAGGTGTTGACTTAATCTCCAAATTCCACAGATCTCAATCCAATTAGGCATCCGTAGGATGTGCTGGACATCCGGGATGTGTGGAAGTCCAATCCGTTAAGGCCTTACCTCACAACTTACAGGAATTAAAGAACTTGATGCTAGATACCATGGCACGGCATCAGGGGTCTTGTAAATCCATGTCATGACCAGGCAAGGCTGTTTTGTCAGCAAAAGGGGCACTAAGAAAATTTTAACTAAGTATATATTTAACAGAAAATATTAGAAGTGTGGTAAAATACCATTTATCATCAACATTTTATTTACTTCTTTGGCATTTATCTCTTATTGAAATCATTTTTTCAATGGTTTTCATGCTTTTTGTGTCAAGTAACGATTAATTCCCCGTGGAATTTGAGCAAATTCCTTCTTTTTAATTTTGTGTAAGAATTTACCAACCGGTCAGTTGTAAAGAAACAATTTGTACATTCTTAGTCAAAAGTTTGGACACACCTCCTTTTTGCTCCACTTAATATCCAGGTTCTCAGTTCCACTTACTATAAAGAGTTCATCTGTTTCTGGACTACAGTACATACTGTGCACACCCCCTTTACTCTATTTTAATGGTCAGGACCACAGAGCAGGTATCATTTGGTTGGTGCTTTATTCCTATCCCAGCTCTGTCACTGCAGAACTAACAATAAACAATACACCACCCAAATTACATCTGTTCTGTGATGGTCCTGACCAATAGAGAAGAGAACCAACAGGGGACTAACAAAAAAAGAAAACGGAAGTACTACAGTCTGTAATCGTAAAACTACAAAGTTCAGATATGGTGGAGAAACTATTTTCCACAAGACCAGTACATTTAAGGTTCAGCACCATTATGATCATTATACTTTACCCTACACAATGTAAAATAACATAGCTTAAAGTACAGGTGGTTGCCTTTTTCAAAGTCTGGTGTTTCTTATAGGCTACTGTGTACATAAGGAGAATGTTTAAATGGCCTTAAGATAATTATCCTTATTACATTTTAAAGATGGTTTATAAATGTGTTTTTGTGCTATGAAGCACAAAATAAATATTTTGTCAGTTCCTAACTTTAACTTCTGTTTCAGTATGTTTGTGCTGTAAGCATTTCTGCATCAGCCCTCTGGAAGCACGTCTATGCCGATTATCCTGGTTACCGCTGTGAAGGCCTATAGTTCTGCTTATCTGACTTCATGTCTGTATTGATATTCTGCCCTGCTGAGGCCTTTATGTCCATCTTTGCTCTGTTTGGGTCTTGATACACACTATATTGCCAAAAATATTTGCTCACCAATCCAAATGATCAGAATCAGGTGTTCCAATCACTTCCATGGCCACAGTTATATAAAATCAAGCACCTAGACATGAAGACTGTTTTTACAAACACTTAATGGGTCGCTCTCAGGAGCTCAGTGAATTCCAGTGTGGAACTGTAATAGGACCTGTGCAACAAATCCAGTCGTAAAATTTCCTTGTTCTTAAATATTCCACAGTGAACTGTAAGCTGTATTTTTAAAAAATGGAAGTTTTTGGGAATGATAGCAACTCAGATTTGCACATAGTGCGCAGAGAGGTTCTTGTAATGGGGTTCCATGGTCGAGCAGCTGCATCCAAGCCATACATCACCTAGTGAAATGCAAAGCGTCGGATGGTGTAAAGCACACCGCCACTAAACTCTAGAGCAGGAGGGGGGGGACATGTTTTCTAGAGTGACAAATCGCATGTCTCCATCTGGCAATCTGATGGATGAGTCTGTGTTTGGCGGTTGCCAGGAGAACGGCAGTTGTCTAACTGCATTGTGACAAGTTTAAAGTTGGGTGGAGGGGGGATTATGTGTGTTGTTTCTCAGGAGCAGGGCTCGGCCCCTTAGTTCCAGCGAAAGGAACGCTTCAGCATACCAAGACATTTTGGACAATTCCATAATCCCAACTTTCGAACAGTTTGGAGCTGGCCCTTCCCCCTTCCAACATCACTGTGCACCAGCGCACAAAGCAAGGTCCATAAAGACATGGAGGACAGTGTCTGGTGTGGATGAACTTGACTGGCCTGCACAGAGTCATGATCTTAACTCGATAGAACATCTTTGGGATGCATTACAGCGGAGACTGAGAGCCATGCCTTCTCGCCCAACATCAGTATGTGACCTCACAAATGCACTTAGAATGGTCAAAAATTCCCATGAACACATTCCTAAATCTTGTGGACAGCCTTCCCAGAACAGTTGAAGCTGTTCTACCTGCAAAGGGTGAACCGACATCATATGGAACCCTATGGATTTGGAATGGGATGTCACTTAAGTTCATATGTGAGTCAAGGCAGGTGAGTGAATACTTTTGGCAATATAGTGCATGTTAAGTAAGGGCTTAAATTAACATTAAAAATGTTTATTTTATCCCCTGTAACCATCCCAGCTCCTTCCATCGATTTGTTGTGTTGAAGTGTTGGCTACCTGTGTTGTTTTATGGCTAAAATGTGACAAATATTCAAAAAGTGTTTGGATATGACCACAGACAAAATGCAATTGTTTAGTAATTGCCCTAACTTCCTGCTGCTTAGAGCCACTTAAGTACATATGCCCATTTGCCATATAATATCATAAAAAAGGGCCACAAGCTGTGTCTTCAATTTGGAGAATTTAATGTATATTTTTTATATAAGCATACATGTAAATGGTTATTAAAAATGTTTTTATAATGCAGAAATATATTTAAATATTAGAGATTTTCCTGTATCATAGCACTTTAACTATTTGTGTAAAGGTTTATTTAATTCAAGTGTTGGGAATCCAGGTTCAAATCCTGATTTTGAGTTTCTTTATTCTCCCTGTGCCTATGTGGGGTTCCTACCACAGTCCAAAAACATGGATTTAAGGTAAAGCGGAGACTCCAAATTGCCCCTATATGGAGAATGTGGGTGTGAGTGAGTGAGTGTGTGCCCAGCAATCGATTGGCACACCATCCTGAGATTTGCCCAACGCCTAAAACGTGGGAATGGGGAACTCCCCCACAATACTAGTAGAGGATTAAGTGGAAAATAATAGATGAATACATATTTCATTTTTTAATATAATCGTTAACCTTAACAGAAGGACATGTAAAAATGGTTTAACAACCCATGCAGACTTCAGCCATAACCATAAACCAACAAATTAGAGTATGTATTTATATTTTAATTACATACTTAATTTTAAAAGGTGCTTTCATATGTAGAATCATCCTACTTATCATCCTACGTCCTATGTAATTGAAAACCTCCATTTAGAATTTACCAAGTTCATAGCTCATTTAAATCAGATTTGCATTGTAGTTGCTCATAACACAATGTGTTGTGCTTACAGGGGGTTTATGCCGATGCACTCTGGGTATATGTATTCTTAATAGCTGTGCTCTGCTCAGAGCTCATTAGTGATTACTATTCACATAAATCTTACGTAAATAAAAAATGGCACTATGCAGAATGACCCAGTGGAAAAATAACGCCCAATAAATCTTGGTCCGCACGCAAATTCACTAATCTCCATGTAGATACACCATGCTTTTGACTTTAAAAAAAACAAATTAAGAGAAGAGAGTCCAACATTAGCCATGGCTCTCGGGATGAAGGACATGCCCTAGGTAAATGTGCTCATGCAAATCCTCGGAGCAGCCCAGGTTAAAGCCAGCCGTTTTGTTTATGACAACCTGAACCAGCAAATAGTCTTTTTTCAGTTTATATATTGAAGTAAATGTATGAAATTAAATGATTTTACATGTGCACTTCATAGATTAGACATAAAACACACAATCAAATGATGTGTTAAATAGTAACAGGACTAGATTTAAGGCATACCCAGATTAAGTAAGAATACAGTGTTGTAAGCCTTTAAACCCTCAAAGAGTAAGTCGAAGTGACAGTACCATCCAGTCATGTTGTTATTTTAAGGAAGAAACCTTGGTAGGACCAAGACTCAGTGGAAGACTCATCCTCCTTGAGTGGCCGGGCAGCATCAGCAGTGTAGGACAGCCATGTAAAGATTGTGTGATTATCAGGTTACCATAATTAACAATTAAGAACAATTGGAAAACTATATCAGTTACTTTGGACATTATACAAGTGTGTTTATCTTTGTCTCTGCCCTGTGATGTTTAGGATTTGGGATAATGAGATTATATATCTAATCGTTTTAATAAATGAAAGAAAAAAAAATATTAGAAGAGATACAGAATAATTCTGATATAATATGGGCTTCTATTTTGTAGCTACCAAAAGCTGCAACCTAGACCTGTGTATACAAGGTGTCCTTGGAACCACCTTTTCACCTCACAAGCCCATAGGCCTTCTCACTACCTTTATTGCTTCTCATCTGCTTAATTAAAAAACACCCCTGACAACACATCCCGGCAGTTCATCCTTTATCACACACACGCAAGCATTATATTCCCTTTTTGCTCCTATCAAGCGTTGAGCAGGCACCTGGGGACCCCTCCTGAGTCAGTCAGAGATGAGTACAGCACTATCATTAGAGTTTCTAATGACTGCGTTAGCTGACTGTCGTTAAGAGACTGCATGATGGATCCCTGAAGTGATGGTACTAAGACACTAGATGTTCTTAAAAAAAATGTAAATAAATAAAATAAAAAAAATAGTCTTGCCCTATCAGACAGTGAAAATTGTAAACATAATTTAAAACCACATTTGTATAATTTGATTTGTTAATTAAATCAGTCTCAATAGAAGACAATGGTTTTACAATAGCTTACTAGTGTACAATTATACATGACTAAAGACTGGACACTGGAAAAAGATAAAGAAAGAGGTATTTCAGCTTTTCAGAACAAGTTAAAGTGAATTTATGAAAGCGATCAATTTTGCCTACTGTACACACAGGACACAGTGAGAACATGGAAACTCCACCCAGATTGGGATTCAAACCCAGATCCCCAGTGCTGAGAGGCAAACGTACTAACCACTAAGCCAAAATCAGTATGTGCAAAATTAAATAAAATAAACTGCTCAATTATGTACAACGTATAATACAGAATCATAGATATCGAACAAAAGTGCATCCTTCTGACACCCCAAACTCTGTGAAATTAAATAGGGAAATAACTCATTGTGTCAAAACAAATACACAATTCCATTACAAATACTCCGACCTGAATGCAGAATAAAAGCTATTTTTACACTGTATAATAGGACATTGTCATGATGTCCTATTATAGTCACAAGGGCAAGATTTATTCAGGTTTTATGATAAAATCTGAGGTAAAAAGTTATGTGCGATCCTCCAATTAAGATGAGTTTTAAGCATTCAAGTTCCAGTGAAATCGATGCCATATATTAAACCTGATCTGCACTCAGCCTGTAATGTAGAAGTTGTGGGTGGCAGCGATGGACTGCATGTGTGGGAACAATAATCATATGCATGTACTGCTTTAAAACATTTTATTTATTTATAGGTAGTTTATATAAATGCGACTAAAAGCAAAAGTACCAAGTCTGAGTAACCAACTTGAAACATTTTGTACAGTTCATGATTTTAAATGACATTTATTGTTTCAGTCAGTTATTAGATTTTAAAATCATGTAAAAATCAAACACATTTTAAAACTTACTGTCTAAAGAAAATGATCAAAGGAAATAAATATTTTAAGATAAGATAAGGGAAATTCATATTCTCAGCAGCAAAAGTGACAGTAATTAGGAAAAATTAAAAAGCATATGAGCATACACTGGTGGCTTAGTGGTTAGCACGTTCGCCTCTCAGCACTAGGGATTCCCAGTTCGAATCCCAATCTGGGTGTAGTTTCCATGTTCTCCCCGTGTCCACGTGGGTTTCCTCCGGGTTCTCCGGTTTCCTCCCATAGTCCAAAAACATGGATCAAGGTCAACTGTGTTCTTCAAATTGCCCCATATAGAATGTGTGTGTGAGTGAGTGTGTGCCCAGCGATAGATTGGCGCCCTGTGCTGCCCAGCGCCCGAAACATTCTCCACTGGATGGGCATGGGGAACTCCCCCCCCGCGACCCTAATAGAGGATAAAGCGGAAGATAATGGATGGATTGATGAGCATATACAAAATAAAATAAAATAAAAACAGCACAGTGGAAAGTACAAAAGAAAGAATTATAAGTGAAAACGAACAGTTGTGAGCAGGAGCTGCGGAAACACGCTGCACTCACACAGTGCACAAAGAGATTTAGAATTTTGTTATAATTTTTCTCTCTCTTCCCATGAACTAAGCTCATGTTTTAGGATTCTTATTAGTAATTTATTATTATTAGCCCTTGTCTCTGAACAAGAGGCCTGAAAAAAGATCAGCGCTCATAAATGAGATCCAAATTTGTTACCCCCAAAAATCCCAATACATAGGAAACATGAGTAAGGGTTAAAGAGAATGCGAGAACAAAAAGGAATATGTTGCAGGCATGTCAATCATACTTGCAGTTGCAAAGTGCATTGGGTTGATTGGCTTGCCCATTCTGCACACTTCTTCAAAGTCTCTGAGGGCTTCACCTGATCAGAGGTCCTCATTAAATGTGAGTCAAGGTCTCTGTCACTTTAATGTTACTCTCATCTCCTGCTGCTTGCTCCGCTGCCTAGTGTTACCCTCTGTGATGAAATATAATAAACTTTCAAGTTCAAAGTGGGCTCCCCTAAAAATACGGGCAGATTTGTCATATATATGTTGAATAAAGCATCATAGATGATAAGGAAGCAAGCCAGTGAGATTCTTTAATATGGCAAATTCCTCTGCATAATTGAACAGCAAAAGTCTGGGATGGAAAAAACGAAGAAATGTTTCCACTATGGTTTTACCAGCAGAACTAGAAGAAACGACTGGCCAACAGTTTGTTCCACAAAAAAAATTAGCATTTAAGCCAATTTCTAGTTTCACATCGTTCACACATTCACATCCAGCTTTTGTAATTGAATAATAAAGGAAGACATTTTTATAATTACTTTCTAATCACCTAAAGAACAGTGATTCTTTTTAGATATGATTTAAGAAAATATTGTGCAAGTTAGTCTATGAATATCACATCACAATTAAGGTATTCTGGTAGAAAAATGAAACTGGTACCAGTTATAATAAAGATAAGTCTTTTTCTTTTAAAAACAATTATAAAAGGTGTCCAAGTCTTCAATACATTTGTAGAACATATAAGAAATTACTTCAGCTATGAATTTAAAAGATAAAAGATCTTTGTTTACAACTCTAAGAACATGAACTGTACTCTTGTCAAAATTTATAGATTCATCCATCCATTATCTTCCGCTTTATGCTCTACTAGCCTCACGGGGGGGGTCCATCCAGGGGAGAACGGATACCATCTATCGCTGGGCACACTTACTCACACAGATACGCACACAAACACAATTTGGCAATTTGGAGAATTCGATTGACTTTAATCCATGTTTTTGGACTGTGGGAGGAAACTGGAGAACCCAAAGGAAAGCCATGTATAAACGGGGAGAACATGGAAACTCCACCCAGATTGCAATTCAAACCTGGATCCCTGGCACTGAGAGGCGAACGTGCTAACCACAAAGCCCCGTGCCTTGTCAAAATTAATATATAGTAATACAAATATCAACAACAAATTATAATTAATGATAATTAATCCACTTCTTAAAAACTTGTTTGTGGTAAAAAAAAAAAAAAAATTATGCCTTTACATTTTTTTGAGAATTTTAGAGTGCTTTTGTTTCCAAATTATTATTTTATTTTAAGAGCCATTTCAGCTGCCTGGGCTATATTCATTGTTAATACAGTTTGTTTTTTGTTAATATAGTCATTCATGTTTTTATATGTAGTTCAGTTCATACACATAGTCTAATCCATATTGATATATTCGTATTTTATCAGATCATGTGCTTGTAGTTGGAGAGGAATTCCAGTTATCCAAATGATGTGTAATCGAGAATCTGCAGTAGGGTTTCCTCCCACAGTCCAAAAACAAGGATCAAGTCAATTGAAATCTCCAAATTGCCCCATATAGAGTGTGTGTGTGTGTGAGTGAGTGTGTGCCTAGCGATAGATTGGTGCCCTGTCCTGGGTGTATCTGCCCAGCACCCGAGACGTTGTCCCCTGGATGGGCATGGGGAACCCCCCACGACCCTAATATAGGATAAAGCGGAAGATAATGGATGGATATATTTATTTTATTATATATTTTTCTTTTTGAATCTTTTGTATGTTTTTAAAATATAAATGGTATTTTAAATATTTTGTGTCCAGGGTATATAGAGAAAAGACAATAATGAATCCTTTATTTCTTAAAATATTATCTAGTTTAGCATTACTGAACTCTGCACCATAAAACGTGGACCTGCACTCATCACCAACAATTTCACGTGCTCAGTTATTTTGCACCACTGCCTTCATTTGCACAACATTTAATGTCACTTTTACTCCGTTATTGGACTACTCCAAAACAACTTTTAGTTAAGTGTAACTATTATTTATTTAATGTGTGTAAATGTTAATGTCTACCACCTCACCTTGGGTCTGAGGAAATTTATTGTCCTGTACATATTCAGTTCTGACAATAAAGCTGACTTTGAAATTAATTATCATTATCCAAGAAAAAAGCACTAAAACTGAAATATTAAAAGCCCCCATACATTTGTATTCTTACCATTTTATTCTTGTTTAAGGGTGCAGTTTAACCCTTAACCAACCAACATTTGCCAAAAATAATAGTAAAATGTATGATATAGATATAACATCACTTTTAGTGGAATATATATCTGGGAAAAAATTAGGGGAAATTGTTATCCCTTTTTTTTTTTAAAGTCCTGATGTACTGAGATATTTTAGGGGTGCTTGGGCAGTTTCCCCATATGAATGGTATGGCTTGACTCAGTGCGACTTAAAATAGTGACACCTTGAATTTCATTTGCAATAGAGATGTAACTTATGGATGGAGTGACTCAGCCAGACATGTCAACAGAAAAGCAGTGGTTATGCAAGTATGTAAGTATTGCATGTGATGATTGCTTTCCAAATTTTCTGTGATATTTATGTTTAAGGCATATAACATTTGTCCTGTTACAGAAGTCATCTTTAGCTTTAGTCTTTAAACAGTTGGTTTGACATCTGCTTCCAGAATATGCTGGTATTTTATGGAATTTATTTTGCCCTTCACTGTACAAATGCAGCCAATGCAACCACATCGTAAAATGTTTTGTAGCTTATGAGTACATGAGCAGTTCTGTATAGCAGTTTGGTAGGTTTTGCAGACATTTTTAAGTATCATTCCATATAGTTGAAACCATAGCTATAACACTTGCTTATTTTTTTTCTCTTGGCTTTTTCCCCAGAACAGATGTTTAAAGAAGCTTATGGTCATGAGCTGAAGAGTTGGGAAATGAATAGTGGACAAATTGATCAAGTTCAATCAAGTTCCTCTGTATAATCAGTTGATAAAGGCCCATTCGGACATCCAAAATGTAAACATATACTTGCTCAAGCTAAATGCACTCTTTTTGGTGTTTTAATTTATGTTATTAAGATGTTTAACTACATCTTAATATAAAAATGCAAAAGGGTATGAAAACGAGATTTTCCCATTGATGTTCTAACCTGTAAGCACATGGTGCATTAGTATTCTGATGATTCTATGAATATATGGCTGATTGCAAGCAAGTTGACAGGTGATGCTGGATCATGAAATCCATTGGTAGAAAACCAAATCAATTGTGTATGACATCTTTTTTTTTTTTTTTTTAAACAATCACGGTGTAAAGATGGACGATTATTGCATATATACTTTAAACATAGACCCAAATAATAATACTGATCATGCACAGCACTTCCTCAGGTCAGTACTTTTAATGACATTCCAACATGCCCAATCTCCTTTTCACACAGATCACCACTATGGCAACCTGTGATGACCAATACAAAGCAGACAAACACTTCACATTCCATCTTACAAAATATTAAACAGAATGTCAAGATGGTATAAGCAGGCTAAATACATAAGTCATAGTGCTCTTATAAAGCAGCATACAAAAGCTAACACCCTCTTTCCAAAATAGCATGGCACATAACCAGTCATAGAGCTCAGATCTCAGCATTTTAGGGAATTTTGAGCCAAACCAATTTTCCCACACAAAAGAAACACAGCATGCTCACTCAGTATCTAATGCAGAACACGTTCTTTAGCAGCTGTTGAGGTATGTTCCCAGTTCTAAGGTACAAGTATCTTGGCTCACTCAGTTTCTCTTTAGTTACCGATTACTTTATACTTTTTCAATAGCATTGTTTTCACTGACCAACTTAAATGGAATACAAATGAACACTTTTAAATTGAGTTTTTTTACCATGGTGTTACAGGTTTTATTTTAAACACACTTTTAAATGCTTTAAATAAAAATGATAATTACTGCAGATTTCTTGCTATATGAATAATTTCAGCTGTTTTAAATTTTTGGCTTTATGGTAGACCACATGTTTTCAGTGAGAAAAAAATATAGACTGCAGCCGGCGTAGTGAAGCACACTATGTTTATGAAGACAACCTTTAATATCACATGCAGAATGAGGCAGTTGGAGTGACAGTGTTGCAAAGGTGGCCTCAGGTAAAATGGCATTAAAGCAGGAGTAGCAGGTGTGGTTGATGTATCTAAGAATATGGGCATACTGGGGTAAGAGTGACAGCGACCCAGAATAAGAACGTGAGGCCCTTAACTAAAAAGAAATTTCCCAAAAGAAGAAAATACAAATGACAGTAAGCTACGGGAAGCAGAGCAAGAACAGGATATAAGGACTTATTAGAGAGACATTTTTGGAGGCACATAGAGAGAGGTCTCAATCCTCAGTCCTGAATGAAAATCGAGAATAAAATATGGGTTGTGTATGTAGAAGATGAAACAGGTGATCCTAAAATTCATCTGAGTGAAAAAGCATGTAGCACACACAACACAGCGAGAAAGAAAATAAACTGGCAACAAGTTTTCTTTCCACTCAAAGGTAAACATGTAAACAGATTTGTTCGATTCTGTGATATCAGGCACCCATTGTAAAGCTGCAGTATGTTCCCAAAAACCAAAAGGAAAATGCTGCTCACTATCTTGTAATTTAAAAAAAAAAAAAATCTGAAGGTGTGTTAGTCTTTGGACTATTTTTTTGCAAAAACAGAAAGTAAAAAAAAATTGTACGCTATTGGTTAACTCTCACCTCACTGTTTGTTTATCTGTGGTTGGTCACCTGATGTCTGATTGTGGGTGCTGCAGTTTTTCCAAAAATGTTATTCAGATGGTTGATGTGAAATGCAGGCCAAGTTCAGCAGAACGTCCTCCAACTAGCCAAACAGGAAAAAAAGGTGATTAAAAAGTTATTCTGCAGTATGAAAGACAAAAGCATAAGCCAGATAACAAAGTAATTCAAGTAAAGAAGAAAAGTAGGTGACAATTTACCAGCGGAAAATGTCAGAGTAATCCCAGGTCACATATTTGTAGGTAAAGCAAGACATAACTAATTGTTGCCTGTTACTTTACAGGCTTTAAACATAAGCCATATATGCTAAATCCATGCCTCAAGTGGGTGGAGTTTACGTATCTTGTGGTCTTGTTCATGAGTGATGGTAAAATGGAACGTGAGTTTGACAAGCAGATAGGTGCAGGGTCACAACCGGTCTGTTGTGGTGAAGAAAGAGCAAAGCCACAAAGCAAGGCTCTCAATTTACCAGTTGCTCTACTTTCCTACCCTAACCTACGGTCATGAGCTTTGGGTAATGACCGAAAGAACAAGATCATGAATACAAGCGGCCGAAATGGGTTTTTACCACAGGATGTCTGGGCTCTCTCTTGGAGATAGGGTGAGAAGCTCGGTCATACAGGAGAGACGCTACTCCTCTGCGTTGAAAGGAGCTAGTGGAGGTGGTTCGGGCATCTGGTAAAGATGCCTCCTGAGCGCATCCCCAGGGAGGGGTTTCAGGCAAACCAAGCTGGGAGGAGACCCCAAGGAAGACCCAGGACTCAATGGAGGGAAAATATCTCCCAGCTGGTCTGGGAACACTTCAGAATTCCACCAGACGAGCTGGTAGAGGTGATTGGGGAGAGGGAGGTATGGCCTCTTTGCTTAGGTTGCTGCCCCCGTGACCCGAACCCTGGACCCTGGACAAGCAGAAGATAATGGATTTGACAAGAGTTTGTCAAACCAACAGAGAAACAGACAGTTGCACCGCACTCTGCACTACCTCCCAGGCTATACATTACTAAACAGAAAGGATCCAGGTTTGAATCCCAATCTGGGTGGAGTTTCCATGTACTTTCTGTGTCCACATGGGTTTCTTTCAGGTTCACACACAGTCCAAAAACATGGATTCAAGGTAAATTTGATGCTCCAAATTGCTGCATATTGTGTGTGTTTAGCTGTATGAGGGATTGTGTGCCCAACGATAGATTGGCACCATATCCTGGTTGTATCTGCTATGCGCTCGAAATGTTCTCTCCCGGATGGGGAAGCCCCCCCCCACACCACCACGACCGTAGTAGAGGATTAAGCAGAAAATTATGAATGAATAAGTACATTTGTTTAAATCTTCATTAATATATTTCTTCATAGCCTTTTTGGTGGCAACAATTGGTAAGTTTTGCAAGTGGAAGTTTTGGATCCGCATTAAATCCTATTACACAAATAGAAAGGCAGTGTGATTGAAAAGTGAAGCTGAATGGCAGCACGGTCATCATTTGGAAGATGTGTTGGAGGCGGCAGAGACAGAGAATGTTTTAGTGAGTGAATGAGAAAAGAGGAAGCCCGTGGCTGTGGAATTTGGAGACAATTTTTTAAAAAAGTAGAAGGACATTAAATTAATTGTCAGGTAGACCAAGGCCATTAATTGCAAGGCAGATGGTGGATGAGAAAGGTGATGCAATTAGATAGAGCGATAATTCTTTGCAGAACTGACGGGTTAAGATCGGTCGGGTGAAGTTAGTAAATTATGCTACAAAACTGCACCAACAGGAACCCCACAATGGCATATGGTTTCGTAATCCAGTAATCACAGCTATTTTTGGTCACCTAACTTTTCCTATCCAAGCATTTATTTCCTCTGGGGTGACCAAAAAACAAAATCAAGAAGGTTAACCTGGAGAAAAAAGAAAGAGACTTTTTATGATTTATGACTAGAAAGGAAACTGAACCACTGAATGGGTTTGGAAAGCCGGGGTGTTGCATCAATAACCTCAGAACTTTTATCAAAGTTTTGTGGATCAGCCGTATCTCTTACTAGACAGTAGGGGTGTAAAAGTACACAAAGTTCAAGGTTCGGTTTACGCAGTGGTATGGACGTCTAGGTTCGGTACAAAATCAATGTGTGTTCGGTTGGGGGGTTAGATTTTTTAAATTCTTGAGCACTTTCATTAAATGCTACCATAAATGACACTTTAAACGTCATTAAATGTCCTCTGCTACCACATATAAAGCACAGTGCAGAACGCATCTCGATGCTTTACAGTGATGTGTATTGTTTTTTATTAAATATATCTAATTCTGTATTAGAGTTATCGCCATAATGCGGCATTTTGTGCTAAATGTGTTGTGAAATTTCTGGAGGTTTAGTAGTTTAGAAAGTGTTTAATAGCATAAGAAATGTTAATACAAATGTGGGAATTCTTAATGAAGCCCGTAAACATATAAATAATACAGTATTATAATGGGTTTGAGGTTCAAATCTCAGGTCCACTAAAGTTAGCAATGTGGGTTCTTGAGGAAGACCCTTAACTCTCATTGCTCCAGGGATGTTGCATCAACCTTGTGTTCTGAGCCCAGCCAAGTTGGGATATTTGTAAATCGCTTTGGATAAAAGTGTCTGCTTAATGACCAAATGTAAATGTAATGTACATGTTAAAGTCTAAGTAATGTAAACCTTGCAATATGCAAGGAATGCTAATTGCTTCAGTTTGGATTTGTTCCCATTTGATTTCCCATCTTGGGAGCGGAGGATTAAGCACGCCCACACATTCACTTATAAAAAATAAAAATCACAGGATTAGTCAAATTGGTAAAAAAGTAGTGGAGCTTAATTGTTTTTATGAACTCCGGTTATCAATGTGGATGATTCTGCCAAATAAGCATTCGTTAGCATGTTCTAAATGTTTCCAGAAACATACCTCAAAATTTCTGCACAATGCCAACAAACCATTTGTATTCGATCTACCACCCACGCACCAGTGCAGCTGTAAACCACAGAGACCAAAAATCCTCGCACGTTAATTTGAAGGAAGCATTGTATGTAATTTCTGTGCATCGTTACCACTTGCGGTCCATGCTTGTCTCTAAACTGAGCTACACTTAGCATGGCATGCTTAGCGTTGTTTACAGCTAAGGTGCAACTCGGCTCAGATATAGAGCTTGATTCTTAATTAATTCCACCTTCCGAACATCCATTCATTATCTTCCGCTTTATCCTATATTAGGGTCGCCCCATGCCCATCCAGGGGAGAAGGTTTCGCTGGGCACACACTCACACAGACACACACATAAACACACTCTATATGGGACAATTTAAAGAACTCAATTGACTTGATCCATGTTTTTGGACTGTGGAAGGAAACCGGAGAACCCGGAGGAAACCCACGTGGACAGGAGAACATGGCAACTCCACCCAGATGGGGATTCAAAACAGGAATCCCTAGCGCTGAGAGGCGAACGTGCTAACCACTAAGCCACCGTCCTCGTACCGAACAGTTCGTGCCAAATACAACGTACCTTTACACCCCTACTAGACATTAATGACTAAAAATCTATTTTACCAATTGTTGTACATAATATAGCAGATCTCTTTCAAATTTAACAGCTGTATGTAATTTTAATTATTGAATACTACCTCTTAACACCCGCAAGCTATCCAAAAAGGAGGACCTAGTCCTTATAAGGTCAACACCTTATATTGTCCCAAAAAATAGCTCACGTTATAATGGCTTAATCGTAGGATTACAGATTTAAGATTCACAAAGCTGCTTTGAGACAATGTTTCATTATAAAAAGTCATAAATATATGAACTTGAAAGCAACAATGTCAAGGAAACACACAGCCCAGAACACCTCTAAGATCTAATCACAGATAAAAACTTCAGGGCTATATGAGCAGTAGCCCAATTACCAGCACACCCTGGAGGCGAGAGATTACAAAGGACAATTTATATCGATTGAATGCTAGTAAACAGCTCTCCAGGTGTAGAAAACATTGTAGGTGCATGGACTCACAGGCTTCAGAATCACTGTTAAAGTGTCCGGCTCTGCAACGTTGAAGCGGGAGGTTGAAAGGAAAGGAGTGGCGGTGTATTCACTGGCCTCATGATATGGACTCACTGAGGCTGATAATGTAATGAGTGCAGACCCCTGGGCTTTGATGGGCTCTGCATTGCTTGCTCCTGTCTGAGTGCCCGCAATGGGACAAAAACTCCAATGAACTTCTAATGGAGCTCCCATGAAATTTGCCCCTGCTGATGAAGCACGGTGGGGCATGTGAACAACTATCATCTGTGTATTTTGAAAAAACATTTTATTTTATGCTTCAACAAGGTGGAGAATGAGGATACTGCTGAGCAAGCAAAACAGGAAATAATTGCAATGACAAGCAAAAATGAAGTGAGGAATCTCAAACCTTAGTATTAAGAAGATTAAACAGAGGTAATAGGCAACAGTTGGAACAGGAATAAGGAGGCCCAAAATTCATGTAACTGATAATGAATGCAAGTGATAGGAGAATCGTAGTGCTTAAGAAAAAAGAAGTATGATTATAAAGTAAGATTTCTTTATGTGTACATGAACTTTGCTGTATTGTTGCCTTTAGTTAGGTATTACCTTTTCAACCACCTACAAAAATATTTAGATGACTGATAATTATCCTGGTGTTTAAAGGACATACATACACACACACACACACACACACACACACACACACACATATATATAGTATTATATATAATATAATATACATATTCATTATCTTCCGCTTTATCCGCTACTAGGGTCCTGGGGGAGTTCCTCATGTACAGGACAGGGCGCCAATCTATCGCTGGGCACACACTCACTCACAGACACACTATGTGGGGTAATTTGGAGATTTCAATTGACCTTAATCCAAGTTTTTGGACTGTGCCCATATATGTGTGTGTGTATATATATGTATATATATATATATATATATATATATATATATATATATATATATATATATATATATACACACACATATACATATATATATATATATATATATATATATATATATATATATATATATATATATATACACACACATATACATATATATATACACACACACACATATATATATATATATACACACACACACACACAATACCGTTCAAAAGTTTGAGGTCACCCAGACAATTTAATGTTTATTTATCAAATGAGTTGCAAAATGAATAGAAATATAGTCCAGTCATTGACGAGGTTACAAATAATGTTTTTGGGTTTTTTTTTATTTGAAATAATAATTTTCGACTTCAAACTTTGCTTTTGTCAAAGAATGCTTTGAACAGTTACAGCATTGCAGACCTTTGGCATACGTCTAGCTGTTAATTTGCTGAGGAAATCTGGAGAAATTTTACCCTATGCTTCCATAAACCCCTTCCATAAATTTGATTGGCTAGACGGACACTTTTTGCATACAATACTGTCAAGCTGATCCCACAACAGCTCAATGGGGTTGAGATCTGGTGACTGCGCTGGCCATACCATTACCAATAAAATACCAGCTGCCTGCTTCTCTTTAAATAGTTCTTGCATAATTTGAAGGTGTGCTTTAGGTCATTGCCCTTTTGCAGCAAGAAATTGGCTCCAATCAAGCATCCCGGAGTCGCCTCTTCACCATAGACATTGACATTGGTGTTTTGCGGGTACTATTTAATGAAGCTGCCAGTTGGGGACCTGTGAGGCGTAGATCTCAAACTAGAGGTACTTGTCTTGTTGCTCAGTTGTGCAGTGGGGCCTTCCACTTCTAGCCTTCATTTCTCAGAACAAGAATAGACTGTCGAGTTTCACATGAAAGTTCTCTCTTTTCTGGCCATTTTGTGTGTTAATCGAACCAACAAATGTAATGCTCCAGATACTTAACTAGCTCAAAGGAAGGTCAGTTTTATAGCTTCTCTAATCAGCAAAAGGGTTTTCGAAACATCCAATAGGCTTCTTATACAGTTAGCAAACACAATGTACCCTTAGAACACTGGAGTAATGGTTGTTGGAAATGGGTCTCTATACACCTAGGTAGATATTGCATTAAAATCAGATGTTTGCAGCTAGAATAGTCGTTTACAACATTAACAATGTATAGAGTGTATTTCTGAATCATTTAATGTTAGCTTTATTGAAAAAAAGAAAAAAAAAGAAAACTGCTTTTCTTTCAAAAATAAGGAAATTTCTAAGTGACCACAAACTTTTGAATGTTAGTGCATGTGTAATATATATATATATATATATATATATATATATATATATATATATATATATATATATATATAAATATATAAATAAACCATAAGCATACTTGCTTGTTCCAGCCTTGTGCAGGTCTATGATCTTGTCCCTTTGGTCTTGCCCATGTTGGAGAGGTTAGCGGCTGACTGATTAATTCAGTCTGTGGACAGGTGTCTTTTACACAGATGACTATTTAATACAGTCTTTAATGCAGTTAACAACTTAATTAGGAGTTTCTAACTGGTCTGTAGGCGCCAGAACTCACTTAATGGTCGGTAAGGGATCAAATACTCATTTCTCTCTGCAAAATGCAAATAAATGTATATAATGTGATTTTCTGGATAATTTTTTTTTATTTAATCTCTCACTGTTAAAATAAAACTACTCTTACAATTATAGACATATCTTTGTAATCAGCAAGGGATCAAAGATCGAATAATTATTCCCTCTGCACACTGTGTGTGTGTGTGTGTATATATATATATATATATATATATATATATATATATATATATATATATATATATATATATATATATATATATATATATATATATGATAACTGATTTCCTAAAGCATTGACAGCAGTGCAGTTACTTGTTTTGTACTGGTTCATAAGGTCATAGCACTGAAAGTGTCAACTATACAGAGGACAGATCAATAAACCAGATTAATTAAAGAGTTAAATAAGATGTTAAGAAGCTCAGAGCCAGTAAATTAGACTATGCGTTCAGATGCAAAATTCTGTAGTCACTTAATTATCTACAGGAGAAAGAGAATAAAACATCCAAACCATAAAACAAAATGTCAGTTCAACAAACCCATAAGTATAAAACACGTACTCACCATGTAGATGGACTAAAAAAATAAATGAATAAAAACCCTCAGTGCAAAAGGATTTCAGGATCAGGATCAGGTGCTAATACTCGTGTCATTCCAAATACAAAGAATCCATTATAAACCATTTTTCAGCCATCAGATTTTGACAACTGATTTAATCCTGGATTTATGTGAACAATTTCACAATAATCCATTCTTACACTAAATTGAGAATTTGACATATTTCAAAAACTCACAGAGTCTTCAAAGGCATATTTTATCTGAATGAGCTGTGAAGGTTCATGGAATGAATTAATTATTACCGTCAAGCAATTCATCAGCCTCAGCATTAAAACTGCTGACAGGTGAAGTAACAAAAACATTAATTATCTTGTTACAATAAGTGAAATATTTTAAGAACTAAGTAAAAAGTTTGAAGGAATGCCATGGTGGTTGGCACTGGAAAGCCAAGGACCCAACCTACACGAAGCAGAATACAACATAAAAATTATATTTACAGAAATGTCAGTAGAGCAACACATGCTAAATATACTTCCATATGAATGATACAAATAGGCATGTGACCCTACAACCAAAATTAGACCTCATCAGGATGCATACTACTCATACCACTAAGTTTATGTACTATTCTATTCAACAGAGCATAAAGCTTTACTGCAAATAAAAATAGCAATATAGAAATAGAGGAACACACCGAAACTAACAGTGCTAAGAGGCTTAAGGGACAACTATTGTAATACAAATGCTTGGGCTGTGAGCACCACCTGCATGAGTAGAACCTATGGGGTGGGAGCCATGTCATTTCACTAGGTCCAGGTACAGTCCAGCCCCCTGTGCACATCCTTAAAACGTGATGCGAGCGAAGAGTGCTAGAGACACACCGCCAAGCATGTGTGCAGTATGACCCAGCACTGAGCACACTGACAACCTTAAATGTGTGAAGAGTTGAATGAGTAAGTTTTTGAATGTTGAAGTATTGGGTGTCAGAAAAATTGGCAGACATATGGATCTAAAATCTCATGGGGCAAGTCTGTGATAGTCAGATGATTGGTTCGGAGCATCATAAAACATAAAAAAGAAAATTGTTCATGATATGCAGTGGTATTAACTATGACGTCTTGTCTCCTGTCCTATCTCTCTTATACAATCCTGCTTTTCAATTAATTATTTTCCAAAAGTTTGTGGTAGAGATGTGTTTTGTTTCTTTAAGATGCCAAGTGACTTAGCCTTATGGACACATTTAGCAGTGGTGAATGATATGGACTGATTATTAGCACCACTGTGAAGATGAATCATCAGGCAACATTCATTACTAAAGAGAAGTGCACAAGTTGGAGTGTATTTTGTAAATATTCATTGAAGTTAAGAGGGGGCAGATCTGGAGATTATTCTGTCAGCCAGAGTAAGTGCCTTGTAATGAATTTGAGTGGCTACAGGGAGCCAATGGAGAGAGAGGAGTACACATGACATGAACACATGTCGGCTGGCAGAGTTTTGATTCAGTTACCCGTTTCAGGTCTAGCACTGGACTGCAATTGCCCAAACTAACACATTGTCTTTGTTCCCGATTGCGATGTTGCGAATCAAATTGTGACTGCGATGCGAATGTTGCATCTTATGGATAAAACAAATTGTTCTACTACAAGCATCACCAAGCATAGCAATAGCATTAACCTCCAAGTTCTTATTAAATAAAACTCAAGTAATTAACTGCATAATGATATCACTGAGACAAACTAACCTCCCTCCACCCTCGTGGTAGCTTTGCATACTGTTATTTAAAAGGTTCTCTGTTGGGAGAACACTATAAGTAGCTTAAAGCATACATTTATCGTGACCTGCATTTATGCTCTTAAAACAGGTGATGTTCTGCATCTTTTTATTTTCCCATGAGTCACTGCTCGTTTCCTCCCCGAGGATGTTTTGCATGACACATTTCTTTTTCAAATAAAGCTAACAAACATGACTTCTAGCTTCTGATACAGCATCTTAAAAACATTTATTCAAGTCGCCTGACCATCTCTCCTCCACTTCACCTGCCCTGCAGAATTCCTATGCTTCACTGTGCTTGGCTCACTGCACCAACTCGCTTTTATTTTGATTTCGAGAAATTTACTAAGACTATTGATTAACATAACCATTTCCTCATAACCTTATTCAAAATACATTTTAGCATCCCCCACCTCAGTAATCTTTTAAACTATCAGTGGCTACATTTTGGATGTATTAAACTTAACTATAGACAAAAGGCAGCTTCCTGTCCATGCCCCCCTCTCCATTTAGAACCCTCATCAAATCACAATCAACTGTCAATCTAAATGCTAATAGTAACATTGTAAAACTTACCACGACACCTATTTCAAGCCACTCTAAGGATGTAGCTCACGTCTCAATATTAAAGCAAACTAAGTATCTTTAATATCTAATAAGTTTTATTCAGTCTTGTAATTGTTTCTGGTAAAAATGAGGATGCTTTTAACATTTCAAGAGCCAAATGCATTGGTCAGGTCTAGAAACACCACATGGACATCTCCCCCATTTCTTTGTGGTTTGAGTCTGTTGCTAAAATCACGACAAACCCTGAGATTTTTCCTTTTTTTGTTACAAGTCTCCGTGTGAACACAAAGAAAATCTTACCTGCCATATTAAGCAGATTTATAAAACCTCTTAAAAATGCTCTTTTTGCTACTACAACCCCACTCTTTAAATTAACTTAGGAATAATCATGTTCTTTTATTTGATGATCAGCAATATTCCATAACATCATAAAACAATTAAATTTTTAAATTAAACGGTATCTGGGCACAAATTATGGTCCTCAGTGTCTGATAAATAAAACAGGTCCTTTCTTTCTTCAGTCGTTCTAAAGACTGTATTAAAAAGATCCTTTGAACAAACATTTCTCAAGTTAGGACCACAAACTTCCTGATTTACCTTAAGACATTTTGCCATAACTTTGAACAAATCAATAGGATCATGTTTCTATTTAATGAAATGTGGTACGTGTTACCAAATTAAATGTGAAACCAAACAAACTAGTGCAAAAAAGATCTGGTCTTTACGGCTCATTATTAAGGATATCCTACATTTCAGCTAGTTAGTCACTATAATTGATATATTGGAATTAACATTAACCAAGTATGCTCGCATCACATTTAAAAAGATAAGGTTGATTTTTGGGCATGGTGTAGACTTCCACCTTTTGCCTGTGTCTGCATTTATCCAGAAAAGATTTCACAGCACAGTCCAAAAACCTACAAGCGGGAAAATAGAAGATAGGATTTTGAAAACTGGATATGTCCTTTATCACCTTAAAGTGCTGAGAACAACGCTGCACCCCGAACACAGAGAAGTGACACTGTAATGTAATGAATGAACCCTTTTTAAGACAAGTGACTATAATTCATTAAATTATTCATCAAATTCTATAATTAATTCATTGCATTTTCTCAAGAATCATATTTAATAGGGTGAATTTCTAAACAACTCTTACCAGATTTCTCTAAAGCTATTTGCTGGAGTTTAAGGCTGAGCTTTGGTCATGGCGGTCATCTAAATTGCAAACAGCACATAAACACTATATAAAGTGCCAAAACAAATTGCCTGATTTTCTAAAGTTTCAGTTTAATTACTTTCCCAAAAACTTTAAAAATAAGCTTTTACTTGGTAACTCTTCTGTGAGTAAATGTACTTGCATGGTAAAAGGTGATTTCATCAATTCAAAACTAATTAAAACAGCAAAGAGAGCAAAGAGTAATGGGATTAAAATACTTTTATATTCTCTTTTAAAACTTTTTAAATCACCACTGATCTATTAGAAGGAACCAAAATTTGTAAACATTAAGCTCTCTAATATCAATCAAAATATGTACTTGATTGATTTAGAAGGGCTTTGCACAGTATTAATGTAATTGCAAATGTCATTGAAAGGCAAAAGATTGAAAAAACAAAAAATTAATTTTATGTATATTAGAAACTAACCACTTGTGCTGCTGTGTCCAGGCTTGTAATGACGTTCCCTGCAAATGGTGTAAACTTTAATTGCATGTTACTGGTCATGGTGCACTGTAGAAACAGAAAGGTCGGACTGCAACAGACTTGTATAGCAAAGGAAATAGCAAGTGATGCCCAAAGCATACCAATAATTTACGTAATCACTGTAGCAGATGAACAGGCATGCCCAAAATAAAGCTGTGGGTGCACAGATGACAATTCGCTTAAGATCATAAAATAAATTCCCTTATATATACATACACATACATACACACACCCACACATTGTGTTTATATTGTGTTTATTTGGTGTCTCTATTTTGCAAATTCAATTTGAAATGCAACCAATCTACAGACTGCCTATTTGGCTTTTAGTATAAATGGTGTTGAGAAATGGGGGTGCTGCCATTTATTGCACAAAGAATTTTGGAAGAATATTCAAACACTTTTACAGAATAAATTGCATAAACATCTGGCAGCATGACACCAAGCTAAGGAACATTAACAAGAGTAACATCACAACCATAAATCATCTTTGGGAGAAATTATGTAAGTGTGAAGCAGGACAATGAAACTGTCCTTCAGTGGTTTTAATACATTAAGAAACAATAGGCGTGAAAACAAAAACCTCTAGCTGCGTTCTGTACAGGCTATTTGATATTTATGGGATATTTGCGGTGATTTTTCTAGCTTTTCTTTTAAACACTCATCATGTTTGTGATAATGGCTATCCAAACATATCATATCTTTTCTGCTATTAAAACACTAACATATCCAAATGTTATATCATTAATTGAGATTTACACGCATCTTAACCAGAGCTGGTGTAGCAAAACCAAGGAATATGCGAGCTGCATAAAGGGCCCCACAAATAATGCCAGGGCCCAGCTTCACATTCTGCGCTGTACTCTGTGCATGACGTGAGAGAAATGAATGATTTTCTTTTATAAATTATAGTGTGGGGCAGCATGATGGATCACAAGCGCTGGGGATTCAGGTTGGAATCATGATTTGGGTGGAGTTTATGTGCTCTCCCCATGTCTGCATGTGTTTTCCCATTTCACACAGTCCAAAAACATTCAAAGTGAATGTTCCAAATTGACCTTATTTATTGTGTTTTAGTCCAGTGATGGATTGGCACACTGTCCTAGGGTATCTGCCCAGCACCCTAAACCCCCCCCAGCATCCATAGTAGAGGATAAAGCGAAAGATAATGAAAAAAAACATATTATTCAGCAAGTAACAACCATCAAGTATTTAGCTTGGTTTTAAGGATTGAATGAAATCAATTGAATGAAAATAATATCTATAGTTTAAAGTTATGCTCAAATTTTTCAGTAGATGACCAAAAGTGAATACCACGATATTTTAAATTTCACTTTTTGGAGCTGCACACTGTATCTTATAGACTGGGGTCAAGTTTATGCCTAAAACTAATTGTGCAAAAGGGTGAGGACTGGAATAAATTCCAAGAAACATTTTTATTTATGTTAATATGCATAAATTTAAGTTTCTTTTGGTAAATATGTAATCTTATTTCGTTCTGCTTTGGTCACTTCTAGATAAATGAAAGCAAACCGTTTTAAGATGGTGGAATCTTAAGGATGCCATTGGTTGACTGTGACTGTGTACCAGTGGCAACTGCTTAAAATCATGTGACCAATAAGACATTATTGGAATAGCATATTTCTTGGTTGTCAGATAATCTCCAATAGGATGTTCTATTATGCAGATGTAAAGAGAAATGATTTGATTGTTCTCATTAATAACAGAACAGGTGAATTTAGTGAATGCTTACGTATATCCAGCAGGTCAATTGTTGGACCATGAGCTTCAAATAGAAAAGTTGAATTATTTAAATTTTTGAGTACAGTGAGTACTGAGGTATTGGTATGCGTGTGAAAAGATGCATTAAGCTTCATTGCACGGTTTCATTTTGAATAGGGGCATCAACATGAAGCCGAGTGAGAAATATAATGTGGCACAAGCTACAAAATGCACTCATTATGACATGAATAAATAAAAGGGGAGACTATTTTCCCGTTGTGACAATGCACAGCCTGCAGAATTGACAGATAAATTAAGAAGCTTTGTACAACTCTGAGGGAAGTCAAAATTTATAATCTTAGAGAAACCAGTTATCACTATTCTGTGTAACAGCTTGCTCTCTCTCTCTCGCTTTCTCTCTCTAGCTAACTCCCACTCTTTCAGTCCCACACGTTGCATTGTCTCTTACGAGGTGAACAGCTATGCTGGATAAAATGTTCACATACATTTATACCATACTGATGTTTTTATTAACCTATTCATACCTTACACAAAGGACTAAATAAAAGTTCATAACTTTTGCATAATATTGAACAAAATACCATTTATTAAAATTATAGCGTTTCAGTTTGGTGTCATTATACATTTACATTGAACAAACCTCACATGTGTATTTGTTAGGAACATACTATATTACATACTTTTATCCAAAGCAACTTACAAGGTCAGCACAGGGTCATCACAACATCCCTGGAGCTCAAGGAAGTTACATTGGTAACTTTAGTAGACCTGGGATTTGAACCTCCAACCTTCGGATTGATAGTGCACTGAGCTACTGCGCCCTATATAAACATTAGGGCAAAATACATGGGGGAAAAAAAATTTCTTTAAAGACAAAATTGTAATGTGAATTGCACGACCTGCAAATGGAGTAGATCGGATGTTAATTCTGTTAAAAAACAGAATTGAATTCTGTGCAAATTAAAGAAAATGGTCAATTACAAGGTTCCAAACTGCAAAGTTGTTCTGGCAACAGCAATAAGATCAAGTTGGAGCCGGACTGATAACAAATAAGGTTTGTCAATTTAGTCAAGTTCAGTCAAGTCAGTGTTTCTCATGATTCATTTATTTAGAATTCAGTTAAGTCCTTATTTTTTTCCATTACTTGATCTGAAAAAGAAAAAAAATGTGACTGACAAAAACAAATATTGTTTCTTAATGTCAGAATGTAATTTAGAAACCAATTTTGATGAAAAAGTCGTGTGGCATGTCACTAATAATTTTTTTTCTACACAATATGACAATTGAAAAAACATGCTCCAAGAGTCCATAATTTTTGCCAGGGGTTGTTTATAAAGGGCAATGTATCCAAATTAATCAAGCGTATGTATTTATTAAATAAATAAATATTTTATTTATATATTATAACTTATTTTTTTATTTTTGTTGATATTCCCTTCACAATCTTCCCTGTATTCATGGGAATACAGGTCACTCATGTCTAGCAAGGTTTGTGGGTTTTGTATAAATGTGTGTGTGTGTTTTAAACTTGAGTCATTTTTGGATCAACTATTAACCGTGCTGACCGTGACTTGATGATAATGATACCTTTATTAGTCTCGCAATGGGGAAATTAAAAATAAAAGTGAGAAGGATCTGATGTAA
Source organism: Corydoras sp. C115 (assembly GCA_019802505.1). NCBI lineage: Eukaryota > Metazoa > Chordata > Actinopteri > Siluriformes > Callichthyidae > Corydoras > Corydoras sp. C115. The sequence continues at coordinate 15,301,261 of JAFMOC010000007.1, forward strand.
TACATTTTAAAATGAAGACAGGTGATGAAAAATAATAACTAAATACATCTCCAAACAAAACCAAAAAAAAAAAACCCACAAATATAAGAATATACATGACAGAGGGACTGTACTGAAAGGCCAACACCAAGAAGCTAAAGTTAATGCAGAATAAATCAAATGCAGATGTATTGTGGGAATTGTGTACAGCATAAGACATCAAATCCTTGGAAATCCATACTTTATAGACTGCTTTACATCGAATATCCGTCTTCTCACTGACCTCATGAGGTCTAAACACGACTGGCCGGCTATGGCCCTGGAGAGATATAATGCCTGAATCTGAATTAATCCATTTAAATGTAATAGTTTCCACATAAAATGTTAACAAACATGTTAACTCTTCACATTTACTAATAAAATGGGATATGGCTGAAATATGAGAACTTCTTCCATTTCCAAAATTATTAACATAATAAAAACTTTTCATTCCAAAAGGCTGATTGTAAATGGTGCAAAACATTAGTTTGAACACAATATTACTTGCATTTGTGCTCGTAATCACTCAACATTTTGCTTTAGGATTTTAATTTATTTGAAGCTTTAAGCCGAACATTTACTCCTTAACAAAGACCTCAGTAAATGTATATGTAACGAGTAAATGTGAAATTAAGTGGTAATCTAAAGGGCTGTTAAGGATATTTGTGAGAGTAATTTCTCCCACCTTATGGTTTGAGAACAGCCACAAGCCAGCTCTTTAATTTAGATCACATTAACACTACAGCCCCTTGATATCTGATTGCTGGTCCAGCAGTGAGCGAAGCTAATCAAAACTAATAAGGCTTACAGAATGAGAAACAGATTGAATCCCAAAGAAACGATGTAGTATCGTTGCCCAGTACTTCCAATAACTTTCAAAATTCTCCCTCCCTCCTTTGTGTGTGTGGTGTTTTACAATCAGTCTATAATTAAAGCCCTGTGAAAAAAATATAAATGCATAAGCAGTAGATAATGTGTGTATTGAACATGCATTAGTGGCATTTGAAGCGTCTGTTTTTTCATGCAGCAGTAATTATTGACAATGCAATGAACTACAGGATATTCCACTTTTACTGTCAGAGAAACTCATACTGGCTTACAGTAAGTGTACAGACAGTATCATGTATCAGTTGTACAATTAGTAATGTTTAGATATTACTATTTAAACTGTTGTACTTACAGGACTTGTCATTTGTATTTTATGCACAGTATTTTTACTTTTGCATGAATTTACCTCTTTATACTTGAATCTTTGCACTCTTGAATCATTATTTATTTAATGATTGATTAATAAAGGGACCCCTGAATGATGTCTTTCCACTGAGCAATCACATCATATGAAATGTTTGGACGGGCATAGTGGCACTTTGACGCACAGCCAATCTGCAGAGCAGACAGGAAAGGTGATTGAAATTCATTGCTTTTGTAGGTGTGTAATTTGTTTTACCAGTTCAGATCCCGCATGGCAATTCTAACGAGAGCCCAGGCTTCACAAACAGTCAATTAAACAAAGGCCAGGACAAAAGCTGTTTCGGTTGGGGCACAGCAGTGAGGGGAAGAGAGGGACTCCTACAGTCAGGGTTGTCCCAGAAAATTTATTTTTGAGGATTATCTAAATAATAGATATATTTCTGAATAAGAAACAAAATCCTGTGTATGCATATATATATATATATATATATATATATATATATATATATATATATATATATATATATATATATATATATATATATATATATGCCAAATGTGTATTCCCTCATATGTTTAATTTGTATACGATGTGATTATATTTACAAGATTTAAAAGTACATGAACTGTGTGTGTATGGCTGGCAGGTCTATTCTAAGCGACGATGCTAAACAATGCTTGGGTACATTTTTTTTCTTAATACAAAATATTCCATGTTTCCCGGCAGATGTCGAGTTAATTTTAAATACACAACACACACTAAAACCCTTCATGGAGAAGTGAAAACTGGTGGAGGGTCTCAGTCCCTCAGGACCGCGAAATGATTACAGCAATAATTGAAGACATCTCACAGTAAGGTGGTAATTAAAACAGATGAGATTTTCACATTGAAGTAATCCAAATTTGCTGACGGGTCACTGGCTTGCTGCAGCTCACGGGAAAGGTGGCATGAAGAGCTCAACAAAGCAATCCTTTATTCTTTATCTCTAAGCTGCACACACAGAACAAGTGAAATGCAAAATCAGCGAGTCAATTATTATGCCCATCTGCGAAGTGTAGGATCAGAAAATGTAAGGGAGCTGAGGGGAAAAATTGGGAAAGTCTTTTTAAAAAGCAGTCCTTTAGACCAGACAGAGGTGCTCAGGGTCAATAAGGTGGAGAATCCTCCGAGCTGATATGCACAAATATATAGATCCATCTGAAACATGGCAACATGTCTACATTAGCTGTGTAAAATTTATTTAAAAGTCAAGTACACAATAAAATGAAGAAACATGAAATTAAACGTGTTTACTATTTGTGTAATAGCTGCCATGTGACAGCAAGGCACCTATTAAAGCATTGGGTTATTAATGAAAGAAATTCATCAGTATTCATTAGTGAAAATCAGTGTTGCCAGATTTAAACTTATGCAAAATGTCTCTTGAAATGAACCCATGCAACAGAGCATGAAATAATGAATAATGGATAAGCAGTCATCAGTGCATGTAGTTACTGGAACTATCCCTGACAGTGGGCTAATTTAAGCCCTTTATTGCTCAATTTGCACACAGTTCAGGATTAATTATAATAGAATATACCACAAAACTCACAGAGATTCAGACATCAATGTTTAAACCATAAAGGCATATAAGAAAAAAAACAAAATAAAGAATGATGCATTTTTTGTTAAAACTATTAGAATGTCTATGGAAGTTCTCGGCCAACAGCATCACACAAAGAAAGCACCTCAGGGAATAGATGAAGTCCACAAAATCAATGATGAAACATGCTTTATGGATGGCATACATTCAGAAATGTTCTTTCATTTATGAAAAAAAAACAATTCAAGTTAAACACAGAGCTGTGGATATGACAGTTTATTTTTGAAGTGACATTTTAAATTATCTATATGTATTGCTATTAGGTGGTAGTAGTTGCCTATTTGAGATTGCTTTCTAAATTAAAATAAAAATTTGCATAGTATATGTGTGAACAACAAAGACATCAAATCCATCATTTTGAACAATTTACACTGCCAGTGTAAACATACATATAGGACATAACAGACACAAATATAAGCATAGTAAAACGTTAAACGTTAAAATATTTCACAATGTGAAAACTAACTTAAAGAACTGGCTTTCATTAAAAAGGGTTTGGAAACACCTGAAAAAACAAACAACCTGATGTATTAATCCTATTTATAAAACAAATAGTTCTGCCTCTGACCGCTTAACATTTGTATCAATGTGTGATATACAATATTTTATTTTTATTTTTTATAAACTGTGTTCTGTGATTTGTATTAAATTGTTAGAGAAACAGGAACCTGTTGATCAGCGATTAATGTTCACTTCAACAACCGGACAAGAGAACCTTGCGGAAGAGCAGTTTAATAATGTTTATGCTTTCAATAAACGCATTTATGACTCAATAAGGCGGCACGGTGGCTTAGTGGTTAGCACATTCGCCTCTCAGCGCTAGGGATTCCCGGTTCAAATCCCCACCTGGGTGGAGTTTCCATGTTCTCCCCATGTCTGCGTGGGTTTCCTCCGGGTTCTCCGGTTTCCTCCCACAGTCCAAAAACATGAATCAAGTCAATTGAATTCTGAAAATTGCCCCATATAGAGTGTGTGTGTGAGTGAGTGTGTGCCCAGCGATGGATTGGCGCCCTGTCCTGGGTCTATCTGCCCAGCGCCCGAGACATTCTCCCCTGGATGGGCATGGGGAACCCCACCGCAACCCTAATAGAGGATAAAGCGGGAGATAATGAATGAATTTCACAATAATTATGCATTATTGTGAATAAATCATGTGAAACGTGTAACTGTACTCCGCTACATTACTTTATTATGTGCATGTTAATTATCAACAGTTTAACTTGCCACATAGATTCATGTTATAGTTCTAGAATTTCATACTGTATATCTACTTTGCTGCATGCTGTGTCCTTTCCATTTTACTCTACAATGATTGCAACCCTCACAGTAATGACATGGTGGAGGTGGTGGTGTGTTGCACTGGTATGACTGGATCAGACCCGGAGGTACATTACAATCAATCCAACATGTCCAGCTACCAGCATTTTGTAACAATGTCCAGATGAAGGATTAGACAATAACAAACACAGCCAGTTTGACTTAAATAGAGTTGCTGTAATTGACAATAAGAAGAATAACAAGAAAGGAAATCTCAAAGTCACCAGTGTGTATGTGGTGACATTTGGTGAACTGGTTAAAAGGCTTGTTATTATGTACTAAATACAAATAAGGTGAACTGATCTCCACAATAAATAAGAGTTAAGAATAAACCAATAATTTTACCATACAAATGAGATAAGTATAATGCCAAGTGCAATTTTAAAATGATAAAGAAGTGCCATATAAATATTTGGGGTGCCTTAAGAGATTTGAGCACTCATAACTTAAGGTATTAGACTTTAATTAGCTTGGTAGGGTTATGGCTTGTTTAAGAATATTAGAAAATGGACAGACGATGCAGATTTAAAGCTTTATTAATACTTTAAACCCTCAAACCTAGTACCACAATCAAAAGCCACCTAAAACTCAATAAAAAGGATGTCCACAAAGTAGGTAAAGGTTATAAGACGTGTTCTCTTTAGATATAATGAAAGTAAAATGGCAGTTGATGTTTTTAATGCTTATCCCCCTGGAACTGCAAGTTCGATATGTTAAAATAGTTATTTATGTTAAATACAAAAAAATAATTTAGAGATTATAGAGATTATAATTATAATGTAGAGATAAAGTTAGCTAAAACTATTAATACTCCAATTGTGGAGAATTAATATTAATAATACAGGATCTGATAACTTTGCTAAATAAGAGACTGCTGGTTCTACCCAATAAGCACAGTACAAACAGAATAAATAACCATCTAGGCTCTGCATACCAAATACGATGAAAAGCATCTCATTTCAGATGAACTGATGCATTAACAATTGCCATTTCCAGTAATATGTTTATACATTATTGGCTTGTAATGTACCAAGTATATTACTAATCAAATTAAATCCTAATTAAATAAATTGAAACGTGACAAATGGAACAACCATTATGCTGTACTTGGTCATATATTTTCTGAGAAAAATGATTTGATCAGTTGTGATGAAACATCAGTTTAAATTGAAGATAAAGAATGAATTTTATACACTGCTCAAAAAAATAAAGGGAACACTCAAATAACACATCCCAGATCTGAATGAATGAAATATTCTCATTGAATACTTTGTTCTGTACAAAGTTGAATGTGCTGACAACAAAAAAAAAAAAAAAAAAAAATCACACAAAAATCATTAATGAAAATCAAATTTATTAACCATTGGAGGCCTGGATTTGGAGTCACACAAAATTAAAGTGAAAAAACACACTACAGGCTGATCCAACTTTTATGTAAATGTCCTTCAAACAAGTCAAAATGAGACTCAGTATTGTGTGTGGCCTCCACGTGCCTGTATGACCTCCCTACAACGCCTGGGCATGCTCCTGATGAAGTGGCGGATGGTCTCCTGAGGGATCTCCTCCCATACCTGGATTAAAGCATTTGCCAACTCCTGGACAGCCTGTGGTGCAACAGTTGGTGGATGGAGCGGGAAATGATGTCCCAGATGTGGTCAATTGGATTCAAGTCTGGGAAACGGGTGGGCCAGTCCAGAGCTTCAATGCCTTCATCTTGCAGGAACTGCTGACACACTCTAGCCACATGAGGACTAGCATTGTCCTAGCATTAGGAGGAACCCAGGGCCAACCGTACCAGTAACCTAATGGCAATGGCCTAACCTTCTTGCCACAGCTTGCATTGATGTGCCATCCTGGATGAGCTGCACTACCTGAGCTACTTGTGTGGGTTGTAGAGTCCGTCTAATGCTACGACGAGTGTGAAAGCACCACCAACATTCAAAAGTGACCAAAACATCAGCCAGAAAGCACCGGTACTGAGAAGTGATCTGTGGTCCACCTGCAGAACCACTCCTTTATTGAGTGTGTCTTGCTAATTGCCAATAACTTCCACCTGTTGTCTATTCCATTTGCACAACAGCATGTGAAATTGACTCTCAGAGTTGCTTCCTAAGTGGACAGTTTGATTTCACAGATGTTTGATTTTCTTGGAGTTATATTGTGTTGTTTAAGTGTTCCCTTTATTTTAAATACACTGCTCAAAAAAAATAAAGTTTAATTCTCAACAAAGTTTAAATTTCAAAAACAAAGGGGAAAAAAAATCTTGGCTTAACAAGATGAAAAAAATAAAAATAAAAATTACAAAACCACTTCTAAAAAAAAAATAATAAAATTTGACCCCACCAACTTTAAGTTTATTTATTTATGTGGCTCTTTTAACAATAGTACCTCAAAGCAGCTTTACAGTGTTCTATGCCTGAACCCCCAATAAATTATTTTTTTTTTTTTTTTTTTTTTTTTTTTTTTTTTTTTTTTTTTTTTTTTTTTTTTAAAGGCTCGGTAGGGAACTCCTCCTCCTTGAGCATACTGGTCACAGTGCAAGACATCTGTGTAGGTTGCGAAATCAGATGCCTATATTTCCAGAAATAGAAGAACTTCTGAATGTTCACGCTGGTTTTTACAGTAACAAATTGCATTCAAATCACAAGAAAAAACAACCAACAAAGATTATAAGAAGCAAGGAATGTAATAAATTACAAATAGCCCAGAAAAACTAATACATTATTTTAAAATCATGTATCGTTTATTGAAAATAGAGACAATTCTTGTTACTCAGTATTAAGTGGCAGTATCTTTTGTTACTCGGCAAATAAAATGCTACTTTTAAAAATTGGACTAGATGATGTCACATAAGAGTAGTTTATTAATAATTTAGATAAAACACATTACTGAATAAAACCATGTTTTTTAAAATTGTTTAGTTTTTTCACAACTTTTATACAAGCAATAAGGAAGTCGAGGTTATGCATTTTTGTGAACAAATCAAGGGGAAAATGCATGTCCTCTATAAAATCTATATTTTTGCAAGTCTTATTTGTTGCTAGTAGTAAACTTTTTTTTATATAATTTACAATGCTTATGACAATTGAATAGCATTTAGCTCACAAGAAATGTTTATCTTCCATGATTCACATATTATTTATTTATCTACAATTAATTGGATTTAAAATACGTTTTAAAACATACTTTTTTTTTATAAGGGTCATGAATTCTTTAAGTCCTGCTAAATGATTAACTCCTCTCTTTTAAACATTCATTAAGACAAGCTATTAAAGGGAAAGAATAAAAATAACTGACACTGATCTCCCTTGTTCACCCAGGCTGGGGAATTTATATATTCAACCATAAGGTTTTCATGTTCTAATGAGGAAATCTGTAACATCTCTCACACCCATGTTCAGAAATTTGACATCTCTGAATCAAAAGAGTGAGGAGCTTTGTTTTTTAGGAAGGGAAAGATAGGGGATTCAAAATAAATAAATAAATCACAACCCACGCAGAACTGTATTGCAGAATAAATTTCAGATCACAAAGCCATTCAGATTACCATATTATCATTTACCAATTGGATGTTTGGTATAAATCTCCTGCAAATACAAATTAACATCTCTGATAAGTAAGAAAAAGAATCAAAGCTTAGTAGTGTCACATTAAAAGTTTGTATTACCATGGACCAGCAAACAAATAAAGTATTAACATGAGCATGAAATTCAACAAGACCAAAACATTTTTACTCTAAAGTCATTTGACCAGGGCCAAATTTTGCAATGTTTAAGTATTACTTGTAGTTCTCCTAAAATACAACCTGGAATGAGATAACCTGATCTAAAAATTCAGAAACTACAATATTAAGACACTAATTATTAGCAACCTGCACTACATACATTCCATAACATTAGTTCAACATATGCATCTTCCAAAAAGAGCAGTAATCATCGTGTTCAATATCAGTATGATACCTGAATATGAATATTTTACGTTTTAGTTCTGCCAGTGTTCCAGAGAATTTCTATTGAATATAACTGTAGACAGCAGCAAATTTGTTTATGTGTAGAATATAAATCTGCAGCTGTAGTCGCCATTTGTAAAATACTGGACACACTGAATTTTGTTCATACATTAATAAATCAGTGTAATACTTCATATTTATACGGTATTCATGTTTGAGTTAATATGTGGCATCACGTCTCACTCTTGTCTCACAGAAAGTCCTGGGTTTGATTCCCCGCAGTCAGCCTGTCTATGTGGAGATTGCATGTTTTACTATTTTTGTTCCTCTGGGTATTCAGCTAAATCAGAGATACTCTCGTCTCTTTGTGTAAATCGGGGAAACACAGGCACATTTCAATATAAGTGATTCATTCAGAATATGTATATGAACGTACTGTATTTTTCCCTGTGATGCATCAGTGAAAGATTAAGGCACAAGCAACCTTCATGGACTTAACTAAAATTAAAGGCTTAGAAAGTTAATTAGTAAATGTTAAGTAAATCAATTTATTGGCTTGATGTGAGGCACTAATGCTGAACAGATCACACAAGGGTTATTTTCATAATTCCCATTTAACAGATTTGGCTGATTAATTTTAAAATCATTTAGCCATGTTCTTTTATTGATATGGTTTATAGATTTGTAATCTTTTAAAGAAGTTGTCCAACTATTAGCTACTACAACTACTGAAGCTCTTACCTTTTAATCCTCCAAAGAATATTCATATAACAAGGTCATTTATAAACATAACTTCACAATGTTTGGAGCAAAAAATTTTATAGTTGTTAAAATTTATCTGTGTTTTTGCCATAGATTATGGAGTACAATAACAAAATTTCATTTTATTGTGTATATGGTTATTTTTTTTTTATTCCACTTTTGTGTATATATATATATATATATATATATATATAAATAATGGCTAATGGAGCATCTGTAAAAACTGCAAAATTAATAAAAGTATTCTGATTATGAAATGTATATAACAGAAAGCATCATTTTTTATGTTCAAGTACTGGAGAGTTCTAAAAGGGCCATCATTGAATACAGATGTAATTCCTACAGAGCACCTGGCGTTACGGATGGAAACCAATTTTAGTTTTGTGTTTCCAAAAAGAAACATGTTAATATAAAAATGGGGGGGGTGATTTGTTTCGTGTAGTCCATTTCTGGACTTGCGTGGAATAATTTTCGATTAAAAAGTAAATGGAAAAAGAAAAATCATTCATTCATTCTCTTCCGCTTAATGCTACTAGGGTCGTGGGGGGGGGGGGGGGGGGGGGGGGGGGGGTTTCCCCATGCCCATCCAGGGGAGAAAATTTCAGGCGCTGGGCAGACACAACCAGGACAGGACGCTAATCTATTGCCGGGCACACTTACTCACACAAACACACACTATATGGGGAAGTTTAGAGCATTCAATTTCCATCCATGTTTTTGGACTGTGGGAGGAAACCGGAGAACCCGGAGGAAACCCACATGGACAAGGGGAGAACATAGATGGTATTCGAACCTCAATCCCCAGCGCTGAGAGGTGAATGTGCTAACCACTAAACCACCAGGTCACCCTTATTTACTTATTATGTGATCTGTAAGCTTTTATGATTAACATCAACTTATACTGTGGACGGTAATTCCTTGATGACCCTTTTTGTATTGTGCTGTACCCAGATAGTTGGCTTAGTAGTTAGCATGTTCGCCTCTCCGCACTAGGGATTCCCGGTTCGAATCCCCATCTGGGTGGAGTTTCCATGTTCTCCCCGTGTTCGCGTGGGTTTCCTCCGGGTTCTCCGGTTTCCTCCCACAGTCCAAAAACATGGATCAAGTCAAGTGAGTTCTCCAAATTGCCCCATATAGAGTGTGTATGTGTTTGTGTGAATGAGTGTGTGCCCAGTGATGGATTGGCGCCCTGTCCTGGGTGTATCTGCCCAGCGCCCTAAACGTTCTCCCCTGGATGGGCATGGGGAACCCCCCGCGACCCTTATATAGGATGAAGCGGAAGATAATGGATGGATGTATTGTTGCTGCTGGTCTCATTATAAACTACCAAACAAAGTTTCATTGTATAACTACAGTACAATGACAATATAGACTCTTCTATTATCTTGTCAGTAGTTTGTCACAAGGGCGGCATGGTGGCTTAGTGGTTAGCACGTTCGCCTCTCAGCACTAGGGATTCCTGGTTCGAATCCCCATCTGGGTGGAGTTTCCATGTTCTCCCCCATGTCCACGTGGGTTTCCTCCCACAGTCCAAAAACATGGATCAAGTCAATTGAGTTCTCCAAATTGCCCCATATAGAGTGTGTATGTGTGAGTGAGTGTGTGCCCAGCAATAGATTGGCACCCTGTCCTGGGTGTATCTGCCCAGCGCCCAAAACCTTCTCCCATGGATGGACATGGGGAACCCCCCTGCGACCCTAATAGGGTAAAGCGGAAGAAAATGGATGGAATAGATGGATAGTTTGTCACATTTTCCTCTAAATCCATAAAATCAACAACCATTAACTCTTAATGTAGTAAAAGACTTTACATGGCTGGGAATGGTATGTACAAATATGTTTAAAAAAAAGAAATAATAAAATAAAAAAATTAATAAATCATGTATTACTAATCAGGACCTTTAAGTATTTTATACTTCGTTTTCCGAAACATGACAGTAATCTAAAAAAATATTAAAACAATGTGTATTAGTGTGTATATGTTAAAGAAAACCCTATTCTGAAAATACATGGTCTATGGACAGAAGCATTCTATTTTGTAAGAATAGGTTTAAAATCACAATTATGGAAAAACATGACCATGGAAACATGACCTTTTCGATCTGTATTAGATTATGACTGCAAGATGAAGGAAAAAAACTGTTACCTCAGTCATAATAATATATAACCGTCAATATGATCCCCCTTAGTTTATCAAAAAAAATTTAACCAAAGAAGGTGTATATCTAAATCAATCTAAATGAAAAATAAGTAATTTAAAGATTCACTTTTACATGCTTTTCCCCTTTGATTAACAAGCACATCATGTTCATAATTAGATTCAGTCTAAGTTCTAAAGCTCAGAACTCAGAATTTAGTCCTGCTGAGAAATATTTGCACATTAATCGGTCTTGTGTTGTGGAATGTTTCAGAGTAACAGGATTTTGTGTACAGGTAGTGTGTATACATTGTGATGCTAAGTGAGATGTAATACGTTTGTAAAGCTCAAATGAAATGTAAAAACAAAACAAAAAAAACTTTATTGCCAGACTCTCTGAACTTAACGGTCACAGACTGTACTAGAAGGTAAAACAAACAAGAACGTAGCAAGTTACAATACCTTCCCAACTGCAAAATTCTGCGGACAAAATTTTTCAGGGTTTGAAAAGATCCGATATTCTGAAGAGCTTTTTATTTTTTCATTCATTCATTATCTCCCGCTTCATCCTCTATTAGGGTCGCGGTGGGGTTCCCCATGCCCATCCAGGGGAGAACATCTCGAACGCTGGGCAGACAGACCCAGGACAGGGCGCCAATCCATCCCTCACACAGACACACTCTATATGGGGCAATTTGGAGAATTCAATTGACTTGATTCATGTTATTGGACTGTGGGAGGAAACCGGAGAACCCGGAGGAAACCCACGCAGGAACAGGGAGAACATGGAAACTCCACCCAGATAGGGATTCGAACCGGGAATCCCTAGCGCTGAGAGGCGAACGTGCTAACCACTAAGCCACCGTGCTGCCTTTTTATTTTTTAATTAATAGAAAATAAACTAAAACTTCCTAGCTCACCAAGGTGTTTATATCAATTTTATTTCAATTCACAGCTACAACAGGAGCTAATGTGCTTGAACCCAAAAAGATGAATGACCTGATGTGTTGCTCATGTCGATCGAGCAGCTGCTGAGGTGAGTGGGGAAGGCCTTTACGCTTTCCTCAGCGGTATTGCCAGAGGGGTGATCGAGGTGACGTTAGATACTCCTGAACTCGGATTGGCCACCCCAGGAGCAACTCTAAAAAAAATATTTGAATCACTGGCAGTTTGATTGATTGATCTTATTTCATCACTTGAAAGATGCATTTATCTTGACATCTGCCTTTTTCAAAGAACCTAAAGAAAGGATGCGTGGCTTACAAAACAGGAGCAACTTACAGCTATGCCAGATCTGTAGAATTTAGTTTTTGTCAGAAGTTTTTGTCAGAATTTAACAAAAACTACCATGAACTGTAAAGCATACTAGCAATTCCAATTTAACACCAAAGTCCTGCTGAAAATTATTTGCACATTAATCGGTCTTGTGTTGTGGAATGAGTAACAGGTTTTTGTGTACAGGTAGTGTGTATACATTGTGATGCTAAGTGAGATGTAATGCATTTATAAAACTCAAACGAAATGTAAAAACAAACAAGAAAAAAAATCTTTATTGTCAGACTCTCTGAACTTAATCGTCACAGACTGTACTAGAAGGTAAAATGTAAACAAAAACGTAGCAAGTTACATTACCTTCCCAACTGCGAGTCATGGACTACACGCGTCTTCTAAATGACTAAATATAAATGTACACTGGCGGCACGGTGGCTTAGTGGTTAGCACGTTCGCTTCTCAGCACTAGGGATTCCCGGTTCGAATCCCCATCTGGGTGGAGTTTCCATGTTCTCCCCGTGTCTGCGTGGGTTTCCTCCGGGTTCTCCGGTTTCCTCCCACAGTCCAAAAACATGGATCAAGTCAATTGAATTCTCAAAATTGCCCCATATAGAGTGGGTCTGTGTGAGTGAGTTTGTGCCCAGCGATGGATTGGCGCCCTGTCCTGGGTCTGTCTGCCCAGCGCCCGAGATGTTCTCCCCTGTATGGGCATGGGGAACCACACCGCGACTCTAATAGAGGATAAAGCGGGAGATAATGAATGAATGAATAAATGTACACTAGAGCCCTGAAGGTCTACTGTGGTAACCGGCACCAAGATGTTAGCAACATATCCTTTAAGTCCTGTAAGTTTTAAGGTGGGACCTTCATAGAGTGTCCAGCGCATCCCATTGAATAGATAGCTATCTGAATATTATAGAGGCCAAGACAACACCTCAAATGTATTGATTACTCAGTGGGTTTGCCAGAGGAGTGTTCGAGGTGAAATTAGTTACCCCTGATATCTATCTGACTGGTCACCCCAATTCCACTCGAACACACACACACACAAAGCACTTTCTTGTCCAATTCACTTTGTATTCTTCTAAGACAAATTTCTTGCAAAGATGCAAACTATAAGGTGGCAGAAATATCACATCAATAAAATTTTTTATTAAAATTGCTTTTGATCCTAGACCCTTGGCTTTATAAGAACCTTTTGGTGACTTTGTCCCCGTTCACACCATTAATTTCTGATTGAACTACATATAAACTAAATATTGCATAAGTAAAGATTTAATAAAAAAAATTAAAATAGACTGGCATCATTCATTTATTTCTAAAAACCGAGGGAAAGAAAAAAAAAAAAAAAAACATGCTCTAGCAGCTGAAGTTTTATCCTTATTCTGAGGAATCAAAGTAAGGTTTAAGGTCTTGTCATATAATTAAGATCACCCTAAAAATGTAGCTATGACATATAAAGCAATCTCTACCCGATTGCTTTGAATCTCTGTTTACAGATGATTGATGATTTGTGCAGCGATGGATTGGCACCCTGTCCTGGGTCTATCTGCCCAGCGCCCGAGACATTCTCCCCTGGCTGCATGAGAACCCCTCCGCGACCCTAATAGAGGATAAAGTGGGAGATAATGAATGAATGAATGATGATTTGTGTAAAATCATCTACTGATGATTTGTGTAACACTGTCAACGACACAAAAGTATGGTGGTCCACAGGGTTCTATATTAGGCTTTTTTTATTATATATATATATATATTATATATATATATATATATATATATATATATATATATATATATATATATATATATATATATATATAAATATTTCCACTAAAATTTATTATTTAAAAACATCAAATTTGTTTTGATTTCTTTGACAGTTTTGTGTCTTAACTAAATAAAAATATGTATTGTGCTCGCTTTGCAATTTTCTAAGGTCCTCACAATTTAGACCAAAGAGAAATATAGTCCATGTATTAAAATGGTGTATGGTATTAACTAAATGCAATACCTTTATTAATAAAAGACGCTCAATTTAAGTCCTTAAACATTTTGAAAATCCACTGGGGATAAGGGTTCAATATAACGTTCCTATTTCAGTTTGGGATCCATTTACAATATTCAGAACTAGCTTAAAATTAGTATTTTCATCATTTGCTGGGTTTACAGACAAGGCTGCAGGTCTGGCTGAAAGTTATGGAGTCTGTGTGATCTATATTAGTGTGGTTATTATAGCTCTCTTACTGGGCAGAGAGGTTCCTTCAGGCTGTCCCCTTTAAGTTCTGCTGCTCGGGTCAGTGGGGACAGAGTCTCATACTGTACTGTAAAGAATCTTGCTAACATTTTACTTGTTTTTCTTTAGACCTTTCATCTGTGGTTTGTCTGATGCTCATAACTATGCCTGGAGAGAACAGTATTGACCTCATCACCTCATCATCATCATCATTTGTGGACTAACTGGATCTTACACAAGACTTTGCCTGAACTTTAAAACATCTATAAAACCATACTACTGCTGTCAAAGATATGTACCCTATACCCCTTAAACTAACATCTTTACATAATATTAATCATCTTTTGCTTTTTATTACTACTACCAAACTTAATAAAGGAAAGTTTTAAAACATGCGTGGCTGGAACTTCAAATAATGAAGAGAGTAGAATAAAACTTTAATATATATAGCCTAAGATTTAGAGGACTATTTAGGTAAAGATCAATTTACAAATGAGTTTAAAACTGCATTTGTGAGTGTAAAGAGTATATTCTGCATACTGTATATAGCACAATGTACATATGAGAGTATAGCTAAATTGGTGGGAACAGTCACTAGTAGCCTACATCTGGCAGTGTTCTGCATGTGAACCTGTATCATTTTAAAACCAAATATAAAGTTAATTTTTCTACTTTATTTTAAAGTTTTTGTTTAAAATAAAATAGAAGATCTAGATCTCACACTGAGGACCTCAGGGTTAAAACACTGGGCGATTTAACTGGTCTTATAAAATCGTTAGATGTCAGACTGTGAGAGATAATGGCAGTATACTGTGAGATTGTGCAATACTGCGTGTTTGAGAGTTAAATTGTATGATTTTCTTTAAAGATAGACCTGCGAATGAAGGAAATGTCTACCTATTCCAGGCTCATCTCAGTTGCATTTCAGCAAAACGTAAACAATCAATCCTTGACGTAATGATGGTAATGTAATTCCTTAAGAAAGCACACTCAGAAACAAAAATATATTTTTTTAAATTGCCATTCTGTTTTTATTGTCCCTGGAGTTTCTCGTTATCCAGTGACCTTGTGAATTGATAGCTTACAGACGAGCCTCATAGCACAACTTGCACATTAAAGTCAGTTGTCTTTGGTTGCAGATGCACTAAATCGCCTGCCACAGAAGTCGTCACACTGTGTTCTATAGCCACTAATCAGAATTCATGAAATTTTGTTATTTAGCAGACTAAAGTGACTTAGGCTTATAAGTACTCTAACTTAAATGGTTGGTCAGTGTACCTGGAGCAATTAGGGTTAAAGGTCTTCCTCAAAAACCCACATCGTTATTTCAGTAAAACTAGAATTTGAACCCACAACCTTCAGATTGATAGTGCCACACCCTAAACACTGAGCGACCGCAAGATGTATTTATACACACAAAATTTAGGCAGCTTTTGCCCAGTGTAAATAAAATAAATACATCTAAGCAATAATATGTATAAGAATATAAAACATTCATAAAAGTTTTGTTATGGTATATGGACCTTTTGAAGTGGACCTTTGAATTTTCTTTTTCAAACTCTGGAGATTACACACTGCTTCTATAGTGTTATTATGGATTTAGAAACAAAGTTCTCCAACTATCAAACAATATGGATTACCAGTTAAATTCACAGAGGATTTGGTTTGAAATTCTGATGGTCTTGAGGTGTCTGAAAAGAATTTCTACATCTATGCGAGTTAAAATATGTCACATTTTACAGAAACAGAAGATGCTTACAATTATATTGTACTTCAAACAAAAATGAGTTCAACTGAAAATATCAGAAAAATGCAATGGAAAAACATTTATTCTTGAAACATTTATTTATTGAATATTTCATCTGGACAACTTACAAGCCATCATCATCTATACAATACAGTCATGGAGGGTGTTTGGCACAGAGCAGAGAGAAACCTAGACTTTCAAGAGGAAACACACATAGGCATGGAGAAAACTAAGGACTGGAAAATAGATTAACTGGATTAAAACTAGGGACTGGAAAATAGATTAACTGGATATTAGACATTAGTTTGTTCATTCATTCATTATCTTCCGTTTAATCCTCTAGTAGGCCATCCAGGGGAGAACATTTCGGGTGCTGGGCAGATACATCCAGGAAAGGGTGCCATTATAACACTGGGCACACACTCGAAAACAAACTATATGGGGTATTTTAAAACATTTATTTTACTTTGAACCCATGTTTTTGGATTGTGGGAGGAAACCTAAGAACCCAAAAGAAACCCACACAGACACTGGGAGAACATGGAAACTCCACCCAGTTCAGGATTTAAACCTAAACCTAAATCATGAAGCGCTGAGAAGCGAACGTGCTAACCACTATGCCACCCACATTAGTTTGTGCTTCTCTGAAACTTAACACATCAGGTTGCAACAATATATAAAGACAAGAAGAGATCATGCTGACTTTATAGTTTTAAGATAATAAGATAATGGACGGATTAGTAACTTAAGCTTTAAAAGATCACTAATGACTGTGCCTTGTCCACACATATGGCCAGAATACTGACATTTAGCACTTCTATCAAGATCACAAAATGTAGATTAGTTTGTGTGTTGTGAGTATTTGGAAAAACATTGAATAATTAAAGTGGAGGTTGTATTAAAATCATCAAGGTTTTAAGATTATTTTTGTTCAAGCAAATTATAACAAATTACAATAATATTAAATGCCAGAAAGCATACTAATATTATTACTTTTAAGGCATTTTATGTATGATACATTATTGATTTGCAGTCAGGATGAGAAACTGCTTGACATAGATTCACCATGCCATTCCTCCCTTGAGATACTGATGGCCCAGAAGCACTGGATGTGTTAGGGATGTTAGAGGGAGTAAGGTATTCTCAGCAAGTACAAGAATATGATACCAGTAATTTGTTCAGGACCACAGGGAGTTCAGGCTTGCTTTGCTAGCTAATGATTTAAATAGGGCTCAATTAGTGCAATTCCGACAGATGGACAGGTATCATTTGTCAAAGTAGGTGTGTATGTGTATGTGTGTGTGTTGTAAATGACCTACAATGCTACAAAGTTAGATTCGAAAAAGCCAAACGATTTATTTGGCCAAGACTTAAGCATCCGGCTGAATGTTCTTACATTTGTGCAAACAGATTTAATAGCAGGGGCATTAAAGATGTGTGTTGGCACACCAGCTATCAAAAGGTAAGGTTCACTTTCTTGCTGGTCACAAATGCGACATCAGATCTTTCTCAAGAAATAGATGATTAAATGTACACAAGTCTGTTTTACACAGGGGTGCCCAATACGTCGATCGTGAAGGGGTGTCAGGTAGATCGCGATGGAGGTTGAAAATAAAAAAAAAAATCACGCATCAGCGCTTTTTTTTTTTTTACAGCACAGTATCAGAAGCACTTATACACATGCGCGCACACATTCACACTCACAATGTGATTCATTCTGAATCGCGATCTCTATCCCTGTGCAAGCGAGCAGTCTGCTCCCCCCCCCCCCCCCGTCTCTTTCGCTGTTCCCAAAACCGGCCCGTGGCCACGCTTCCGTGCCCAAATCCAAAGCACTTAAAATACCACTTTCATTTAGAGTGAGAGGATGAATATTTTTTTTACAATGTCAAACTCAAAATGCATTTGATTTTATTAATGTTCATGTTCTGTTTGGGGAAATGCAGGTTACAGTGATTGCTTTACATTTGTGCTGTATACTGTGTGTTTGGGTGTACTAAAATCAGGTTTTCTCCATACTATTTGCTGGAATGTGTTTAATAAAATAGCAGATTCAGATTCAACAATACTAACATGATGTGTGTAATCAGGTTTTAATATAAAAGCCTAAAAACAAGATTAACCCTGGTAGATCTCGATAACCTGTCCAATGGAGAAGTAGATCTCGGGCAAGAAAAGTGTGGGCACCCCTGGTTTTACAGATACACAAAACACCAACAGCGTTCAATCTCAAACAGAAACTGGTCTTACAGATTCTTAGGTGTATCTGGAGGAGGTTTTTAGTCATACATCAAGCAAAGCATGTTTGGTTGTTTGTTTGTTTAATGCCATGTATACACAGTCAGGTTATGTACGCGGCAGAGATGTTCTGTATTTCGGCTTCAATTAAGTTTGGATTTTTAGCCCAGTAAACTTTAGATATGCCAAGGCTTTTTTTGGTGTTTGTAGGTTTCAGTGCTTCTTTCAGTATCCGTGATAGTCCAGTAGTGCATCGATGTTGTATATACACTGCCTGACCAATAAAGAAGTCGCCACCAAAAAAAAAAAAAATAATAAATAAATAAATAAAAATAAAAATCACACTAATATTCATTTAAATGCCTTTAGCTTTGTTTACGGCATGCATTTGCTGTGGCATTGTTTCAATAAGCAATGTTACAAGATTTATTGCTGCCAAAACCTTCTCCAGCACATCCCAAAGATTCTCAATGGGGTTATGGTCTGGACTCTGTGATGGCCAATCCATGTGTGAGGATTATGTCCTCATGCTCCCTGAACCACTATCTCACAATTTGATCCCCATGAATCCTGGCATTGTCATCTTGAAATATGCCCGCGCCATCAGGGAAGAAGAAAACCATTGATGAAATAACCTGGCCACTTAGTATCTTCAGGTAGTCAGCTGACCTCATTCTTTGAGCACATACTGCTGCTGAACCTAGACCTAACCAACTGCAGCAACCACAGATCAAGGCTCTGCCTCCACATGATTATACAGTAGACACTAGGCATGATGGATGCATCACTTCACCTGCCTCTTACCCTGGTCTGATAAAGTGATCCATTTTGTCTACTGTGCTTACACACAGAGGTATAATGCCTCCACATTTAAACCATCAGTGCAATGAAACACACACATACACTGTTGAAGTGAGCACACATGTCCAGAGCGGTGGGCAGCCCAATATATGGTGCCATGCCCAAGAGCACTTCAGCTATAGTACTTGGTGGGACCGAGAATCGAACCAGGGATCTTCAGGTACCAAAGCTAGTTCCTTAACCACAAATCTAAGACTTTCGCCTCGTTCTTGTTTTCGCCTGGTTAAAGACATGACTCAAGCCAGTTACGTATTTTTAACCTAAACCCAATTATGCCTTAATGAACCTTGCTTTATGCAATGGGTCAGTTATGCTAAAACAAAAAAACTTCCCCAAACTGTTTTTTTACAAGTCTGGAAGCATACAGTTGTCCAAAGTGGCAAATGGACTGTATGCAACAACAGAACTCAATGAATTAGGAGGTGTGTTCCAAAACCTTTCACTATAGTGTACATTGCATCAAAATAATTTTTCTACCTATAGGCCACCTCTCATGTAATAAATACAGATAATCAATGCTGATACAAATTTCCATACAGATTTTTTGATTAATTAAAAAAAAACCTTTGCACCATGTTCCCTGATGAGATTTATGCATCTCAAAAAATCTGCAGATCACTGTATATTTAGAATACAAATCAAGTCATTACTGAAGAGAGAGTAAAGAGAGAGTACTCATCCAAGTAAATGTACACTATATTTAGTAATACATTTGGGAGTGTATCAACAGTTGTAGTCAAATGCACATTTGCAGTGTCATGATAAAATCTGAAATATGTATGAAGTTATGAGTTTGTGGTTATTTCAATTTGGGTTAAAAAGCCAACTTACTTCTCAGGTTCAGTATACTGAGATTCTAAAATGCCAGTAGAAGTATTCCAATAAGAATACCATGTTGTACTTCAAAACAGTTATTTGGTTAAATACTTATTTTGTCTACGATCATTACAAATAACATGTGAAACTTCAGCAGACAAGATATACATTTTGGGCAATGGACGAATGCAGTGTAGATATTTTAAATATCCAGCAACTGTGACCGCGCAAATCACAAAGGAAAGCTGAAATCTTTAAAGATGCTGCATGGAACTCTTGATTCCTTTAATCTACAGACCAAATCTGCCTGTGAATGAAGTTGGAGCAAGCAACAGGTTGGTCATGCTGAGGCTTCTGCCACTGCAAGACTAGATAAAAACAGTGCTTTGAATGTAATAGAAAAATCATGCCAGCCAAACTGATGCCACCAGGAAGGAGATGAGGTATAATACCAGGTCATTTATTTTTCAGTAATCTCATTCAGATGCCAGCCAGAATGAGGTAAAAAAAAAAAAAATAATAAAAGTCTTGTTTTCCCCAAGGTCAATATTCCTCCATACCTCGCATGACCTTGCCCTGTAGCTGCTACTAGCCAACAAACCACAGCCAAGCACTGGCACCATTCACATACTCACCAGCATAACAAATTACCAAAAACTTATTGACGATAATATTCTGAACATGAACTACGCAATATAGTGTTAATCAATTATAACAGTGCAATGGCCAACAGTGGATTTTTATCCAAGAAAAAGAACATCTAGTACCAACAACAATCAAATTAAAAGCATATTCTTTGAACACATAGACAAAGGTAGACAAATCTACAAAACTATTTAGTTGCTTCTCTGTTTAGTAGTAACTGGCACTGGATACATTCCCATCATAAAATGGTAAACAAAGTCTAAAACAATTTAAACACACATTCAGATGGGACTTTATACATAATGTATTTTTAAAGACCCAAACCATAACCATAAACGCTACATTAAACACTTTACCATAAACATAAACATAAGAAACGACATTTTGCTTTGAAACAGAACAGTTTACACAAAAAAAGCTCTTAGCACTTACTTGTAGGCCTCTGGCTTTAATCCTTCCACGGCATTGCTGCTGATCTTTAAAAATCAGTCATATAATTTACTTTTAGTTCCAAACAGTCAAAGTAATCAGTCTCTTAGACAACTCTAAACAACTCGAACCAAACGACCACGTTTTAGTGGCGCGCATGCGCACACAGGCACAATCCCAATCCCAGTCTCAATCAACTCAATGAAGCGGCAGCCATTAAAACGATTAACCCAACCTGTAAAACCAAAACAGCACTAGGTCGAGTTTCAATGCTGCGGGGTCCTAGTGCCCAAAACATCTTGAGTGCTTTCTTTTACCACTGTATTATTCATTCATTCATTATCTCCCGCTTTATCCTCTATTAGGGTCGCGGTGGGGTTCCCCATGCCCATCCAGGGAAGAACATCTCGGGCGCTGGGCAGATAGACCTAGGACAGGGCGCCAATCCATCGCTGGGCACACACTCACTCACACAGAGACACTCTATATGGGGCAATTTTTGAGAATTCAATTCACTTGATCCATGTTTTTGGCCTGTGGGAGGAAACCGGTGAACCCGGAGGAAATCCACGCAGACACGGGGAGAACATGGAAACTCCACCCAGATGGGGATTCGAACTGGGAATCCCTAGCGCTGAGAGGCGAACGTGCTAACCACTAAGCCAACGTGCCGCCCACCACTGTATTAGCTTTCTTTATATTTGATTGCTTTATACCGATGTCTTTGCCTTCATTTAATATTATATTTTTACATAAAAAAAATTTTGTGAAGATAAATTTATATTTTAGGTCAACATATTATGTATGCCACTGTGTTTTTTTTATTCGAATTGAAGAGTTAAAAATGCATTCCGTTAAAAATGATACATATTACTTTTATCCATCCATCCATTTTCTTCCGCTTTATCCTATATGAGGGTCACGGGGGTGTTCCCCATGCCCATCCAGGGGAGAACGTTTCGGGAGCTGGGCACATCCAGGACAGGGCCTATCGCTGGGCACACACTCACACATACACACTCTATATGGGGCAATTTGGAGAACTCAATTGACTTGATCCTTGTTTTTGGACTGTTGGAGGAAACCGGAGAACCCGGAGGAAACCCACACAGACACGGGGAGAACATGGAAACTCCACCCAGATGGGGATTCGAACCGGGTATCCATAGCGCTGAGAGGCGAACGTGCTAACCACTAAGCCACCGTGCCGCCCACATATTACTTTTAGATTTACTAATTTTACAGAGTTGTAAAATGACAAAAAAGGAAGGAAAATGGCTTAAAACTAAATTTGGGACAATCTTAACACTATACTCAAAATTTACATTTACACTCAAGACAGGGTGCTAATTTATTTCTTGGTGCACCCTTACTTACACAGGCACACACAGACTACATGGGGCAATTTAGAGCAAGCTCACCTTGAAATCATAAATCTATGATTTAATGTTATATATATATATATATATATATATATATATATATATATATATATATATATATATATATATATATATATATATATATATATATATATATATATCCATTATCTTTCCCTTTATCCTATACTAGGGTCGTGGGGGAATTCACAAAAAAATTAATAATTAATAAATAAAATAAAATATCAGTTCTGTAATTAAGACAGGTTTTTGTTGCTTTTAGTGTGATGAAAAATACGACCTCATTTGGTGATAATTATTTGTCACTATAAAGAACTCAATTTTTAAGTACGGTATATGTAGCCTAGTTAATATGTTGTTTTTAAAATCATATTCTAATAATCCATAATCTCCTTTAAGGGAGAAATAATAGCTTCAAAAGTAATGACAACCAACTCTTCCTAAAATACCCCAAAATCATTTATCATAGATATTGCTGTCATAGTCTCCCAGCTCAGTCTTTATTTAGGGCTCGAAGGACTATGCAGTTATTGATTATAATAAAGCATGTGTTATCATAACAGTGCACTGTTAGCCTGCTGAGGTGTTTCCCAAGTGGGATTAGTGTTTTCTTAGGTCAGCTATAATGCCTTTTTTCCAGGAAAATCAGCTATGTGTGAGTAATCCCGCTTTCCTGGCATCCACCTGAGTTGTTCTCAGGTCTCTGATCTTCAAGTTTCCTGCAGAAATCCATGATGCTGTCTTTAGTTTCCATGGGGTCTGCTGATGGCGTCTCTCATTATGGCAGAACAGTAACCACACTTGCCACAAATGGACATTGACACCATTAGCAACAATCTTAGGTACAAACACACGAACCTCACACATACATGCACAAACACAATCTCTCTTATTCTCTTTCTCTCTCTCTTTCTCTCTCGCTCTTTCTCTCTCTCTCTCTCTCTCTCTCTCTCTCTCTCTCTCACACACACACACACACACACACACACACACACACACACACACACACACACACACACACACACTGAGATACCTATAGCATGAGGGAAAAAAAAACAAGCCACAAATTCAGGTCATGTGTTATGGATATAAGAATTTGAGTTTGAGTTTCCATGTTCTCCCAGTGTCTGCATGGGTTTCCTTTGGCTTCTCCAGTTTTCTCCCACAGTCCAAACACATGGATTCAAGTCAAATTGAATGCATTAATTTGCCACAAATAGCAAGTGTTTGTGTGAGTGAAAGTCTGTGCTAGGTGACAGATGGAGACCCTGTCTGATCTAAATCTAGATCTGCCCAGTGCCCTGAAATGTTCTCCCCTGGATGGCAATGGGGAACCCCCCCCCCCCCCCCCCCCCCCCTCGTGATGCTGGGAAAACAATGAATGAATGAATGAATAAATGAATATCAGTGTTGTGGTGGTAACAGTGATACAGTTAATGCTAATCTTTGGTCATCACATTTTTTTGTTTAAACTTTTTCAGAAATTGATGGGTGTCATGAATTAATGTTCTTCTTTTGACTGCAGTGATTTATAGTAAAGTTTACTTTTTCTCCCTCTTACCACTTTGGGCTGATTAGCTCAGTGTGTTCCTTAACTGCTGGATGCTAATTCGGGATCACTAGTCTGGGGATCATCACTATTAGCAGCAGGTAGCATGCCGATGAGAAATATGCGGGTCTCCAGACAGTTCAACCCAGCTGTCAGTCAGAAATGAAGTCAGTAGTTCAGAATGGCTATTAATACCCAACTGAACAGCAGACTCAAAGATGCTAGAGTCAGTGAGGAGGAAGTTGTAAATCAGTTGTTAGAATTAAGAGAATTTTCTGGGTTTTTAAATGACATGTAGCTGCATCTATCCAAACCGGTTTATAAAATCACCATTTTTTGCAGATTAGTTTTTTTACAAAATAAAGAAAAAGAACTTTTCAGACTGTGCATGCTGCCCTCAATCATCTCTTAGCAACTACAACACTTACAGCAATGCATTGATTGCGGGTCATCCTTCTTGTATGATCAAGCCTTTGCAACTAATCCAGTACTTTGCAGCTTGTGTTCTCATTGTAATTCTATTGTTAATTTTAAGCATTGAAATTAATGCCTGGCGATAGCTACAGGACAATCTTTGTATCTATATCTATATCTTTCTCAGGGTGTGGTGGCTCAGTTACTCAAGGTATTCATGCTCAGTTACTATCGATCTGATAGTTGGGGGTTCAAATCCCATGTCCAATGAAGGCATATGCCACATTGCTACAGAGGTGCTGACCCTGTGTTCTGATCCCAACCATCAAGTTTGGATACCTGTATGTTGCTTTGGATCAAAGCATCTGCTAATTGACAAGATTAGCAAAAGTTCAGTGTTTGATAATGCTACAGTTCAGCTTGTGGCTCACAATTTACTGACTTGAATCATGTTGTTTTCGCATTTGTAACTGATTTGGATAAAAGCTGGATAAAAGAGTTTCCATGTTCAAAAACATGTATTCAAGGTAAAGCGACCATATAAAGAGTATGTCCAGTGATAGATTGGTTCCCTGTCCTGGGTGTATCTGCCCATCATTTTTAGATAGATAGACAGACAGACAGACAGACAGACAGACAGACAGACAGACAGACAGACAGACAGACAGACAGACAGACAGACAGACAGATAGATAGATAGATAGATAGATAGATAGATAGATAGATAGATAGATAGATAGATAGATAGATAGATAGATAGATAGATAGATAGATAGATAGATAAAGTATTCTATCTATCTGTGTATCTATCTATCACCCGAAACTCTCTCCTCTGCATAGGCATGGGGAACCCCATTAGTTTCAACAATGTTAAAGCTTAGTTAAAAAAAGTTATTCTTATTTATTGTCACAGGTGCCTGTGGCACCTGTCCCTCGTTTCCTCCTTAATTGTTTCAGTTGGGTGATTGGTTTGTTTTGTTCACGTGTTTAGTTCCTTTTGTATTTATTCTGAGTTTTCCTTCCCTTCGGCGCACGTCTTTATTTTGTGGTTTATATACCCAATGTTATGTTGTTTGTTTGTTCCCCATTTTTGTTGGTGTCCCTACACCAATTTTTATTAAATTATACCTTTTGGATTTTATCCCGGTGTTTGTTGAACTCTCCTTCCGCGTGAAACCACGGTACGGCGCTACACAACATCCCCGTGTAGGTCGTATTCCGTGGGAGCGTTCCTCGGACCCACGCACGCATTCTTCCCCGCGTGGTCGGTCCCCGGGAGCGCTCACTAGGTGCGAGCGGCTGAACGCAGCAACTCCGCGTTAGCCGCCCTCCTCCGGGGAAGAACGGACAGCGGTAACATTTATTCTTAGTTAATCTTATTTAAATGGCATGAAAGCTCCCTTACAGAACTGTTCATGCGCCATCAAAAAAGGCAAATTAAAACCACAGTATGAATGCCAAAAATCTGTAATAGGATTTAACTGAATCAATAAGATCAACACTCCTCCAGGTGAGGAGATACTTTATTAGACCACAAATCTGAGAAAACTCAACTACAAAAGTCAAAAGTCAACAACATACAGTTAAGGAAGTTCTGACCACTTGGCAGATGCACTGCAGATGTTCCAGCATGTTTTAGCATTGTCATATTTGTTCTTGTGTAACTCAGTAACTGTTCCACAACACTTTTATTGATTATTGTTGAGTCCCTCAAAAGACACGTCATACAGCACCTTAAATATTAACACCACCTTCACTACAACCATTGTAGTGCAGATAAACATTAACTGGCAATGGGTGTTCCACCATTATTCATCTACCCCTGTCCCACGAAGGAACGAAATAACTGAAGATGCTATTTACAGACAGAATTCAATATAATCATTAATTAATTACTTATTAAAAAATCATAGTCTTTGTATCTGGAACCAGGACATCCTGAATCCACAGCATCTAAAAACTGATGCATTATAGGATTGTGTGCTCACTAAGTTTATGACTGTGTTACAAAACTTAGCACAAATCATATAATCAACTTTCATCTTCCATCCTCATGTTTTGCATATCAACTCGAGCCTTTTCAATAAGCGCAATACATTCAATCAGACTCACTAATTAATGGAAAAGACTGCAACAAACAGAACTGGGTTCTTTTTCCTCCCAATTACAGAAAACTGCTAGTATTGCAATCCTTTTACCCTGTTATCTCATCTGCATAACAGCTTTTTTTCCTGCTATTGCTAGAGTATACTATAATGCTGAATTTAATGTGCCTAGACAAGAAGAATGAAAATAGACTGAAATCAGATTGATAGATCAATGATAGATGCAGTGATGTACATATCATGATGCAGTATACTGCACACTCCAAAACTCACCCTTTTTTGCACATTTATTTTTAAACTCTGAAGAAAAAATCACCTAATGGATCTACTGAACTTCAAATTTGTGATGCAACACATATAATAAAGTGAAGTGATCTATTTTGGAATTTGTTCTCCAAGTTGAACTAATCCGTGTAGTGAAAAACAAACATATACACACACAGAGTGAAGTGAGCGCATGTGCCCAGAGCGATGGGCAGCCCTGTATATGGCGCCAAGAGAGCAATTGGGGTTAGGTGCCTGGGCCAAGTGCACTTCAGTTATAGTACTTGGTGAGACTGGGAATCGAACCAGGGACCTTAAGGTCAAACAGGTGGCTCCTTAACCACAAACCTATGACTACCTCCATAGTAAGTAGCATTAGCAATACTGCACAGGTGAAAGGAAAAACACAAAATAACAGCAAATCCTGAATGCAAACATTTAACATCTAACCACAAAACCAAGGATAAGGAAAGGATTGTTTTTATGAGGAGTATAACTCCAATTTGTTTTTGTTGTTTGCCCCACCTTGTTTAATGTATTTGTCATTTTACTCATATTCTTTTTTACTCATATTTATTTTACATTACGCATTCATGCTGTTTTGAGCTTAGTCAGTTCAGTTTTCTGTTTATCATGTTTACCATCTTTCTTTATTCTTTTTTTATTTACATGTTACACTTTCTGGGCGGCACGGTGGCTTAGTGGTTAGCACGTTCGCCTCTCAGTGCTAGGGATTCCCAGTTCGAATCCCCATCTGGGTGGAGTTTCCATGTTCTTCCTGTGTCCATGTGGGTTTCCTCCGGGTTCTCCGGTTTCCTCCCACCATCCAAAAACATGGATCAATTCTCCAAATTGTCCCATATAGAGTGTGTCTTTGTGAGTGAGTGTGTGAGTGAGTGTGTGCCCAGTGATGGATTGGCGCCCTGTCCTGGGTCTGTCTGCCCTGCGCCCGAAACCTTCTCCCCTGGATGGGCATGGGGAACCCCACCGCGACCCTACTAGAGGATAAAGCGGGAGATAATGAATGAATGAATGAATGTTACACTTTCTTTTAGTTTTAAGATTATAATTCATAAACTTTCTTGCTGTTGTAGTGTGGCTGCCTCTGACCTGTTTGTTTGTGTTCTTATTTCCATTTAGGCACATTGTGACAAAGGTAATTTATCTAATAATTAAGCAATAAGGCACAAGAGGGTGTTCATTATTATGAATAAATCATGAATAAATCAATACCTTATTGTTACAAAATATAGTTACAAAAATCTATGATAAAAAGAAGAGTTGTTTCATTAATGTGTTTATTGAAAGCAAATTCTTTAATAAACTAATCTTTCACAGCGTAATCTAGTCCAGTTGTGAAGTGACCACTGAGTGCTGTGTAACAGATTTCAGTTTTTTCTAACAATTAAATACTGCCATTTAGTGGGTAAATTACAGAACGCAGTTTATAAAAAACATCGGGTAAATAATGTATTGTATATAACGCATTGATACGCATGTAATGTGGTCAAAGATGTGTGTTATTGTAAGTAATGTCATAGCTGGACAAAAGGCTCAGCCAATCAGATTTAGGGAAAGGAGTTATGCATCGTGCTAAACAACATCACGTTCTCGTGATTTATTCACAATAATAAACAACCTTGAGTGCCTTTTTGCCTTTATAAAATGGTTACAATCACACTATAATAAAAAACAAGGTTTGATTTATAAATATGTGCTATTATCGTTAGTAAACTGGCCTTTGCTGATGTAATCTAGTCCGATTCTAATAATCTAGTGAATCCTGATCACTGAGTAACAGTGATATAAAAACTATGATATATACTCAAAACACAGAGCACAGTTTATAAAAAAAACAACGGGAAAATAATGTATTGTATTTTACACAACGATACAAATGTGAAGCGGTCAGAGGTGTGTGTTATTGTCAGTACAATCACATGTTCTCTTCTATGTCTATTTAACCCACTTTACCTTTGTTTTCTTGTTCAATTATTAGTAATCAGTTTTTTTGAGATCACAATTATTTAATATTTTTGTGGTAGTCAGTCCACTGTCCATGTCATTTAAATGTCACAAACTCTATTCACTGTGAGGTTTCTGGTGCCAGAACCAGAGACCCTGAACCTATGGCATTCAAAGCGACTCAACAAGTCACTGACCCATCCTCTCTATCGCTTCGATGTTATGAAGCTTGAATGTGCTCTTCTAGCACTGTATCAGAAAAAGCACTAAACTCAATTTATTTGAAGAACAGTACCTAAATGTGCAAAAGACATAAAAATAGCAGGAGGATTATAAAGTCGAATCCTCTGTCTCATTACATTACATTTGGTCATTTAGCAGAATCTTTTATCCAAAGTGACATACATATATCCCAACTTGGGGTCAGAACACAGGGTTGATTCAGCATCCCTGGAACAAGGAGGGTTAAGGGCCTTGCTGAAGGACTCACATTGGTAACTTCAGCAGATCTGTGATTTGAATCTTTAGATTGATAGCACAACACCCTAAACACTGACCTACAACTCCTACTCCCAGGTATTTCTGTCTCCAATAATACCGGCTAATCCTAGAGGTTAATTTACAATGAGCACTTGTCTTAATTACTGAATGATCAGGCATTGAGCTTTCTTTATTTAATATAGTTTTTAGGCCATATAAGTGTAGCAAATATGAACTATTAAAGGATTCACAATCCTTCATCACCATTATGCATTTGTGTAGTACAATTCTGTCCATTCACATGTATTGCTTAGTTTGGGCAAAAAAAACCTAACAAAAAAAACAAACAAAGAAAGTCACATCTTTCAGAATTCTCTTCAAGACCAGTTTGGGATTTATTCACAACACTGATCATGAGGTTTTTTCATATGACATCACATATCAAGTTATCTTTGTCTTTACAAATTACAAAATAAATGGTTGCCTTTATTTATTGTTAACTTTAATCATTTAAAAACAACCCCTACATTAGCCAGTAACATGCTTTGCAAACACATGCTTTATGTATTTACATTTACAACTTAAAGAAATTAATGAGCAGCTATTTCAGCAGCACTACTGTATGTATAACCCACTGTATATTTACATTTAGACATTTACATTTAGTCATTTAGCAGACGCTTTTATCCAAAGGGACTTACAAATGAGAACATTAAGTCAGAAGTTATGCAGAAAACCAACTGCACTGTAAATTCATCAAACCTGATTGCTATTGAATGCTCCACCCCCCCCCCCCCTTTTTTTTTTACAACAGGTATTTGTTAAAGAGATACTTCTTCAGTAGTTTCTTAAAACTGCTTAGTGATTCTGCCTTACGGACAGAGTTGGGAAGATCGTTCCACCATTTTGCAGTGGTGAACGCCATGGAGTGAGAATTAGCTCCTCGGTGAGGTGGAATTGCCAGGCGGCAATCATCACTGGAGCGAAGTGAACGAGTCGGAGTGTATTTTGAAAAGATAGAGTGAATGTAGGAGGAGGAAGATCCAGAAATGGTTCTGTAGGCCAGAGTCAGTGACTTGTGAATGCGAGCAGCTACAGGGAGCCAATGGAGGGAAATGAGTAATGGGGTGACATGAGTTCGCATGGGCTGGTTAAACACAAGTCGGGCTGCAGAGTTTTGAATTAGTTGAAGAGGTCTGATTGTGGAAGCTGGGATACCGGCAAGTAGCGCATTACAATAATCAAGTCGGGATAGGGCTAGGGCTTGAACAAGCAGTTGGGTAGCATGTTCAGTCAAGAAGGGTCTGATCTTCCTTATGTTGTATACTGTATATATTGTATATATTGTATATATTGTAATGATCACTTACAGAATTAATAAACCTTCTTTAAAGAGGTTAAGAGATTTCACCTTCATTTAATAAGTCCCAAATACCCTTAAAGGTTTTATGTTGTAAAAACATTTTTGGAGTGTGTGGCGTTTGTCTGCCTGGGGTTTATCTTTATGTTGGTACTGGTATTGATATGAAATTCATAAAACAACAAACTAAAGCCATGATATAATATGTAACTTATCTCACATCTCTCTGAATAATAATTATGCCTGAGTCAAGCTGCTGTTTGCTTTGATGTGAAATGACTGTGCTGTCTGCAGTCACACATCTCTTTCCCTCACTCTTAATGTTAACCCTTTACTCTCACACACTTTCTCTCTCTATGTACTTACCAAATTAATTTATTTGTTAATTAAGTGTGTGGGCGGCATGGTGGATTAATGCTTAGCACATTTGCCTCTCAGCACTGGGCATCCAGATTTAAATCCTAATCTGGGTGAAGTTTCCATGTTCTCCCCATGTGCATGTGTGTTTCCTCCGGGTTCTCAGATTTCATCCCACAGTCCAGAAACATGGATTCAAGGTCAATTGAATGCTCTAAATTGCCCCATATAGTGTGTGTTTGTGTTTGTCTGTGTGATTGAGTGTGTCCAGCGATGGATTGGTGCCCTGTCCTGGGTGAGGCCCCCCCCATGATTTCCATGATCTTCCTCCTGTGTATTATGTCTTGAACATAATTGTGAATTACATTTTGAATATAATGATTTCTAATTCTATTACAATCTTTCCTTTTAAATTACTTCTCTTTATACATATATTAGATATATCTTTTAAACTTTTCCAATTACTGTCACGTTGCTGCTGAGAATGTGAATTTCCCCATTGTGGAACCAATAAAGGCATATCTTTTCTTATCTAACATGAATAAGTTTCTCAGGGTTGTCCAGAAAGCAGAAGTGGGGATTCATATTGTGGAAGGTAGCTTTCTGCACAGAGCTGTATTTAGTGCATTCAGTTCGGAAGTGCAATGTTCCACTGTGTGCACGCTGTCTGCTCCTGGGAAGTCATGATTTCTGGTACCCGTCTGTTTTGATGTTGTGAGCGGTGAGTCTGTTCATCGTCAGTGTGGCTCCGGGTTTCTGATCTGTCAATGTGCTTAGGTACTCTGCTACAGTGTACTGTCAATTGTACCAGATAACACTGCATCTTAATTTGTGCAACAGTTTCTCACTTTCAGTGACTCATGCACGTTTATTTTTGTTGTGTTCTTTTCTGAACAAGCTGGGTAGATAATAATACTTCCAATTGCATATTTATTTATCTGATATCTCACACATCTAACACCTACTACATCTGGTACCAAAATTGATTTGGACAATCCACTAAGCCACTACATTTCCTAATAAATCACTTTACTAGATGTTCCTACATTATTACATCCATCACTTTACTTTGTGCTTACTTGTGTATATGTATATTTTTTGTAGATTATGAGTACATTTTGTGAGATTTATGCATATTCAAAATTCCTTACTGTAGAGTGTTTATTCCTAAATCTCACCACAAGAGTTTCAACTTGAAACTCTTTCTCTCTCTCTCTCTCTCTCTCTCTCTCTCTCTCTCTCTCTCTCTCTCTCACTCTCTCTGTCTCTCTGTCTCTCTTTCTTTCTGTTACACTCACAACACAGCATTAAAAGACATCAGTGACAACAAAGCAGCTTGCCTTATTATCAGCTAAGGCCCTAGCAGCCTACATCCATAAAGGTGCAAATGAAACAGGTAGTGTTAGAGGGCAACTGTCATGGCCATGGAGAATGGTGGGTGCTACTTTTCAGGTACAGTACACCAAAAGGTTCAGATCATGGCAAGAACCCTGCCTTACACAAACACATTAACCACTACTTATAAATAAGGACAAGGTTTATCGATGGCTGTAGGTCAAAGTGGAATGCACCACTTTTAGTGATAAAGTAACTACTGTGTTTACACACAGAGGAATTTATCCTCCACATATGACCCATCTGTGCAGTGAAACACACACTGAGTGAAGTGAGCACCGGTATCCTGGAGCAGTGGACAGTCTTTAAATGGTGCCCAGGGGACAATTGGTGCCCAAAGGCACTTCAACCATAATACTTGATGGAACAGCCAATCAAACCAGGGACCTGCAGGTCGCAAGGCTGGTTCCTTAACCACAAACCTACGACTGCCCCAAAGTATTAAGTGTTGCTCTCTGAGATATTCTAAAATAATTTCTAGAATATTTTAAATATGTTTATTAGTTATGTTTAAGCGGCACGGTGGCTTAGTGGTTAGCACGTTTGCCTCTCAGCGCTAGGGATTCCCGGTTCGAATCCCCATCTGGGTGGAGTTTCCATGTTCTCCCCGTGTCCGCGTGGGTTTCCTCCGGGTTCTCCGGTTTCCTCCCACAGTCCAAAAACATGGATCAAGTTAATTGAGTTCTCTAAATTGCCCCATATAGAGTGTGTTTGAGTGTGTGAGTGTGTACCCAGCGATGGATTGGTGCCCTGTCCTGGGTGTATCTGCCCAGCGCCCGAGACATTTTCCCCTGGATGGGCATGGGGAACCCCACCGCGACCCTAATAGAGGATAAAGCGGGAGATAATGAATGAATGAGTTATGTTTAAGCGGCACGGTGGCTTAATGGTTAGCACGTTCGCCTCTCAGCGCTAGGGATTCCCGGTTCGAATCCCCATCTGGGTGGAATTTCCATGTTCTCCCCGTGTCTGCGTGGGTTTCCTCCGGGTTCTCCGGTTTCCTCCCACAGTCCAAAAACATGGATCAAGGTGAATTGAATTCTCAAAATTGCCCCAAATAGAGAGTGTCTGTGTGAGTGAGTGTGTGCCCAGCGATGGATTGGCGCCCTGTCCTGGGTGTATCTGCCCAGCGCCCGAGACGTTCTCCCCTGGATGGGCATGGGGAACCCCACCGCGACCCTAATAGAGGAGAAAGCGGGAGATAATGAATGAATGAATGAGTTATGTTTAAAAAAACTTTATATTGCTGCACCTTATCATGTTTCTGTATGTAATATGTTCAGTAAACCATAGGAAGATTTAGTAAATCCAAGACTGCTAGCAACAAAACTGTGTGGACCTGCTAAAAAAACTGCCAGATTACTGCAGCGACAACAATTACTGGAGAAAGCCAGATTTCTTTTAGACTAGTGGCTTTGTAGCCCTCCCGCATGACCTCACTGAACTTATTTAGTTTTAAAAATTTCAAAAACAACTGATCACTACACAATCTGTACCTGGCTGTCCTACAATGTTGATGCTGCCCAGCAGCTCAAAGAGGGCGAGTCCCACACTGACCCTTGGTTTCTTCCTCAAAAGGTTTTCTTGCCACTGTTGCTTCGACTTATTCTTTGTGGGTTCTGGCTCATAACACTGTAAAGCTGCTTTGTGACAATGTACTGTTGTTTAAAAACTCTATGCAAATAAATACATTTAAACTCAATATGAATGTTGGTCAGGTGTGGTTGATTTACTGTAGCGTTTTTCTTCAGATGGTTGAAAGAACTATAGAATTAAGCATTTTATGTGTTTTGTTAAATTATTACATAATTTACCTAGTTTTACATTTAGTCATTTAGCAGACGCTTTTATCCAAAGCTACTTACAAATGAGAACATCACAAGTCAGTAGTTATGAAGAAAACCAACTGCACTGTATAATTATCAAGCCTGATCATTTTATGATGCTGCCCCTCCCCCTCCTTTTTTATAATTTTTTTTCTTATTACATCATGAAAAGGCGGCACGGTGGCTTAGTGGTTAGCACGTTCGCCTCTCAGCGCTAGGGATTCCCGGTTCGAATCCCCATCTGGGTGGAGTTTCCATGTTCTCCCCGTGTCCGCATGGGTTTCCTCCGGGTTCTCCGGTTTCCTCCCACAGTCCAAAAACATGGATCAAGTTAATTGAGTTCTCTAAATAAATGTTTGAGTGTGTGAGTGTGTACCCAGCGATGGATTGGCGCCCTGTCCTGGGTGTGTCTGCCCGGCGCCCGGGGCGTTCTCCCCTGGATGGGCATGGGAAACCCCACCGCGACCCTAGTAGAGGATAAAGCGGGAGATAATGAATGAATGAACATCATGAAAATAACAATATAGATTATAACTTATGGTATCAAGATGCAACAGTATAGTACCTTGTAGTAGCTGAACACTGAATGTGTATGACTGGATATTGGCTTGTTAACTAAATGACTTAGCATGTGTATAGATTTTCTTGTAAAGTAGCCTGAGGCTTCAGTTCAGCTGAAACTAAAATATTTCCTGGAACTATGACCCAGTAACTAAATTTAGACCTGCCTTCTCTGAAACATGCCTCTATATACTAAAATAGTTTGTGGGTTTACTAAAAACATTTCATTTGAAGAGGCAAATCTGATTTAAGCACTATGCCTTTGCAAGCATGTGAGTTTAATGCCATTATGTGCAACTGATCTGAATAAGTCCCCCCCCCACACACACACACTAGGGGTGTAATGGTATGATGTATTCTGTGTGAGCCAGTCGGAAAGTGCTTCAAAATTTGATACATGCTTTCCTACGCAGAATACAATGTAAAAAAATGTGTAACTAAAATTAAGAGATAAACTTATATCTATATATATATATATATATATATATATATATATATATATATATATATATATATATATATATATATATATATGTGTGTGTGTGTATGTGTGTGTGTGTGTGTGTATGCTTCATATGCTCTTGTGGCGGACCCTGGTTTCAAGCATTTAATAAAAGTGCTAGACAATTAAAAAATCTGATGCTCAAGAAATCCCAACCCCCAACACCCCCCGTACCGAACCGTGAGGTCCATACGGCAGTGTGAACCGGACCAGTGACTTTTGTGTACCTTTAAATCACTAACACACACACACACACACACACACACACACACACACACACACACACACAAATATTCAGATACTATATATTCAAGTGTATTAATCTATTGCCTCACTGTTGAATGTAGGTGTGGGATGTGTCTGGGTCTGTCTCCATCTGTGTGTCTTGCATTGTGCCACTACAGCACCTTGCCTGCAGCGTTGCCTCACATAGGACTGCCAGCATCTGCTGCAAATCAGGTCTGCTCTGCTTGGCTACAGTGAGTGGAGGTGCCATCAATTAGGTTTTAACAAATTACTTTCTAAGTGCATTACCCAGCAGCTGTTAACTCGGCCGAGCCTTCACTTCAGAAGGGTACTGCAATGGGAGGGGGGGGTCTCTTCTTTTTCCTTTTCCTTTGTGCTTTGTTCTACATAACAGGCAGGCACATGTAAAGTCAGCTATGGCTGCAGGCGCTGAAGTGCTTGATGGAGGCAACAGGACCTCGTCACATCTCTGGGGTCCAAACTGGAGGCAGGGACATGAAGACATGAACAGCAGACCATGTCCACCCCAGGCAAAGGCCAAAAAGGCCACTTGCTTCCATTCCCCACTGCTCTCATACTTTGCTTTCTTTCTTAGTGAATGGCATTCGCTATTGCTTTACTTTATTTCCCTTTTACATTTTCAACCTACCTCTGTCTTCTTAACAGTTGCTGTAAGGTCTAGCGCTTTCTTCTTTTTACCATTCATCTGAACAGCACACAGATACTGAGACTGTCCCTCATTATAGTGCACCTCTCCACATGATTTTTGTCAAATTTTTTGTCATTATTCACTCAAATTTGTCTGAGTACACTATGTCTCTCAATTTCTTTAATACTTTATATTATGTGACAGACCACTGACACCCACTTTATAACCTGTCTGTGACTCATATGCTTTTTCATTCAGGGAAATATTTTAGGAGCCATTTAGCCTGGATCTCATACATGATTCAATGTCTATTGCTGCTCATGTTAAGACCAAATTTAAGTCTTTTTAGTGCCTTTCCGTGGCTCTGCTTGAAGGCTTTAGTGCCATTAATAGCCCAATAGAAGCACTTAAAGAATCAGTTCAAACATACAGCGTGACATTCAAAAACAAGCTGCTAATCTATAAAACTCAAGTTCATGGTAGGTGTAGGTGAAGCATTTCATTATGTGTGGGAAGATCACAGAAAATATGTACCTGACAATTTACCAATCTCTGCATTTACTGCTGTGCTAAAAAAATAGTGTGATAAAAATTGAATCTTTTCGTCCAGCGCGCACGCACGCACGCACGCACGCACGCACGCACGCACGCACGCACGCACACACACACACACTACTATAGAACTACTCAGGTCCATATTTATACCATAACCTATTATCATCTATTATTATCTATATCATAACATAAGCTAGTCCCCATCCTATTAAAAGCTTTTGTACCTGGAGTACAAAAAATATTGCCATCTCAATTTAAGACCTATATTTACATGACAGCTATGAGAAAAATTCTAGGGCAGAAGAAAGAAAAAAAAGCGGCCTGGTAGCTCAGTCCATAGTGTTATCACCTCAGAACAAGCAGATCTTTAACTGATTTTAGGATTCTGCACTGGAGCTCCTGTTTCTTTCATTCATATATTCATTCATTCATTCATTCATTCATTCATTCATTCATTCATTATCTTCTGCTTAATCCTCTGCTAGGGTCATGGGGTGGGTCCAAATGCCCTTTTTGGGAGCTGGGCAGAAAAACCCAGGACAGGGTGCCAATCCATCACCGGACACACTCACTCACACACACACACACACACACAAACACACACTATATGGGGCAATTTAAAACATTCAACTTACCTTGAATTCTGTGGAACTGTGGGAGGAAACCGGAAAACCCGGAGGAAATCTATGTGGACGTGAGGAGAACATGGAAACTTCACCCAAATTGGGATTTGAACCTGAATCCCCAGCGCTGAGAGGTGAACATTCTAAGCACTAAGCCACCGTGCTGCCTATTAGAGAATGGTCAAGGAAATTAACGAAATAGGTAAAGAAACCAATGTTTTTCAGGCTGTAATTATAGAATTATTAAGTGTATCTGTAGGTGAAATGAATAAAAGAAGCAATGCTGGCTAGAAAATTAAGTACAAATTCATGGATTGATTGTAGGATTTGAGTAAACGCTAATTGAATTACCTATTGCTTATATTTTCTACTTAATGTGTTATCGTGAAAGAATATTTTTACTGACAGTACAATTAATGTACATAACACAACCAACACAATGTTTAGACCTGAAGGCAGTGTCTCTTAGGAGAACCAGCAACTGCATGAATACTAAATAAGCTTGCTGGATATGTACACTGCTCCTGCTTTTGTTTATTGAGTGACTTAGTCTGGAAATTAATTTTTGCAGCACATGCAGTGTATCCTCACCTCTGAGGCACTCATAGTGTTTGGAATGTGATAAAGCAAAGTTTAATTAAAGTAATTCTAATGTTTGTTTTGTGGGCATTGTATTATTTTTTTTTACTTTTTTTCTCTAATCAACAGATTTGTCATTACAAATACCAATACATATGCCACGGGCATCATACATAGCGAGATCACTGTCAAATATTTGTTTGTTGTGAGTTACGACATGTGATAGTATTTTTAAATGAGTTAGGGTATTATTTAGCTTTTAAATCTATTAATTTTAAAAGATAATTTTGGCAATCAAATAAATGTTTTTATAAATAATGATGTAATAAATCAAGCAGTTTCTTGCGGTTCCAATGCTTTTTTTCATTTCACATGCAGTATTCTAAAATCAATACTTTCATATTCTTTCTCTGAACTAACATGCACTGCCTCTCACCTATTGCTCTCCCTCTTTATTGTTTCTAAATTGGTTTGTCTTAATTAAATGCCAAGTTCTTATATAACCTCATGCAACTTAAATAATTGCAAATAACTGGATGAACTGTTTGTGTGAAATCTTCTAATCTTCATTCCAAAGGACATTATTCTACTGACTTCTAAAGTCTGATTAGTTTCTAGAAGGGATGGCTTTTGATAGATGGTGATTAGTTTTATTATTAGAGCAGGTTTTAAAGATAATTCTTTCCACTCCATTGACAAATAAGCAACACTGGTCTTTTAAACCTAAATATATCCAATTACTAGTTACTATATATATATTAAGTACAAAACTAAACAACAGGTCATAAGGTAAAAAAGCTTTAACTGAAATGTTTGAAATCATTTGTTTGATCATTTTATAGTGAGAACAAACTTTCAATTAATAACTGTGCATATGCCTAATGCTATTAAAATGGCATGAAACTCTCATGTCATATGATGATTTAATCCTCTATTAGGGTCACAGGGGGGTCCACATGCCCCCACTGGGCAGATATACCTAGGAAAGGGTGCCAATCTATCAGTGGGCACATGCTCACAATATCCAGGGGCAGTTTAGAGCATTCAATTCAACTTGAATCCATGTTTTTGGACTGTGGGAGGAAACCAGAGAAAAAAAACACATGTGGACCTGAAAAGAACATGTAAACTCCACCTAGACTGAGATTTGAACCTGAAACCCCAGCGCTGAGAGGCAAATGTGTTATTCCAGCATGGAATAAGTAATAATAATAATAATAATAATTCATAAGTCATATTAATTTAAAGACATAAATAAAATTGTCCCAAATCATTTCGTTTAACATGAACCTCTTAATTTTTAAATAACTATGACAAATGTTGGAGACAGAAACATAGATATCTCGCTTGTCTGAAATTAAAAGCAAACAAACAAAGTCATGGTTCTGTCAAATAAAAATGTTTATTTTTTTTAACATTTCATTTTGAGCACCGGCACGGCTTAGTGGTTAGCACGATCGCCTCTCAGTGCTAGGGATTCCTGGTTCGAATCCCCATCTGGGTGGAGTTTCCATGTTCTCCCCGTGTCCGCGTGGGTTTCCTCCGGGTTCTGCGGTTTCCTCCCACAGTCCAAAAACATGGATCAAGTCAATTGAGTTCTCCAAATTGCCCCATGTAGAGTCTGTTTGTGTGTGTGAGTGTGTGCCCAGCGATAGATTGGCGCCCTGTCCTGGGTGTATCTGCGCAGTGCCCGAAACATATAATATAGGATAAAGCGGAAGATAATGAATGAATGAATGAATGAATTTTGAGCACTTATTAAACAGATTTTTTTTTTTTACAAAAAAAAGGTAACTAAGTTAACATGTTATAGAAAATGTAAGTACATTTTAATGTCAATAATTTAATTTCCAACCTAATTTAATACCTGGCCTGTCCAAAGATTATTGCACATTTATTGTTTAGGTTTTGTCCAGTTAAAACTTAATGAAAAAAGATTCAGTTCAGACTAAAACATTGTTTAAATATTATTATTATTATTATTATTATTATTATTATTATTATTATTATTATTATTAATAATAATAATAATAATAATAATAATAATAATACAATCATGGATTGGGCCCTGTTGTGGGTGTAGATGTCCAGCACCTGAAACATTCTTCCCTGGATGGACATGAGAAACCCCTACAACCTCAGAACAGTATTAATATATATATTTATGTATAAATATATATATCACTGTGTTATATGATGTATTTAATAATAGTTCCTAATAGTTCCTATCAATTATAGTTCTGTATGCAGGATGTGCTGGTGTGAATATAATACATGTGTTTACTATAGACTATGAACACCATGTATGTAGCTCTTTATAAACATGGTATACTGTATGTTGTGAGTAAGTGTGAGTAATTGGAGTAATCTGGTGTGTAAAATGTACAAAACTGAACAAGGAGCCAGTTTAAATAAATGACACAATGGTGCTTTCATGAATGACAAGAATTAATGATAGTTCTGAGGCTTAAAGGGGCTCAGCTTTTATTGGTTGTTTGAGTTTAGTGCCATATCAGCAGAATATTGGCTATTTTACGGCATTGACAAGTTTTGTGATTGAGTATCACAGATTTAAATAACTTTCTTTATATACAGAACTTTCAAAAATATGACTCTTTTTGACAGTGGCATCATTTCAAACAGTTCTTTCATATTATCAACATAATATACATATTCAATATAAAAGTTATTTCAGGTGGTTAAAATTGCGGGGCATTCTAATAAGATGTGTTTAATACTTTGAGCAGGCCAATCCATCACTGGGTACACACTCACTCATACAAACACACTCTACATGGGGCAAGTTGGAGAATTCAATTGACCTAGATCCATGTTTTTGGACTGTGGTAGGAAACCAGAGAACCCGGAGGAAACCCATGCAGACACGGGGAGAACATGGAAACTCCACCCAGATTGGGATTTGAACCGGGAATCCCTAGCGCTGAGAGGTGAACCTGCTAACCACAAAGCCACTGTGAAGCCCCTATTAAGTCTGTATTGCATTTAATTTTAATGATGGGGATATTGTGTACATTTTATTTTGAGTCTTGCTAGGCCATTTATCTTGCTATTTTCAACAACAGTGAACTTCGACAAGACAGCATCAGTAATCAGAACATATTTCCAAGTAAGTTCAAGCAATTATTCCATTATGAAACACTACACAATGACAACTGTGGTCAGTTGTAGTTAAATGGTAACAAGTTTTTTTTTTGTTTTTTTTTTAAAAAACCTGTACTGCAGCTTGAGGACATCACAGGAATATTAAAATAAATTGGCCAAATGCTGATTACTCTGCACATGTTATTAACATGGTATTATTTTCTCTTCTTATGGTTAATAACACTGAAAAAACATTGAAAAAAATAAATTTAACGTTGAGTAAATCTAACAAGTAGAAGAATACCACAAATAAGAAAATGGTTCCCACATGTCAAAAATGGTGACGTGGAAAGGCTAAAACAGAAGGCTTAAGATTTGTAATTAAAAAATAAAATGACAACAAAAATATTGTTACCACATACAATTCTTGTACAATGGTTCCAAATGATCTAAAAATATTATACTTGCTTTAGAAATAATAGGGCAAATATTAAAAGACACAAAATCAACCTTGTGCAGGAAGCTCCATTATACAGCTTATTTTAATCAATACTCTCATGTTCTCTCTCTCTGAACAAGCATGTAATGCATCAGGCATCACTCAGACTCACTGACTTTTTCATCTAAATGGATTTGCTTTAAATAAACACCAAGTTAATTTTTTTTACATGTTATTAAAATTAGAATTTTGGTGCAATCTATAGCTTAGGAGACAGTATTTTACATAATGTCTGACTAGACTTAAGGGTTGCTGGAGTTTGACATCACATTTATATACAGTATAGTACATTTTGCAGATGTTTTTTTTCTAAAGGAACCTACAAGAACACAGGGCTGACCATACAGCATCCCTGAATCAATCAGGGTTAAGGGACTTTCTCAAGGTAACTTGCTTAAGGCACATTGGTAACTTCAGTAAACCTGAGATTTGGACCTACAACCTTTAGATTGATAACCTAATGCCCAGGGCATTTCAAGGCATGTTTGGCTCAAGTAAAATGCCCTAATGACAAAATATTGCTTATTATTATATTTAATTTAACAAAAACGAGTGCTAAATTATGTGTGAGTGAGTGTGCCCAGCGATAGATTGGTTTCTTGTCCTGCGTGTATCTGCCCAGAACGTTTTGAGCACTGGGCAGATACACGGAGGACAAGAAACCAATCTATCGCTGGGCACACTCACTCACACACAATTTAGCACTTGTTTTTGTTAAATTAATCCCCCCCCCCCCCCCCCCCCCCCCCCCCCCGCCACGACCCTAGCAGAGGATGAAGCAGAAGATAATAAATATATTAATATTTAAATGAAAACTTTATTAAAACGGGCAAGTTGTATAGTCATTTTAACCAATTAGTGGGAGGGGCCTTTTTAATGGGGATTCCGATAACAGTGTTTTTGTACTTTACAACACCCTAATCACTGAGCTACCACAGTAACTAGCTAAATCACAGTTTTATCATTTGCCTGGTTTAATGTTTTTTACAGCAAGTTCTTGTGAAAGTAATGTGTCATAAAATGTTTTTATTAAATTGACAAAGGACGAACATTTTGCCATTTAGCAGTGATAAAAGATATAAGTGAGAACTGGTACAGTAGTTTGTTTGAACCACCAGGCGTGAGTCTTCACTAGAGCACAGTGAAGTCTCTTAGTGTAGATAAGATGAAGCTGAGCCATGAATTGTCTTGTAGGCCATGCAGTCTTAATACGAGCAACTACTGGAAGCATTTAGAAAAAGATGAGTAGTGGAGTTACGTTAGGCTAATTTGGGTTGGTTGAATACCAGGGACGCAGCAGAGTTCTGGATTAGCTAAAGAGAATTAAACGTGCAAGAAGGAAGACCAAGCAAGTTGGGCAAGCAACTAACAGCAGTAGTCAAGCTGGGAAAGGTTGAGAACTTGGACTAACAGTTCCCTGCACTGTAGGAAAAGCTTGCTGTGGCAAAGTATGAAAGCATGAACAGACCATTCTGCAGGAATGATCTTTTTTGGAAAAATACAGTACCTCCATTGAACAATTTTTGAAGCTACTCAAGATTCAATGTCAGTCATCAAGCCCTACTTGAATTGCACATAAGATAAAAAAGATGGGCTACATGGATTTTTAGAGAAATCCAACCTCAAGATCCATTGTCACAGAAAGAAGGAAATTTGCTTTTGGGGGAACACATTATCAACGTAAGAGCATGATTATAATTCAAGTTAAAGTTTGAGTTAAAATATTTACAGTGTGTTTCATATCTGTGGATAAAAAGTGATTACATTGTTGCCTATGATCAACCTCAGTAATCACACAATCATAATATCAAAATTACCAAAAATTGTTTTCATACTACAAGACAAAAGCAGGAAATGGGATCTACACCATGGCCCATCATAAAAATAGCAATTTCTCATTAATTGTGATATCCGCCCACACTGCAGAAGCATGCAGGCACAGCAGTCCACCAAGCATTCTGGGACATAAAATAATCAGCTCAAGGAGGAAAGCCTTCTCGAAAAACACAATCTAATGACACTCAGGCGCAGTTTGAGTGTATCCTCATATGCAGTGTCTGTCTGCCACTGTCTGCCAACTCACTGGATTCTGCCAACCTGCTGTCATCATAGGTTCAGATGAGTGGGTAGGAGATACTGTATAAACATGAAAAAATGAAACCAGTGATGTGACTACATCTGCTGTGAGAAAAAGAATTTAATTGCATATAGCCATGTTAAACAAAAGGTCAGGGATTACGGTAGACTTTTGATTGCCAATCAGTATAGAATTCAGGGTGTAAGATGTATGAATATGCAAATGGTGAAGATTCAGCATGAAAGAGTGTGACGAGGTTTTATCTTTTTTTGGATCTGACCATTTTTGCTTTACATTCAAAAGGCAGCTGGTTATTCCTTGTAAAGAAAAGTAATTTCTTTTCTAGCACTTTGAGATTTCCATAAAATGTGAAGTGCATTCATTCATTCATTCATTCATTCATTATCTTCTGCTTAATCCTCTACTAGGATCACGGGAGGTGTGTGTGTGTGTGGGGGGGGGGGGGGGGGTCCCCATCCCTATCCAGGGGAGAACGTTTTGGGCGCTGGGCAGATACACGATACACATGTATTATTATTATTATTATTATTATTATTATTATTATTATTATTATTATTATTTTTGTATAGTTGTATTCCACTAAAAATTATCAATCCCAGATTTACAGCTGTTAATTTAGTGTTAATTGTGTATTTTATTCAAATCAACAAGTTTTATGTATGTTATTTAGCAATTGCAGTGCAACCTGCCAGAAAAAGCCTGATTTTTCACA
The DNA here is from genome assembly GCA_019802505.1 of Corydoras sp. C115. Classification (NCBI taxonomy): domain Eukaryota; kingdom Metazoa; phylum Chordata; class Actinopteri; order Siluriformes; family Callichthyidae; genus Corydoras; species Corydoras sp. C115. Next base: position 15,345,762 of record JAFMOC010000007.1, read on the forward strand.
CAATCCACATTTTAGACCGATGCAGTGTTAGCAGTCCCTGCATTTTTTCTAAAAATGTTCAATGAAGAGTTGTTCCTTATTTGTCACCATTATCTCTCCAGCTGGATTACAAAAGCATTGTGCAGGACTTATTAAATATCAGCTGCCAAACACCTTCTCAGTTCTACAGGTCTTACTCAGTTCTTTTAATTGTATGTTTCTCTTTATATATTGGCAGATAGGTACATATAAGCATGTAAGACAGATCTGGTTACATTTTTAACTTTATTTAGTAAAGATAAATAAACAAACCATTTTGACATTTGTTCTGCTGAGCAGCTGCTGTCATCCAAATAATCATGCCCCACCACTGAGCCTGTTCTATGATCTGGCATATTTCCATGGCTTTTTTTTATAGGTAAGCTGTGATATTAGGTTCTCTAACCATGAGCTACATTAACACCAAGAGCTCTACCCCCGGGACTCTGGCCGAGGGCCCATACTCTCCCCTTCCTACCAGGTCGCTTATTATCTCATGGTATTCCTGCATTTGCCCCTTCTCATTTTTTGAAAGGAGTGAATTACTTCCACCTCCCCAAACTTGTCAAAACCAATTTGCTCCCCTATTATTCCACCGAACTAATTTCACAATGACCTCCTCCCACTGCTCCCCCGCCTCTGAATCTTCAACCCCATCAGCCCCAATTCAAAACCTCAACAAAACCTGCATTTGCCTTTACTGGACACCCAACCTCCACCTTTATCACTGCAATTTTTGCCCTGAGTTATGTTTTCTTTGTGTGTGTTTGTCTAAACTCCCTATTGCTTTATTGTAACCCATCTGTGAATTCCTCTTTCATCCAGAAACAGACAGACCAAACCACAAAACAAACATAAAGCAGGGAAAAAAACCCTAATACAGGAAATACAGAGCAGCAAAGGCAAAGCAAAGCAGCACCAGGGAAATGAACTTTTGACAGTTTTGTACAAAAGACTTTATGGTCCACAATATGAAGTAGAACCCTGCTTTTACTCCCACTGGCATCTCCACTCTTTTGCCCACATTTAGCGTTCTGCTACTGACTACATGGAGGATCTTCATTAAGAAAGAATGCTCAATTATATCAGCTGATACTTGCTTCCAAAACTAATTATCCCTGTTGCACGGCATGGCTGAGTGAACCTGCTCCGGCCCCAGGGTGCAGCGGTTACTGATGTGATTTGTTTTTGGCTCTGGTGCTCGACTCCATAGTTATTACAGCGTCCATTTACCTAGCTACATCTCTCACTCTGTATATGACAGGTATAGAAAAATACTGAAACTACATGAATAAGACAATGTATCATTATTATATGATCAAAAGTCAAAAGAGCTAAAGTTCATCAGTGAGTTGAACTGCTTTTAATCTCGATCACACTTTTAATCACATGCACAAAACATTTGGAACATGCATTTTTAAATCAATCCTTCCTTCTTGTCAGCAAAACAAAACAATATTAGCATCGAAAAGAATGTTCAGCACTGGATTGCTAGACATTTGCTGACAACATTTATGCATTTATTTATTTTATATTCTGCATATCTTGATCAGAGTCTCTCATAGAGAGAAAGAAAGAAAAAACTTTGGACAGGTCTCCAACTCATTACAGGGCAGTCACACAAAAACAAGTGCTTTCTTTGTCTTTAAATAACTTTATAAACAGGGTTTATGTAAGCAACATCTTCACCTTTTTGTTACGCGCAATGGGCCGTATTTTTGGGTCATGATTCAACATTTACTACACCTTTAAAAATATAATCAGTATTTATAATTAGATTTAAAGGCTGTTATTATCTTTAGAAATAAAGTTTTTAAATCATTTGCCAGGGCTTAAAGATTTTTAAGGTTCGCTGTCAGTATAATGCAATTTCCCTTTTCAGGTAGTACTGTACTTAGAATGAGACTCAACGGACTGTAAAGCAAGTACAATTTTAGACCAAAGTTAGAAAGTGCCACTGCAGCATGAGATTTCAAATTCCACATTCGTTATGCCACACAAGTTCAGAGCCAACACCAATACAAAACAAGAGACTGAGTTTAAAACAAATGACTTAGGAACAAACAAATTAGAAGTATGCAATACTATTGCACAGAACCATACCTATAAATAAAACCTGAAGTCCTAAAAAACAAATATTTAAATACATTTGAAACACAAAGAATCTTGAGTGAAATGCAACTCTTTTATTTGATGCTTACATAAAGATATTAATATAATATGTGATAATTTTTGCATATATATATATATATATATATATATATATATATATATATATATATATATATATATATATATATATACATATATATATATATTGCAAACATTACTTTATTAATTCTACATCAAGAAAGTTTCAAGCGCTGGCTAGACACACCCAGGATAGAGTGCCAATCCATCGCTGGACACACACTCACACAGACACACACACAAACACACTATATGGGGCAATTTATAGCATTCAATACATTGAATCCATGTTGTTGGACTGTGGGAGGAAACCGGAGAACCTGGAGGAAACCCATGCAAACACGGGGAGAAACTCCACCCAGATTGGGATTCAAACCTGGATCCTCAGTGATGAGTAGCGGACATGTTAACCATAAGTCACCGTGCCACCTTCATTGCTAACCTGATGATTGTAATTTTTTTGTTTTGTACTAATATTTTGTATGAATGTATGGTTGAAAAGACGAGACAAGAATTTATTTGTCCCACAAGGGAGAAATTTACATCTCAGTCGCAAATTACAGTAGATGGTAAAAAGAAGGTAAAAAGAGATTTAGCTATTAAAAGATGTAAGTTTTGAAATATATAAATATATAACAGAAATAGAAATTTATATTTAAAAGATAAAATGAAGAAAATGCACTGGCTTGGAATGTACTGTATCATCAAAGCCATATTTTGAATTGTATGGAATCAAGGTTAAAGTAGCTGCTCATTTGTTTAAAACCTAAATTAATTGTGATTTATGCCAATTTGCAGTTAATCACTATGATTGAGATTCCTGTTGTGTTTTTGTGTAGTGATTGTGTGAATCTGCATCTACTGTTTGGATAAAACAGTAAATTGAAGGGGATGTTTAGATTCTCCTTTTACCTTTAAATCTGAGAAACTTTTCCATTTCTCTTATTAAAACACTTTTAATAAACTACTAAAATATGCAATATTTCTGACACAAGTCTAATTTTTTAGCTGGATTTGTTTAAAAACACACACATACACACACACACACACACACACACACACACACACACACACACACACACACACACACACAGTGAATTCGGACTAAAAAGCTGGAATGAAACTATAACACGGTGAAGAGGGTGTAGAAATGAGAAAGAACATGGCAGATTATATGGGGCAATTTAGAGCATTCAATTTACCTTGAATCCATGATCAAACTGGAGAACCTAGAGGAAACCCTCTTGGATGCGGGGAGAACATGGACACTCCACCCACGTTGGGATTCAAACCTGGACCAGCTCTGAGAAGCGAACGTGCCACCCATCCATTAAATATAAAACAGTAAAATAATTAATCACCTTTAGTCTATACATTTTGAGGATTTTTTTCAGATTTTATGTGAAAACAAAAGTGTCAACTCAAATATCAACACTGTAGCATTCCAAATTTCTTTGGGATATTTTACTGCTAGAGACAGTTTTGAGTAATGTTATTTGGTGTACCTTGTGTACTTGGCTGATGTGTTAGTTTTTGCCCAAGGGTTTGATAAAATGCTTAAGAGACTTAAAGATATTGAAGCCAATATACCCAACTGTGGAGTTACGTGAGTGTTGTTATGTAACAGGCAGGGCAAATGTGCCAGACTTTGTATGTGAAGTTATACATAGATGTAAACCATCAGATACACACAGACTAGATCCATCAGAACACTGCCCACTGCTCCAGTGTGACTGGGAGAGACCCTACACCAACATAAATCACCTTGTTAAACAAAAATCATGCACAGATGAAAATCTGCCTTTACCTCATTGTTGTACATCAAACTGTCTTGCTTTGTTTGCAACTGGAGGGCTAAAGGATGAGCCAGCATCGGCATTCTCAGTAGCATCTGAACAGCACCAGGACATGCATAGCTATGGGTATGTAATTGAGACAAATTACTTGTTATTAATGTGGTGTCAGGACCATATTTGGATTTATCGGATGTGAGGATCAGTGTCTATATTGTTTGTCTATATTCATAATTCATTCATTATCTTCCGCTTTATCCTGTATTAGGGTCGCGGGGGGGTTCCCCATGCGCATCCAGGGGAGAAAGTTTCAGGTGCTGGGCAGATACACCCAGGACAGGGCGCCAATCTATCACTGGGCACACACTCACACACACAGACACGCACACAAACACACTCTACATGGGGCAATTTGGAGAACTCAATTGACTTGATCCATGTTATTGGACTGTGAGAGGAAACCGGAGAACCCGGAGGAAACCCACACGGACACGGGGAGAATATGGAAACTCCACCCAGATGGGAATCCCTAGTGCTGAGAGGCGAACATGCTAACCACTAAGCCACCGTGCCACTATATTCATAATTATTAAGTGATTTAAGGCTATTTTTGCAGTTATTCTTCATAAGAAGGATAACACAGTGTGATGGCTGTTTGTTTGTGCGTGAGATGAAATAAAAGGTACAGTTCAGGCTTGTTTTGTTATTTTTACTTTCATTTCAAGCTGAGCCACTGCCCTTCTCAAAGAGCTTTTTTATAAAGTTGCTGAAATTAGCACTATTCCTGCTTCAAGTCTCACTACATCATTACTAAAAACCTTAAAAACATTCTGTCCTTTCAGACCCAGGCTGGATTTTATAAATAAATATTTCAACTACAAAATAAAATAGATAATAGTAACTATATACAGAAGAGTGATATAATGTGAGATAACACAGCACAGCAGTTTGACAAAATGCAATATTGTGTCTTACATTTTTAAACATATATAACACATATAAAATACAGTTCAAAACAGTTCATAAAGTTCAAAAAACAAATGACACATTATTCATTCTCATCTTTTATGCGTACAAGTTGTTCAGCTTGCTAACAGCTTTAGCAAATTTTGACCAAAAACTTAAGCAGCTTCTGTAATTAGTTTTTTTCTTGACATTGCCAGCAAACCAACAACATAAGACTATTTAGGTACATTTCAAAGTAGCTTATATGCTATAACCAGGGTCCATGTCCATTATGCACAACTTTTCTTGTTTTCTTGCCAACATTTTCCCTGGCCTTTCTTTTTAGTAATCTTTACCCACTGACTCCCCTTGTTGTAGAATTATGTGTCCTCAGAGGTAGATCACTTTAATTCTGCTTCAAAGATCTTTTTCAAAAAGACCCCAGTACCATAGATCCCAAAACTGGTGACCACAAAGTGAACCTCGGCTGGGCAGGCGGCCTTTGATAATGGTAAACACAGGCACCGTCTCACATGCTCCGCTTTTCCCCTTGCATTTTTTTTTCTCTCTCAGTGGACACAGAAGGCATTTCATGTGATCCACTAAAGAATGTGGTTCTACTCCGTTCGGTTTGTTAGATTGCATATTATTCAAAGGAACATCTTAACTGGTGTTCCGATTAGTGCACATTGTAAATGCAATAAAGACAGCAAAACATTAAGACAGCAAGCAAAAGTCCAAAAGCCCAGTGCCAATTCCAAACACTCATAGTAAGACATATCAAGATTGGTACTAAAATATAATTAAAGCAAAAATATTAATTAAGCAAATTAAGCCAAAGTAATAATGCATTAAGAATTTATTGATGGTTACACTCAACTACTTCACATCTAGATTGTACTTTCAAGGAAGCATCTGCCCAACCAGTAATATTTTGATCAAAGCTAAATGTATCTGTTTAGATCCCCCCCATGACATATCTAAACAGATACCTTGCACCTTAGTAAATCATACTAAACAAACTTGCAGTGCCTATGGTGGCTGGTTTAAGGACTATCCTTGGAATAAGGGGTCACAATGTGTATTGTATTTTTTATTATTGCTTTTTGTAAAACTGCATTAGACATTAATCGTTCATTTAAATCATAATATTTTTGTAAATTTTAAACAAGGCATTTGTCATGGCATTACTAAATAGTTTATTTTTATAAATACAATGATTTTCTACCAATTACTAGGTATGTGCTGTTGCTGCAATACTGTTGTGGTACAATTAGGGTCCTGACTATTAGAAGACAGAGTATAGTGGACTAACACAGTAACGAAAAGCATGAATTTTAAAAGCATATTTTTTAAAATCATTTCTTGCCATTAGCTAATAGAATTATATTTCAATTTAGTATTAGCATCATTTGAAATCTATCAATTGTTCAACCCTAACAGGCTTTAAATAAAAAACAACCTAGGTTCTAGTCAATTGTAAAATTTCTGATAATTTAGCACCATCCCTTGCCAGAAGAACCTGAACCATGTCACCTCTCTCCATTTAAACATCCTTACATGTCAGTAATGTCATAAACATGCCCAGTCTCTGTGAATTATCCACATAATTAACACTCCCCTGCACATTACATGGGCTCCGTCGGATATTACCAAGACATGATACTGAGCTTCTGATGGGCAAGGTCAGTTTATAGCCTCGTTCAACTGATTTGGTCAGTTTGCTTCTTGTCACACAGCTCTTCAGGGTAATTTCCAATATCTACTATGCATGTGTTGAAAGGGTTTACAATATATTTTTACATATAATAGATGATATTTAAGAGATTTTCAGTAATGTGGTCATCCACTATATAAAGTATTAAGACATGAATGACACTTAATCACTGAATTTAGGTCTTTCTTTTAAACACATTGTCACATTGTGTGTGTGTGTGTGTGTGTGTGTGTGTGTGTGTGTGTGTGTGTGTGTGTGTGTGTGTGTGTGTGTGTGTGTGTGTGTGTGTGTGTGTGTAATATGAGTAAAAAGCCATAACACCTAAAAGCACCTTTGTTTAAATAATTGCATTTATTGAAATTTGTGGAAGAAATTTGAAGAAGGCCTATTTCTGTTTCAGTATAACTGTGCCTCAGTGCACAAAGCAAGTTCCATAAAGTCATGGTTGAGTGAGATTGTTATGAAACAACCTCGACTGACCCACACAGAGCCATGATAACAGACACATCACACACCTGAGTTTCAGAGCCAGAGCTGCTCGTCCAACATCAATGTCTGACCTCATATATTGTCTTTAGATATTAGGCAAAAAATTCCCAATGCGACATTCCAAAATATTGCAGAACGTCTTCAGTAGAATGGAAGCTGATATGTGAAAAAGTATACCATTTAGAACGTGATGTCAAAACTGTAAGTGTAATTTGTAGGTGTCTTACTAGTTTTGTTTATATGGTATAGTTTCATAACCGCTTAAACATGTAAGCAAACAAATCTAATCGGGGTTCCCCATGTCGATCCAGGGGGAAAGGTATCGGGCCCTAGGCAGCAATTTAGAGCATTTAATTGACCCTGTATCCATGTTTTTGGACTGTGGAAGGAAATCAGAGAACCCGGAGTAAACCCATGTGGATGCGGGGAGAACATGAAAATTGGGATTTGGATTCGAACCTGGATCCCCTGCGCTGAGAGGCAAACATGCTAACCACCAAGCCGTGCTGCCCAAAACAGAAAATACTGGTTAATTCTTTCTAAACTAGTTAAAAAATATTTTTATAAAAAAATATTTAACACATTTAAATTTGATTCCTGCTATACAATCTAAAAGGTTTAAATATTAATAAATGTATACATTTTCAAACCTAAAATATAGATACATACGATTTTTAATAAAAACTTTAATTATTTTTAAATTTTACCTTTTTTTTGCCTTTTTACAAGATGCTTACACAGTCCAGAGTAAACACTGTATAATGTTTTATCATGTTACACTTTAAATACAAGGGACATTCAAGGACGGTTTCATCTGTAACATTGAGAACTGATTTTTCTCTGAGAAAACCAGCTCAAACCTAAATGATGAACATGTACTCAAAGAACCCTGCAGTGTTTTGTACAGAATTGATGTATGTCTTTCTTTTGGTGTAACAGAATTTAGTTGTCCATTGTGGCTACAGTATATTTAAGTAGAATGATAGTTTAATGTAATGCCATCTAAGGGCAAGAGGGTCATGAACATGATTTCACAGATTCCACAAATCTTTTCACAGTATTATATAAAGTGTCACGAGCACCTGCTGTACCTGTCCCTCGTTGTCGGTCCTCATTGTCTCACTTGGGTGATTGGTTGGGTTTATCACGTGTTTAGTTGGGTTTCTATTTAATCTGTCTTATCCCGATATTCTGAGCACGTCTTTGTTTTGCGGTTGTCATACCCAACGTTACGTTCTGTTTGTTATCCCCGTTTTGTTGGTGCTTCGGCACCATCTTTTATTAAATTCTGTTTGGTTTTTATCCCGGTGTTCCAGTGGCCTTCTTTCGCATTTCTGCCACGGTGTGTCGCTGCGTTGACGTTCCGCGCAGGACACATCCGTGGGAGCGTCTCCCTCCGTTTAGATCGGCGGACGCGGTGGTCTCGCGTCGCCGGATCTCGGGAGACGCTCATTTATGCGCGAGCGGTGTCCGCGTTGTCCGGCGGACCCGCTCCCCTCTGGGGGATCCCGGACAGGATGTGACATAAAGTAGCTTTACCATAATTTTATGTGCACTATAGAATTAGTGACAGTTTCTTTTTCTGGCAATTTCTTTAAAGTTTGACACAAAGTAAAAAGATATGACAATTTAGCTTTGTTTAAATATACTGTTTAAATTAATCAATAAATCACACAGTTTTCAGTTTTTCGCAGAATGCCGCAACATCTTCAGAAATTAGATTATATTCATCAAATTAATATTGTATGAGTTCTTTTGGGCAGCACATGGCTTAGTGGTTAACATGTTCACCTCCCAGTGCTGGTGAACCATGTTTGAATCCCAATCTTGGTGGAGTTTCCATGTTTTCACCGTGTCCGCATGGGTTTCCTTTGGGTTCTCCAGTTTCCCGAGTAAGTGAGTGTGCCCACTGATAGATTCCTGTCCTGGATGCCCAGTGCCCAAAACATTCTCCCCTGGATGGGCATGGGGAACCTCCCAGTGACCCTAGTAAAGGATAATAAATCAATTATTTAATAAATGAATATTAAAGTGTCAGTGGTGTTACCTAGTTAGAAATCCAACATGATGCTATTAAAATTTATCCAATAGCAATGTTAAATATTTAGGTCTCACTAGTTAAAGAATAAAATGTTTTCAAGGCTTCACATATTTCAATTATCATTTTTGAAGTTATAAAGTGATAAGTGATAAAGTGATTTATTTAACCTACTGTGCGTACACACAGAGGAATTAAACTCACATTTAACCCCTCTGTGCAGTAAAACACACACATACACACACTGGTGAAGTGAGCACACATGCCCGGAGCGGTGGGCATCCTTTCAAATTTCAATAAATTTGTAAAAAATATTAAAGTGGGGTGGCACGGTGGCTTTTTGGTGAACACGTTTGGCTCTCAGTGCTGGGGATCCAGGTTTGAATCCCAATCTGGGTGGAGTTTCCAGGTTTCCTCCAGGTTCTCCGGTTTCCTCCCACAGTCCAAATACATGGATTCAATTGAATGCTTTAAATTGCCCCACATAGTGTGTGTTTGTGTGTGTGTCTGTGTGAGTGAATGTGCCCTGTAATAGATTGGATCCTTGTCCTGGGTGTATCTGTCCAGCACCCAAAACGTTCCTCCCTGTATAGATAAAGGAAACGTCTGTGACCCTAGTAGAGGATTAAGCAGAAGATAATGAATGAATGAATACTTTCATTCATTCATTATCACCTGCTTTATCCTCTATTAGGGTCACGGGGGGGGTTCCCCATGCCCGTCCAGGGGAGAACGTCTCGGGCACCGAGCAGACACATCCAGGACAGACCGCCAACCTATCACTGGGCACACACTCACTCACACAAACACACTCTATATGGGGCAATTTGGAGAACTCAATTAACTTGATCCATGTTTTTGGACTGTGGGAGGAAACCAGAGAACCCGGAGAAAACCTACGCAGACACGGGGAGAACATGGAAACTCCACCCAGAACCGGGAATCCCTAGCGCTGAGAGGCGAACGTACTAACCACTATGCCACCGTGCCGCCCTGAATGAATACTTTTTCTACTAAATATTTTTGAATTGTTAAATATATAAGTCTTGACCCTAATTAGAGAGTATAACGTTTTTCAAGGTTTTACATATTCCAGTTGTCATTTTATTAAATAATACAGAAAAAATATTAAAGTGTATGTGGTGTTATCATTAGAAATTCACTATGATGCTATTAAAATTTATCCTCTAGTAATAATAAACATGATTTTTGTTTGTTTCCATTTGTGTTCGTCATAGTACATCATTATTCACTTATTCAATTCTTGCCCTGTCCAATGTGTCATGCGTTACTCTCACATCCCTAAGTTTGTCTCGAAAACATTCTAACTGTAATAAACTTCCTCATAAAATTTGTAATGGTGTCCATTTTCATCTCTCTTTAAGAATATCAGCGTCATCACTTTTTACAGCCTAGCAGGACTTTCCTTTTCTCTGCAACTCTACATCGTCAACACATTCCTCGTTTCACTTTTTAGGAGCAACACTAATAGTGCACTGAAACATATTTACAGAGTTTGGAAAACAGAAATGCAAAATGCAAGAATGGAGAATAAATATGTACCCTCTGTACAGGATCAAAACAGCGGCCTCGTTTCTGCAACCAGTAAAGGGCAGATGGCTCAGAGGTCTGTAAAGTGAAGATATAATTTACTGTAATAATTCCCTTAGGAAAAAAAGAATTAGCTTTGAACAGATACCTACTGCTGATTAAATGAGCTATTTCACCTTAGGTGGTCACCATGGTGATGCTGACCTTTATATATGGCATTTATGGCAACTGACATCATTATTCTCAGTAAGAATGACATTAGATGCATGCAAAGATTTTTACAACCCTGCTTAAACTATATATTTTGCTGATGATCTAAGTGTCAAGAAGTTAACACATCCACTACAGAGATCATATTGTTACTGTCTTACAGAAGCTCTGTATCTCTAAATGTCATAATTTCATATTTACAGAACACTGCCATTTTTCAATCCTTTTGGTTGTTGAAATAGCTAATAAATTAAATATTAATTGTGACTAGGCATCACAATTCCTTTTAAACCTTAAACTAACAACAAAACCTCATAACCTCACCCCACTGTTAACAGCAGAGATATATCTACACAGACAATGCATTAGCCACCATCATATTGATCCTGGCAATGAGCCATTTTATTACCATTTATGCAACATACATTATTTTCTTTTTGTGTATGTCCACATCATTTTAAATTTCCCTGCATTCTGTGAACATAAATAGAGGAATGCTTAAAATGCCACCAATTTCTTATTATTCTATATTGCCAGAAACAGACTTTAATAATAGCACAATAATAAAAAAAAGAAAGGATTTAAATCATTTTGATTTAATTTCAGAAATTATAGTGTAGGTGTTTTGAAAAAAAAAAAAAAATTTATATTTCTTTAGATCAGTGGTTGTAGCAATTTGTATAGTACAAGTAATCAGGGCTGAGAACAAGCATGAGTTAAAGACACACTTGTGCTTTTGGGACCCCTATCCAACAGGCATGACATCAATCAGAACAAAACACATTTCAGGTAAGCGTCATTACATTTTTGATCCTCTAACTCCTCCTATTCACAAACTTACACCTGATCATGAAAAGTTTTTTGATCCATTTCTGATTAACCAAATTTTCCTAGTAACACCTAAACATCATCAAGCCACACAAAATATGCAAACAAACAGGTGCACCAACTATAGATTTTTTATTGTATGATTTAAGCCTGAATTTGGTCTTAAGCCTGAATCAGATTTTCACTATTATTCATTAATTTAATAATTTATTTCACATTAAACATTATTTATGGACAAAATCAGAAATGCATTTTTAATTAGAGTTTTGATTTGGAACCAGAGTTTGGTATTTTTGCATTCCTCATGAGACATTTTGGATTACCTGCACTTTATTGCAGTAAAGCATAAAAAGGCTTAGACAAAGTAAAGGGCACTAAAAGCTGCCTAGGCTTTAATGAGATGGCAGTATGTATAAAATTTAGTTTAAAAAGCTTTGTTTGGGGAAACATGGCAATAGCCAAAAATATTTATATATATTTTTTCTTTTGTCTATATTACATTAACTTTTTAATCATTGAAAACAAGTGTTTTATGTACTTTCATTTTCACATGTTGTTAGTTGGTAATAACCATTACAATATTTTCTATAATTTCTAAGTATAATATTGGAAAGACACGCTTTAAAACCCTGTTTTATTGAACAATTCTTGATGTCTCATATTGTTAAATATATTGATGTCTTGAAGCCAATTTAATTAAAAGCTAGAATTAAATTTTTCATAGTAGAATTGACTAATTATTATAGTTCTCTGACTCTGAAAATAAATTAAGGACTGTTTTTAAAAGTTAAAGTATAAACAAAATATTATGGGTGGCACGTCTGTTCTCCTTGTGTGTGGGTGGATTTTCTGGTTTCCTCCCACAGTCCAAAAACATGGATTTAACTTTAATTGTCCACTCAAAATTCACCCTTATATAGGATAGTGTGTGCCCAGAGATGGATTGGCACTCTGCCAATCCTGCCCGAAATGTTCTGCCCTGGAAAGGCATGGGCATGGGAATCCCCCCCTCCCCAACTAAATAAAGTCTTTGCTAGCTAATTTATAGGAATCCTAACCACTGAAAATGTTTGTCTTTAGCAACTCTCTCTAACTTTTTTATTATGGTCTGCAGAAATAAGTTCATTTTCTATGCTGCACTTAGCTTTACTCACAGGTTAAGTGAATGTTGAATTGTGTCTATTCAGCACCTTATTTCAGCCATTCTAATCTTACTGAAGTTATTTTGTTTGTACTGCAGTGACTGTAATCAGTCGAGCCATTCATATGTCACTGCAATAACACTAGATAGAGTTTTTATTGATTTTGATTACTAGTATATTGTATAGTGGGTTCATACTTTTGTAATGGTTCATTGCTGTTACTGATTATTGTATGTCATAACCAAGATTGCCAATTTTCTGAACATTTGTAGGCTTTATATCAGATATAATATGTATTATTTCTAATAAAATAGACATACAATATTAGATTTCTACAATCCTACTGTGACATGTGACCGCTTACTTTCAGGCGTACTTCTGTTTGAAGTTTAAATTCTTTAGTGAAAACATTCAGCAGTCTTGCCCTTAGGTCTGGAGTCCTAATGAGGCTAGAAGAAAGAGCTCAAAATAAATATGATGAGCTCTGACACAGGGAAGCAGAGCACTCAGACACTTTAGCCCTGGAGTGCCACAGTTTGGGGTCATTCTCTATCCCCCTCCAGGGCAGACCATTCACACTATCACACCTGCCTGTCAAAGGAGAGAGATGCAAGGGTCAGCACAGGAAATAGTTCAGGCTAATGGATAGAAAATGTTTGAATATTATCGAACAAAGAAACTATAAAAACTGAAAGAGCACTGATTTTGTTCCAGATTCTGAAGAAACAAAAATCTAAAAGTAACTTTACAGCATACAGAATATGTTACCCGACAGGAACTGGAGAACATTGTGAACCTGTAGTGATGAATATTAACATGAAAAGATTGTAAAAATAGGAAGGAAACAAATTAACCATCTGTTGACTTGGAGAGTGGCATGGCGTTTGCAGAAAGACTAACCTGGGTTTGATTCTCAGGCAGAGGGCTAGAGTCCTGTCTTTGTAAAATTTTACATTTTTCCCTGTTTCTGTATGTGTTTGTGAGCTTTGGTCTTGCTTTCACTGTAATATGTAAAACTTAAGTAAAGTAAACTAAAAACATCAAAGTGCCCCCTAGGCGTTAATTTTTTATAAATTGTGTCTGTGAAGCTTCCCTGTGAAAGACTGAAGAACTGGCCTGGATGTTTCCCCACATTCCATTCTATCTATCACTGCTGGGATAGGCTTTAACATAAGCATAAGCATACATATTTGTGACCCTAACAAATAAAAAGTCAAAATAATAAGACAGAAACAAGTATTTCAAACATTTGTCATAATTATTGGTACCACTTAATTTAATAATTCATTCATTTATTATCTTCCGCTTTGTCCTATATTAGGGTCGCGGGGGGGGGGGGGGGGGGGGGTTCCCCATGCCCATCCAGGGGAGAATGTTTCGGGCGCTGGGCAGATACACCCAGGACAGGGCGCCAATCTATCGCTGGGCACAAACTCACACACACATACACACACTACATGGGGCAATTTGGAGAACTCAATTGACTTGATCCATGTTTTTGGAGTGTGGGAGGAAACCAGAGAACCCGGAGGAAACCCACGCGGACACGGGGAGAACATGGAAACTCCACCCAGATGGGGATTCGAACCAGGAATCCCTAGTGCTGCGAGGCGAACGTGCCACCGTGCCCTTAATTTAATAATACTTTATTAAATAAAAACTGTCTATTCAGATCACCCAAAATACAAGGTCCTCTCTAAGGCTTACTTTAATAAATTTAGTTTAGATCAGCAGACTGAAACAAACAGACTTCAGTATATTTAGACACTTAATTTTGTGTATGAATATCAAGGCTTGCTTATTAGTAAGGGTTCCAAATAATCGCTTCATGTCTAATGGTGATTGGATGTCCCTTTTTCTGTAAGTCTTCAACAGTGCTCCTTGAAGTTTTTTTCCCCTCTTAAATCATCCTCCATTGCTCATGGGAGTAAAATCAACATGACTCCTCATCCAGGCACTTATGTTACATTTCTACTTAATTAGTTATCTCTTTTCAATGCTGAAGAAAAATAAGACAAAATAATCACTATATGCATAAAGTTCACTCTTGAATATTACTAGAATTGTAACAATTAAATAATAAACTGAATAGAAAAACATATATAAACTAGAAATCTCAGAAAAATAGAGATGTAAATTTAAATAGGCATGAGCATTATCATGATTCATATTTTATAATTATTATTAATGTGTCTTATATAGTGCACAGTGAGTGTACTAAAAGCTCTAGCAGCACTGCTGTGTTTGATCTAATTATATCAACATAACACAAAAACACAAATTATTACACACCACCACATAAGTGGAAGTTCAGTCATTTTAATACATTGTAGAACAATACACACACACACACACACACACACACACATATATATATATATATATATATATATATAGAGAGAGAGAGAGAGAGAGAGAGAGAGAGAGAGAGAGAGAGAGAGAGAGTAATCAACATGACTGAGATATACACACACACACACACACACACACACACACACACATACATGTTTATATATCTCAGTCATGTTGATGGTAAAAGCTAAAAAAATAATTTACTTTCATAATCCTACTGTTGTCAACAATATCCTGAAAACATTATAAAATCTAATATAAAAAATACATATCTGGTGTTCTAGGTATTCGACATTTTCCAAAATGTCCCCTATGTATGTATATGTGTGTGTGTGTGTGTGTGTGTGTGTGTGTGTGTGTGTGTGTGTGTGTGTGTGTATGTATTAAGTATCTTAGGCCACACATGCTAATCTCTGTAATATTTTACTGGTTTACTCTGTAATGTTTTACCATATTTCAAACTCCCCAGCCAGGACCTGCCTGAAGAAATTTCAGAATAATGGTAGTTCAATATACTTTATAATGCTGCAGATCCTTTAAAAGGTCACTCCATCGCTCTAAGAAGCAATAACCATAACATTTATGAATTTATACTGACCCCTTGTGTCAATGCTCTATAAATCACTCTAAAGTCAAATCGGACATCGAATCCTCCAGTCTAATGTAGGTATTTGCCTGGAAGAAAATGCTTGATAGATACCCTAATTACCTGAGTGAATATAGATGCCGTCGCAATGACGAAACATTTTTGCTCTCACATTTTACAACTTACTTGGCCATCCATTCCCTATATATATTCATTCATTCATTCATTCATTATCTCCCACTTTATCCTCTATTAGTTCCCCATGCCCATCCAGGGGAGAACGTCTCGGGCGCTGGGCAGATAGACCCAGGACAGGGCCCCAATCCATCGCTGGACACAAAGGACACACTCTATATGGGACAATTTGGAGAATTCAATTGTCTTGATCCATGTTTTTGGACTGTGGGAGGAAATCGGAGAACACTGAGGAAACCCACGCAGACACGGGGAGAACATGGAAACTCCACCCAGATTGGGATTCGAACCGGGAATCCCTAGCCACCGTGCCGCCCCCTATATATATATATATATATATATATATATATATATATATATATATATATATATATATATATATATATATATATATATGATAATTATTTAAATTAATTACAACAAACATTCTAAACTCGAAGTATCCACTTTAAATACTGAAAATACAAGCAATCAATTATAAATAATTTATTATTATTTTTTTATTTCTTTAAAATACAGTGCAGGATAAAAGTTTGTTAGATAGGGTTAGGGTTAGTGCATTATTTTAAACCAAGTTTGTTCATGGCTTAGAGCGTCCTCTGGATTTGTTTGAATATTTTAATTTCAGAGGAATATGCATTCACATTACATTTGCCACAAAGTATTGCTCTGAGATCTTAGTGGTTACTACATTCTCCTCTCAGCACTGGCAATCCAGGTTCAAATTCTGAAGTGAACATCTGTCTGATGTTGGCAGTGAGTGAATAACAGGCTAATGGCTTATTGGTATTACTGCTAAATAATCACTCATATCTACTATTAAAAGAAAAAGCTATAATATAAAATTCATTCATTCATTATCTTCCACTTTATCCTATATTAGGGTCGCGGTGGGGTTCCCCATGCCCATCCAGGGGAGAAAGTTTCGGGAGCTGGGAAGATACACCCAGGACAGGGCGCCAATCTATCGCTGGGCACACACTCACTCACGCATACACACTCCATATGGGGCAATTTGGAGAACTCAATTGACTTGATCCATGTTTTTGGACTGTGGGAGGAAACCAGAGAACCCGGAGGAAACCCACGCGGACACGGGGAGAACATGGAAACTCCACCCAGATGGGGATTCGAACCGGGAATCCCTAGTGTTGAGAGGCGAACGTGCTAACCACTAAGCCACCGTGCCGCCACTATAATATAAAATACTTTCCAAAATGATTCCCATAAAAATAAATTACAATGCAATCTAAATAGCTCATAGGGTACAAATAAGATAAAAGTTAATGAGTATACAGAATTCATAATGTTCCTGAGTTCCTTTTTATATAGTAAACTAGTAGAAGTGACCTGGGTCACAGAAAAAGCTTTAGCCTACATGAAATGCCAAAGCAACAGTAGAATGACAGAGATGTAATTGTAACCCATTACAAGAGTGTTTCCATGTCCAAGTGCATTGCAGTCATCAGAGTAGCAACAGTGAACCTTTACACCAGGAGCATTTTTTCCTTGGCTGTAAACTTGGTTACAGAGGGATTTGTAGGAGCATGACTTCATCACTCCGTCTGAAAGACCAAAAAAAAAAAAAAAATCACAGCAGTTATTCAACAGCTAACTTAGAAATAGTCATCACTTGTCATAACTAAACATACTGCCTTGGCCTTTGACAATGATACATGCATCCGAGTAGCTTGGGCATTCCCTGGATCCTTGGTGATTACAGTCTTCATCAGTTGACCCCATGCAGGTATAACATTTGAGGGCATCACCTGAACAGATAAAGATACAATTATGCTTAATGTTGACCATTTATTAATCATTTTCGGATTAATAAAATGTGTGCACATATTTATCTTATCTCTTTATCTTCTGCTTACTCATATACTAAGGAGGGGGGGGGGGCATATACACCCAGGACAGTTTGTCAACCCATCGCTGGGCACACACTTAATGACACACACAAGGCAGCAGCTAATTCACCTTGAATCCAAACCTTTTCTCATTTCCTCTCATAGGCCAAATGAGAGGAAATCAAAGATTTTCTCATAAACCCTATTAAACAATTCTTACTCATAACAAACTTTAAAGATAATAAAGAAATAAAACATACTAAGACATTACATTCCTGCCACTGATATAAAAGATCTGTCAGCCTAATAGTAAAATGTTGTTTGGCATATAAAACCTTTTATTTAATCATAACCAACTGCATAACAACTACCGGAGCATAGCTTTCTGTTTGTGATTTGTGTGCAAAAAACTTTTACTCAACAGCATTTATTACCAGATTGCAATACCTCTATAACAGAAACAAATATTGAACCATATCGCTCTCTGCCTTAGTGATCAAATTCAGTTCATGTAATCTGGGTGTAGTTTCCATGTTCTCCCCGTGTCCGCGTGGGTTTCCTCCGGGTTCTCCGGTTTCCTCCCACAGTCCAAAAACATGGATCAAGTCAATTGAGTTCTCCAAATTGCCCCATATAGTGTGTGTATGTGTGCGTGTCTGTGTGAGTGTGTGCCCAGCAATGGATTGGCGCCCTGTCCTGGGTGTATCTGCCCAGCGCCCGAAACGTTCTCCCCTGGATGGGCATGGGGAACCCCCCCGCGACCCTAATGTAGGATAAAGAGGAAGATAATGAATGAATGAATGAATGTTCATGTGGGCCATGCACTTACTTGTAATGTCTAAATATTTGTAGCACATAAGCAAAACAATCACTAGGAACACATAAAAGCCAGAGGAAAGTGGATTTGTTTCTTAGAAATAAAACATACTAAAACATTACATTCCTGCCACTGATATAAAAGATCTGTCAGCCTAATAGTAAAATGTTGTTTGGCATATAAAACCTTTTATTTAATCATAACCAACTGCATAACAACTACCGGAGCATAGCTTGGCTTTCTGTTTGTGATTTGTGTGCACAAAGCAGCAGGCTGAGAACTTTAACTCAACAGCATTTATTACCAGATTGCAATACCTCTATAACAGAAACTAACACTGAACCATATCGCTCTCTGCCTTAGTGATCAAATTCAGTTCATGTAATATTTTTTTTTTTTTTTCCAACACGTTTAAACATTTGGAGAAACATTTGAAGAGGATACTAGATTATTAAGATAAAATAAGATAAGATAAGATAATCCTTTTTTGGTCCCACAGTAGTGGAAATTCAAAGCATGATTCAGTTAGAGAGTGTATAGAATAGCTAGAATAATCCAAGATGGTGGACCCAAGAACTCCGGACCCTTCATTTCACATAAACACATAAAACACAAACTCATTACTGAACACTGCAACATGAAGAACTAGACCTGCACTCATCACTAACAATTCCATGTGCTCAGTCATTTTTCATCACTGTTTATATTTACACTGCTTTTATTTGCACAACTTTGCACAGCTTATTTGCACTAAACAACCACTGATCTCAACCATGGCATAGGACACTTTATTTTTAATCTGTCACTTTTACTCCATTACTTCACAACTTAAAAATAACAAATGTCTATTTAATGTGTGTAATTGTAATGTCTACTACCTCACCGTGGGTCTGAGAAAACGTCATTTCATTGTTGTGTATATCCTGTACATATTGAGTTCTGACAATAAAGCTGACTTTTTGACTGAAAATGTATAACTGACAGACTAATAGAAATACTCACTTTAAATACCAAAATAAAACGTACAAATTCTAATGATAAAGAATTAATTTAGTTTACTTTTAATTAAGAATACAACACAAGGCTGAAGTCTGTTAGTTGCACTCTCTCACCACAGGTTTTCTTCTAGTTTGCACCAAAAGGACAATTAATGTGAAATAAGATGAATAAAAAGCTTTTTTTTTTTCAGATCAACTCCACTTACTGGACACCGCTGACACTTACACTAACAAACATGTACGCTTAAACATGTTTACCACATTTTTTTAATTAGTCGTATTGCTTCACTGCCCTCTAACCGTGATAGGCTTATTGTTATCTGTTATTATCTGCATTTTTTTTTATATGACAGTTTTCTCTATGTTTAATCTTTACCTCAGGATATAGTTTTTACATTATATTTACAAGTAATACCCTGGTACTCAAATTTTATACCCCATTACTTTTATTTGACAGATAATAATTGACCACAAGATTATATCTACTGCTACACGTTGCTTTCACAGACATTTCTTTTTTAGCTAAAATCAAATTTAACATTTGAAGCATCCTACTCACCAAATACAGTTTGTCCTTGAGCTAAGTGTGAGATTCACTGTGCTTAGACTATGAGCAGGTGGTAAATTTGGCACTATATTATAACAAACATTTTACTTCACATTACTGAATTAAAACTGTTCCATCTTTGGACCTGTTATTAAAGGATTTGTTTGCATTAGTAATGCAACACTAAGCATTTTGCCGTTCCCATGTGTCCTCAATCTGTTTAAAGGATTTATCTTGCATTCCCTCAAATCTAATAACTGCTTTAACTTTATGCAACAGAGCAAATTATTGAATAGTTTTAAAATACCCATCAAAAGCAGCAAGTTCGATGACTAACAGCACAAATAAAGAACACTGATTGCCTGAGCCAAATAACAGATGGCAGTCTAGACGAAAAGATTATGAGGCTGCTGTGTTCATTATAGCTTATTTATTTATTTATTTATTTCAAAGAGAGACAAACCTAGTTTAAAAGCTAAAGAGCAATAAAGAAGGAATTGAGTTACTTACTACTTTGTAGTGAACTGAGGACAACCAATAGACCAAGTATTTGGCAGCTCTGCAGAGCTCGCATGCTTTCCACTAGGCAGGATTGAAAAATAAAGAGCAGCTTGTTCACTTCTAAACCTTTGAGCACAAGCCAGGCTATCAGAAAGCTAATAGGCCATCATTAGTGACCAAACGCAAGATTACCAGCTTACCTATAAAGGCCACAAGCCCATATGCCAAAGACACATGCTTTAAACCTTTCAGTTTAGCGTAGAATATTTAAAATTAAGGATAAAGATAAAACTTGGTTACGTGACTATGGATTCCTTAATAAGATTTTAATTACATACATTAGAATTCACTATGAACCAAAACCTAAGACTCATTTGCCACTGTTGTGCCCCTGATCAAGGGATGTATCACAAAAAAGAGAAGTGAAGTTTGCGAAGACACAAACATGAATGTCATATATATGTTATGACATATCGTTTTTTTTTGCCAAATGTTCATACATTTTGAATCACACCACACTTTCATACATTTGGCCTTTCAGTAGATGCTGATTAATGCTATTGTTTTTAGCGGAAACTTATATTTAGGTGATGTGGAACTTTTTTTTTTTGTGTGGTGTTCTTTCTTTTTTGGTTAGTTAAATAAAGTTTATCTTTCCAAAAAAAAAAAAAAAAAAAAAAAACTACCCACAAAAAAGTGACCAATTAAGCAAAGATGAATGTTTACAACATTTGCAGGAAATGTCCTCAAAAGCCGGACCAAGTAAAGCCGAGCTTAGAAGAAGCTAGATGTAAATTAGAAAAGTGTATATTATTTAAATTGGCACAATTAAACCAAAGTAAGGCGGCACGGTGGCTTAGTGGTTAGCACGTTCGCCTCTCAGCGCTAGGGATTCCCGGTTCGAATCCCCATCTGGGTGGAGTTTCCATGTTCTCCCCGTGTCTGCGTGGGTTTCCTCCGGGTTCTCCGGTTTCCTCCCACAGTCCAAAAACATGGATCAAGTCAATTGAATTCTCAAAATTGCCCATATAGAGTGTGTCTGTGTGAGTGAATGTGTGCCCAGCGATGGATTGGCGCCCTGTCCTGGGTCTATCTGCCCAGCGCCCGAGACGTTCTCCCCTGGATGGGCATGGGGAACCCCACCGCGACCCTAATAGAGGATAAAGCGGGAGATAATGAATGAATGAATAAACCAAAGTAATAATAATAATAATAATAAGTATGTATGTACATAATAATAATAGAATGTAGAAAAAGAACAACTACAAATCAGTGACGGGGTCATCTGTCGGTAATTGCAATTACATGAGTATAAACACAAGCACACTTCTCATGCATGATCATTTTGTAAATTATTTTAGTTCAAAAGATTGCAAAGAAATGGAAGAAAAGAAAAAAAAATATGTAAAATGTCTTGTATGATAATATTTTAAGGGACATTTGTCAAAATAGAGTGAAAATAATTGTTGGTAGGCAAGAAGGATTAATCCCACTCAAAATGGGATTAATCCCATAATTAGGATAGTTATCATCCTAATTAGATTATTAATAGGATGTTAACAACAAACCTGAAATGTACAATAACGCCTATATACAAAGTGTGTTATACTTCTCTTAAAAATGTGGTTTAATACTTACTCATAAGCATTAGAAAGGGTTTTAGCTCATTAAAATTACACACTAACCAATGACATTATTTCATAGGTCAGTATCAGTAAGCATTTTTTAGCTGTACATAAATGTATTTAAAAACAACAAAAAAAGTTTGTTTTAAATCATTTAAACCATTTTACCATAGTGTACATTAGGTGTGTAAGATCAATCACAAATGTGCAAAAGTATTTATTGCCATCTTTTATTGCACTTTTTTTTAAAGCAGGTGCTGTTTTTTGTGAGTAGAGCTTTATTAATGAAAATGTCTACTGTGTCACATCAACCGGAACAGGTCTGAGACAATTCTGTTAAAAAAAAAGCTACTAGACAGCATTTAGCATGATGCTCATTAACATATTAAAATAAAGTTCCAAAAATAAAATTGCACATCGGTTTTGCTAGAAGCCAATATAACTACGAATATCTACAAAGATCCCCAAAGAAGCAATAACTGTATCAAAACCCGCACATGTGTTTATACTATATTCAGCTTATATACACAAAACAAGTGTTGTATATGAACACATGCAGTTTAAGATCATTGCACTATATACATACATATCAGCCATAATATTAAAACTACAAAAACATCTCTGATTGATCAAACTCTAAAGGCATTCTATCTGCTGCTACACATTTAAGTCCTGCCCTGTAAACTGTGAAAAGGCCTAGAGGGATTTTACTTGTTTGTCAAGCAGTATATTTAAGAATGTAAGAAAATACACATTGCTTTAATCATTGTTTCCAAACTTTACAGTATGCCCAACATTCACTCCAATCAGCCAATGACAAAGATGAACATAGATATAAGTTTTTTTAAAAAACAGGAGTAGAATTCATTAAATGCTGTTTTGATGTTATGCAGCGATATATAGCTGATTTATTTTTTAAGTGTTTGTGTAATTTTGCCTTAAATACATGTGTGGGGGCTGGAGTGGGTGCACTACAATCTCCATTAGGCTTCAGTCTGCATTTAAAAAACACATGCCATCCGTGATCAATTTTTTAATAGCTGTTTTCTTTCACTTCTTACGTTTACATTTAGCAGACACTTTTATTTAAACAAATGAGAGAACATTACAAGTCAGCATTTAAGGAAAAACCAGCTAGACTATTATTAAAACTGATCATTATCCAATCTGGTTTTTAGATTTGATTTTAATTTTTTTATAGAATGTGCTAGTGAAAATGCTAAGTGAATCATCCTTGAGAGTTGAGAGCTACTAATATAATAATGATGTAGAATAAAGATGATTCAGTAAAAAGTAAAACTAATTTAAACTACTTGAACTAAAATAATAAATAGTTTGGTGGAAATAAATTATTTAATGTTCTTTAAATAAAGCAGGGTGCCCACTCACACCTGATTGTCATCCTATGATATCATTGGCACATTTTAACAAATTAGTGATCCAATAAGTCAAACTAATTTGTTTTGGTCTGTTTATCTACTTATATTGTTGAGATAAGATAAAGAGCTAGTTCAGATTTATGTAGAAATATTTAAAAAATCTAAAGGCTTTACAAAGATGTAAGCAAATATGAGTGCTTAAATTCATGTGTCATGTTAAATTCATTACAGAAGTTTAGTATCAGGGCGTAATCAGTCTATGACAAATGTTAAGGTGGGAGGCAAGTGTAATTTAACATTCACATAAATTCCAATCCACAAGTTTGATAAGCAGAACAGTAGCCAGAACATTATGTTGCCCGTCTGTTTACTAGTTACATATTTTTCCTTATAAAAACCACTCACGCACCCACACACGCACATTATGTAAAAGAATAAGTGTTCATAAATAAATAAATCAGATAAGGCAACCATCTTCTGTTGCTATACTGTCCATGGCCTGCAATCCACTATGTGTTCTGTGTGTATACCTTTCTATCAGAGCCAGATGAACTTTTATATTACACTACCTGTTTGTGGGATCTGATGGGTTTTTTGTTCCCCATGTGCATCAGTGAGTCTTGGGCATCAACATCCCTGTTTTGGATTACCTGATGTCCTTAGATGACTTTCAGGAAAGAAATAATGAAATAGACATTTTCTAGATACTGTAAGTGGGTCCTCTAGCCATCTCACTTTATCAATGCCATTCATTTCTCATTTGTTTTCACCACATCAACTTCAAATCAATTTCAAATAAATATTGAATGGATACTACAATTATTGATACATTTGTAAATAGATGATATGCTATTTTTTAACTTAACCTGTCAGTAGTTTTAATGTTGTGGCTGATCAGTGTATATACAGTAAAAAAGTTTATATATGTAGACACATATGTCATTAACTTCAAAGAGGGTACCACAGGAATCAATTTAACAGTCAACTCCATCAGTGGCTGTCATGGCAACATAGCAATTCATTTTCATCCTCACATCAAGCACTCTCTCTCTCTTTCAAACATCAGACATACATACAGTATCATTAATTTTCTGTACTGATAGGGAATACATCTTAATAAACATCCACAAGACCCCTATTATAGGTACAATGGTGAATATTAAAACATCAAAATGCTCAGTAAGTAATTACAGTAAAGTTTTGAGTGCCCTCCTAGATGTAAGGAGATGTGTTTCATGAAAAATATCAGTAGTGTTGAAGATCTTTAGAACAGTTCAATGTTCT
Organism: Corydoras sp. C115; assembly: GCA_019802505.1. Lineage (NCBI taxonomy): Eukaryota > Metazoa > Chordata > Actinopteri > Siluriformes > Callichthyidae > Corydoras > Corydoras sp. C115. The sequence goes on from JAFMOC010000007.1 coordinate 15,370,817, forward strand.
GCCCAGCCCATTAAAGGACAGTTCACTTGTCTTACAGTTAATAATCCTCTGTCGGTCTGGACAAAGTGCGTGTGACAGCCAGCTAACTCTTTCCCATTTTGGCAATCAGCTCATCACAGATCTTAGTCAACTCCTCAATCTCCTTGTTCTGTAAAAGGAATCAGATATTATAATTAAATACTATTTTAATAAAATATTTTATTTCACATTATTTTGATATTGTGCAAGGCATGCAAAAGTCTATAAGCTAAAAGTCTTAAAGGCTTTTTTCACAATGGCTAATATTTGTGATTTTACCATCAGTGGAACACTGAACAATAATCATGTACATGGCAGAGCTGCAAGCAGAAAGCCACCGCTCTCCAAAACATCATACAAATATGATGATCTTATCTCATCTCATTAACTAGGACTAGGGTTGCAGGGGGTGTTCCCATGCTCATCCAAGGGAGAACATTTTGGGCGCTGGGCAGACACACACAGGACAGGGTGTCAATCAATCACACTCACAATAAAAGGGCAATTTAGGGTAGTCAATTCACCTTGCATCAATGTGTTTGGATTTTGGTAGGGCATCAGAGAACCCAGACACATGGGAAGAACATGGAGAGTTCACCCAGATTGGGATTTCAACCTGTATTCCCAATGCTGAGAGGTGCACGCACTAACCACTACACCACAGTGATGACCTCAATATTATGATGTTGAACATACAACAAAATCTTAAACTGAAAATTGAAAAAAAACATTAGGTTCAACTGAGTAATGCTATAGGCATGGGGCAATATTTTCCCCCAAAGTAACCATCAGCATCTTATTGGAATGTGGGGGGAATCTGGAGTGCATGCAGACTCCAGACATAAAGGAAATTTGTTCACCCAAACTGGGTATCGAATAGCTGCTCCACTGTGTCAGCAAAGTAAATCCATCATGAATTCACTTTTTGTATGTTATTGGTGATTATACAGTAGTCTACAGTACATCTGACTTACATTCAAAGGCTTTAAACATTTTAAACAGCTGTACATAAAACAAAAAAAGTCAAAACTCCAAATAATGCACAACTAAAAGAATAAAATTGGGCAGAATTTCTCTTGTAGATGTCAGAACCTTTTGACAAATAACAGAGTGATCAATAATTTGTAAACCTTTTGCTCCAGTGTGCGTTCCATTGAGTCCACTTTCATCTGTTCTTTCCTTAGACTTGCTTGGTATGCTGCCTGTTCCTGCTTAGATTTGGCTCGTACTTGAGCAATTTCTGCATTTGCTCTGCAGGACACAACAAAAGCCCTCACAGTAAATCAGTCACTCCATATCAGATTCGATTTTAGAACCACAAACGTCATTTTACTCACTGAACTAACTGCTATTAGGAAAAAGCATTAGAAACTAGTTGAGAAATCATGTTTTGTTAAAGAGCTCTGAATGCACTTACTTATCTAGTTTTTCCTCAGCATGGATTTTTAAAGCCTGGTAGCGTTGCTCCTCCTTGCGCACTCGTGACAGATACTCCTGCGCACATTTCTTAAGTACCTCCTCATTCTGAAGAGGGAAAAATGTTTATCAAGAATTATTACTTACTGTAAGTAGATTTGACCACATATTGTATAGAAAAGATGACATTGTTATTGTTACTGATATTCTTTTAAAGTTTATGGTATGTATTTCAATTTATTGCTAAATCCCATATTATGTCACAAAATTATTTAAGGCAAGCTGTCCCAGAATATATTTATTTCTATGAAAAATAAAATAGAGAACATCATAAAAATATTGATTTTATATATAATATTACAAACACTTTTCTTTTAGAAACTAAATAACCAGCTATTATGTTTTGAGAGCTATTATGTTTTGGAGCTTTTATTCTCATTTTGTTCCTATAAAGATCATTGTTTAAGCAAGTCAGTTTTACCACTGTTAACAAAATACATAAAATTTATCTTTGAAAGAGTTTAATTTAAACGCCTGAATGAGACGCTAAAAGGCAAAATGTCTCATTATTTCGAACACTGGTGTATTAAAGTAACATGTCCTTACCTGTTTCAAAGTCCAGTTAAATTTCAGAATATACATTATGTATTTTGTGATGCATGCTAAGGGCCAAAGTATTAAAACACATATACATTACACCTACTGAAGCATTTCAGACATGTATTCTAAGAAGGGCACTTTCTTTGTAGCTATAAAAGCTTTCAGCTTTATTTACTGGAGCAAAGTTATGCAGGAAAGGACCTTCCCCTTACAGTTCCCACAAAGTTAGAAGCATACAATTGCCTGATGCATGGATGGATTGGTGCATGATTTTATACAATTAAAGTGCTTACAGTTTGTTTTAAGAATTGATTCTCTTACTGTACCTTGCGAAACCCTTCCAGAACATCTTTCATTTTCTCATAGCGGCGAAACAGATCAGCCAAAGATTTTTCCACTGAGTTGAGATCAGCAAGAGCTTGGTCCTTCTCCAGAATCAGTTGCTGAATTGTATGACGGGACAGGGATTTTTCTTTCTGCTCATCCTCTAATAAGTACACACAGAAACACAGAGGTAGCATCTCATAACTCATAACTTATTATTGTCATATAACTTGGTGTGAATTGAGTATGAAGCTAAATATGAAAAAATCTCATAAACACTAAGACACGTGATTTTACAGTGTCAGCTCTTCAGCAAGAAGGCAAACGGAAGGCTAACAATAGAAGTACTATAAATGGACTCAGAACGGAGAAATATGATATGCATTATGCATTACTGTACTAATAATGATCACTAATGTTTAATGACACTCTGTTCAACCACATTTCCACTCTGAATCATGCAGACAAGACACATTAAATGACGGACAACCAAAGAGTCACAAGATGACAAATGAGATCACCACACCACATCAGCTGAACTCCATTTATAAAATACAATATTTTAAAACATTCTACAGTCTTTAGAAAAGAAGTTTTGAACAATTTGCAGTACTTTTATTAAAAATTTCTGATTATTTTTTTAATTGGGTTAATAAATATGAAGGTGTTTTATACCATTTAACTGACATAAACCTTAAATCATCAGAAATCTTACTTGATGCTGCCTGATGACACCCTAAGGGTTAGACAAACGAGGGGATATTGTCCTCAGGATTCAAGTGTTAAAAGAAGAATAACTACTGAAGTATTTAGTTCTTGTGGTTTGGTATTTTGTTTAGTTTTGTAGACCATTTAATATCCCCAGCCTTGAAATAAAAAGCATTTTCTTTAAAGTAAACGTAAACTGCAGTTGTGCATTATTAGCTAACATGGATAAACATTCATTCATTTATTATCTTCCGCTTTATCTTATATTAGGGTCGCGGTGGTGTTCCCCATGCCCATCCAGGGGAGAACATTTCGGGCGCTGGGCACACACTGACTCACACAGACACGCACGCATAGACACTCTACATGGGGCAATTTGGAGAACTCAATTGACTTAATCCATGTTTTTGGACTGTGGGAGGAAACCAGAGAACCCGGAGGAAACCCACGCAGACACGGGGAGAACATGGAAACTCCACCCAGATGGAGATTTGAACCGGGAATCCCTAGTGCTGAGAGGCGAAAGTGCTAACCACTAAGCCACCGTGGCGCCACTATCAAAAGAAAAATGTAATATGCAAAATGCCGATGAGATCAAAAAATTGATTTGAATTGTCCACTTTGTACAAGTTTCAGCTCAAAATTCACCTCATCTTATTATGGCCTGCTTAATCCTATACTAGGGACTAGGGTTGGGGTGGGTACATGTGCACATGCTCATTTGCTCAGGCATACACTCTAAAAGGGGGCAATTTAGATAGGGTCAAGTCAGAGAAGCCAATTAAATGTTTTTGGAATGTAGTAGGAAACCAGAGAACCCAGAGGAAACCCAAGCAAACCGAGACGAACATGATAACCACTAACCCACCAAAATTAAGTACATTTCCAATTTTACTGATTGAATTCAATAAAAATCTCCTAAACTACACATGCAAATAGATAATTTTGAAATTATAAATGAAACTGAGGATTACATTTGCATTTTACAGATGACACTTTTGTTATAATTTTGGTACCAATATACCTCCATACAACTCTTTTAAAGAATGTTAGCATATAATAAATTAGCTCTTTCAAGAGAACATATTTGATATCCCCTGTTCAGACACACATGAGGTGCTGTGAACTAAAAATATCAAATGTTAATACAAATGTTTACTACCGTTAAAGGACATAGACAAGCCATTGAAGGATTTTCAGAAACCTATTTAAACCCTGGCTGCAGGTAAATGTCTGACTCATCAGACTGATTAGTTTAATCACCATATGGTTGGAATTCCTTAAATAGCTTAGACTGTTGATGTTCATTAAACATGTCACCACAATCTAAACTTAATGTTAATTAATATTAAGAAGACAACAAGAAATGCCCAATTCATCCTACTGACTAGATGTTTTGTGTGACAAACAAACATATAAAAATAGACCTTGCTACTTACCAGGCATGCCTGATTGGTTTATCAGGTTTTTATGGGCAAAGGAGGCCGCAAAACAGAAAAAAGGGATTGTGTTAAGTCGCAGGGGGTGATAAGTGGGAGAAAGTGTGTTACATTTTTTAAAAAAGAAAATCACCTCCTTCTGGCAGGGAGACACGCGGGGAAAACAAACTAAATGAACAGATAAAGACTGTACGGGTTTTTAAATACAAAAGAATGGGATGTGTGTAAAACGAAGAAAAAAAATAAGAAAAGTGAAAAAAGGCAATTTGTAAACACACAACTGGTATAAAGAGGTTAGGTGGTAATAATGCAGGACCAGATGTCAATATGTAGAAGTCACAGCAGGATGTGTGAATATCTAAAAAAAAATCACTTAAATTAACAAAAAATGAAAATAAAACAAACCATTTTTGTGTTAAGCTGTTTGTGTACATCACATGCAAGAATGTGGGGGGTTTTAATACCGAACATATAAGAGTTTAAAGAAAAATGCATATAAAACATTTTGATGTCTTTCATACTATTGAAAACTCACCAATCATTTGTGCAATTGTCTTCTCATACTCTGTCACTATTCTCCTACAAATAAAAAGCAGTTGTAAGAACAATGTATATTAAAGCAAAGCATGTAAACATTTAATAATAAAGGCAACTGTTAACTTAATTTTTTGTCTTTGCTTTCGAGGCCAGTAACATTAAACTCTGTGTGACACACTTTTCTGAAGTATCACTAGAAGGTCTGGTGTTTGAAAATCTGTTGTTCATTGTTGTCCAAAAGAGGGCTTATTTTGTAATGCAGGATGTCAAACAGATGGATTAGCAATGCTTTTCTTTAGCTTCTTAGGACTTACGTATCCTCAGTCCAATCAGCCTGATGAAATAAGTTCTTATATTTTACCTACCCAGTCTTTTAACCACTGGCACACACATAGCCCAAAAAGAACTTTAAAAAAAACTTTAAAAAGAGCTGAAACACCAATGAGATACTAAGATATTTAAAAAAGTATGTATCCAGAAGCACGACAGATAAAATAAAATGTAATCCCACCAAGTCTCTTTTTACCTCTATAACACTGTACACTGTGGTAACACTGTCAGTTTGTTTGAATTAAGATATGGTTACATTTTTCTGCTATCAATTAAACTTTAATGCTTTAACTTGAACTTGAATTTGTACAAGATCTTTGTAAAATAACTATAACTATAAAAATATAACTATAAATATAACTATATAACTAATGTTATTCTGACAAGTGGGCATTTTAACCAAAGTCTATGGTAACTTTAGAGCCTGGCTTACAATGGACATTTTAATTCTTTCAAAAGATGTTCAGAAATGTTTAAGTTATGGCTTTGTGTGGTACACTGCTGTTTCCACTTGTTTTGTTTACATATGATTGGTCATGTTGAAACTTAATTGTTCTATTCCTTGACATTAAAAAAAGTCTGAGTTGAGGATGATATTATAACTTAGTAGATATCAGTATCGTTTCACAGCAAGAAGTTCCCATGTTTAATTCCCAAGCTGGGTTACCTAGGTACCTCATGTGCAGTGTTTGCATGTTTTTCAGATGTCTCTGTGGAGCTTTTATTTTATGCCACAGGCCAAAGACATATTCAGCATCTTAAATTTTCCCTAGGTGTGAATCTGTCTACCCTGCAACGAACAGGTTCGGTTTCCAGGGGACTTTCTTACCTTCTGAAACTAAAGCATTGGGTTGGCTCAAGCTGTCCCCCCCAATGCTTAGAAAGTAAATAAGTAGTCTGGCTAATGTGTTACCAGCTATACAACATGTAAATATCTGTAATATAACATTTGAATATTCAAATTTCTGAATTGATCAAAAAATATAATTTGGGACGCACCAAAATGAAATACCTAGCACTAACTCAAAATGATTATTCTTCACACTTTACAAATGAAATACAGTGTGCATGTTATAGCTGAATATACTGCTCTATTAAACACATCAATAAATGTAATTAAAGATCTTAAAATTATAAAATTTTACTAGGACACATTTAACTACAAGAAATTTGATGTTTTTCTTTGAAATAAATACATATGTTTTCAGATGAAATGAATTTAAAAATCATAATTAATCATAACTGTACTTAGCATTGCCTATTTATGCCCATTTGCTGTTTTATATAGACACTTCAACTATACAGTTACACTATAAACAGTTTAAATAAACCCTACCTTAATATGTGCTTGATAATGTCAATGAATTTCACTGCGAGTTGTATTGTGTATAACAATGTAAGTGACAAATAAACTTAAATATAAAGTAACTGCTAACTTACTTCATCTCTTCCAGTTCCTGTCGACTCTCCTCATATTTTCTCTGCCATTCCAGCACTTCTTTTTCTTTGGCAACAACCTGGTAATAAATAATAACTAGTATGAAGCCACAGTGTGTTTTATCATGCAGTTTTTTTGTCTATAAATATTTTAGCAAATCTGCGCAAGACAATCCCATGACTCGTGAATTCTCTTTACATTTATGACTTATACTTTTTCTTAACTGCTCAGAAACATTTCTAAGATAAAATATGAACTTAATAATTTATTTTAATAACTTAATAATTTAATCTTCTGGTCACTTATGAACAAAATCAGAGCAATTTCTTATTCTGCTGAACAAATACCAAACACTGGCACATTGCTATTGTTCATTTTGTACATTTTTCTGCTGTTTCTTACATTATCGTACACATTTCAAGTTGGTCAAAATTGCATTATACTTCTGTTTTGTGTCGAAATGCAAAATGTGTTTGATCAGTTATCACAATATGACACACATATTATGTACAATTCTAGTGACCTCTACTCGGAAATGTCTCTTGAACTGACACTAAAGTGCAAACCTCATTTTCAGAAAATGTAGGACACTTCTTAGTTTAATCATTTGTTAATTGGAGATGGTTTCAGGCTGATTCTCACCTTCTTTAGGCATCCTATATTTTCAAAACAAAACAGAATTCTTGAAATATATGCAAATCATTAATCACAGATGCTGAATTTTGCATCATTGATTGTGTACAGTGTAATTAGATATTTTTTTCAAATACATGCTTAACACTGACATATCCAATCACAGAACACTGTGTAAAGTTTGGCTATGGCTTCCTTTTTGCATGAAATCCTTTCATGTCGCATTTTCTAAATCACTGGTGGATGTGCTAAGTGACATTGTCTTAGTGACATTGACATATTACTGGGGCAGTCTTTCAATAATTCTGTTCGAAGCTCAGTGGTCAGCACTGGATTTTACCCTTTATGCAACAGGCATTTGTTAATAAGATGCGTCTTCAGTGACTCTGCGTTACGGACAGAGTTGGGAAGATCGTTCCACCATTTTGCAGTGGTGAACACCACAAGTAATGACATTCAATATTTCATGTTGTTATATGTAGCGGCATGTTCATGCAGAACGTAGTAGTGTCTCTAGATACTCCCTGTAATCTCATTTGCGATATATGGAATAACTGACTTGGTAAACAATTGATTTAATTATTCTTATGTAATTAATTATTCTAATTAATTTATTACTTATGTTTGAATCTTAAACATTACCTCCTCTCTAGCTATTCCCAATGAGTGGTCCAGGTCGTGGGGAAGATAGGGGCTCTCTGCTTCACAGTAGCCCACCCGAGGGTAGAGGGAACTTTTTGAAACACTGCCTTCCACAGGGGAGATCAGCTCTCTCTCCTGGCATTGGGATAAAACAAGCATTAGGATTAGGGTAATTTATTAACCAATGATTGATTGATGATTGTCGTGAAACCCTTCAGTGGTAAAAAGCCACTTTCACTCATACATTCACACAGTAGGAATTCTTAACCAAGCCATGATGCAGCACATCTTCTATAGGTTCTACAAAGCAAAGCCACAATGCCAATGGCAGGAAGAATTAAGCTCAGGTTAAAAAGCACTGCACAGTTAGGTTCGGGTTTCACTCTTCAACTCAGCTCCAGTTAAAAATGCAATGAAAGGCTGGTGTTTCTTAAAGCGAGATGACAGAAAGCAGAGCCCACAGTGGGCTGTGATTGGGCCAAGACTAAAGGAAAAAATGCCCGTGTTAGTGACATGCTGGGATTATTACACAAAAATAATATAATAGAAAATAACTTCTCTTCAAATTTTACTTAACAATAGATGATTGATTTTCATCATTGACTTGAATTGCAAGGATAAAATTAAATTAAAGTAATACCAAATACCAAAATCTAAATTCAACATCAATATAGTTTGTTTAAACAGAACATCTGAGATTTATATGTATTCTTGAAAAAAGGCAATAACTGTGTAAACACTGTCTTTTTTTCTTCTCAAGTCCATCTGCTGATTGAAGCGGATTGAATGGTCCCAACATAGGAGGATTAGGAGATTATTTCAATGGACTCAGGTTTTACAGAGCGTGGGGTCCATATGACAGAACAAAAACACAATGCTGAGGGTGCAGTGTTAGTCAGCCAATGTCATTTATGATAACACTCTTATTAATCCTTCCAGAAGATTATTATATGTTGTTGACGAAACTGGAGTTTAAAAAAAAAAAAAAAAAAAAGCTTTTCTGCAAAGCCAGATTCATCTGGTCTAATACATTTTACAAAATAAAATAAAAAATACATTTAAAGATATATGTCTAACAAAGTGGATTAGGAAAGTAGTATTAAATTATATACTACTATATAATACTATATTTAGACCATATAAAAAATCCCATATTTCTATTTTGTATTAAATACATTTTAGAGCATCAACAAACTAGGTATTTGCTGGTACTACTATACTATACTATACCATACTATACTATACTATACTATATATAAAATACACAGTTACCAAAGAGCCATTTTGACATAAGAACAGGAAATCAAAATAAAAATTGACACATATTTAAGCCCTTTACATGCAGGTGCCACAGCCTATTGTTGCAAATAACGATCACCAATAGCAGGTCTAAACGTGCATTAATTCTTTAGTCACAAGATGATTAAAGTAGGCTACAATTTCATATTATTGAATTATTTTAGCTTACAAACTGTAAAATTATTCATTTAAATACAGGCATTCCTGAAAGTTACTTAGATACATAATGCATCAATACAATGTGTACATCATTTTGTGACATATGCATAGTGTTACGGAAATGCAGTGGCTCTGATGAAGAAAAAGGCAGAGCCGACAACAATGTTCATAGGAAGTAATTTAATGCCCTTGACATGGCTATACCTGATGAACATGTACAGACTTTACAGACTTTATGAATCTAATTTTATGGGGAGAAAGATCTATGGAACAAGGGAAGCAGGACTTTCAGCAATTGCACCAGCCAACAGTTGCATTATAGATGTACTTTTAAATACCATCTGTTTAAATACAGCCTGTTCCTGTTGGCGAGAAATTCCATCTCCGGTCCTCATCCGTTCCCCTCTATCTATGTACATAGATTGTGGTCAAACTACTGGAACGCACCTCTTAAATATTACATTTAGAGCATTTATTCAGTTACATTGTCAAAGGTGTATAAAAACAAGCACCTAGTGAACTGTATGCTTTCATACTTTGTGTGAACAGTTTGGGTACAGCTATTTTTCCCAGCATGACTATGTACAAGTGCACAACCAAATGTTTATAAAGGTATAGTTGGAAACATTTGTAATGGAAGACCTTGTCTTGTCTGGCTCACACAGAATCCTTTACTCCATTAGACACCTTTAGGATGAACTATAAAAATGGTGTATGTGTGTGTGTGTGTGTGTGTGTGTGTATATATATATATATATATATATATATATATATATATATATATATAGTAGAGAAAATTATTATTTAATAAGTTTTCCCACTGACACCTATACTATTTATACAATGTGATTTTCTGTATTTTTTTTTTCTCTCACTGTTAAAATAACCCTACATGCTATTCATATCTTTGTCAGTGGGCAAACTTACAAAATCAGAAAGAGATTAATTTATTATTTCCTCCTCCACCACTATATATATATATATATAGTCAGATGTAAAAGGTGTGTCATTACATTACATCAATACATTATTTATTAAGATTAATTACATTATGATATTAATTTAAAATGTGTTAAATGTTATACAGTATGTAATTAATCAGTCTTATTTTAGGAAGACATGTAGTTTCCATAATGTCAACTGGGATTCTTAAAGTGAGACTGTAACCTGGGAGGGCCAAAATGTAATATATGAAATGGGGGAGGGCATAAGTGTGCAAGAATGAATGCTCTAGCTCACAGTTACTTTGTAAGTTTCTTGAGTTGTTGATGTGAATAAACACATAAAACATGGTATTTAATGCAGGTAAAAAGAAGGTATCTAAGTCCAAAATGTATTAGTTTAACTCAGGAATGTGTTAGACAGACCAACCATATAACCCATTAGATGTTCTGTATTAGAATTTATTCAAAAATAAGATATTAGCGTGACATCACGAGTCACATTAATCACTGTCGCTCAGTACGGGCATTCATGCGAAATGGTAGGATTGTCAAAATGCCTGTAAAGAAATTTTACACCTCTTCTTTCACAAGAAAAAGAGCAGAACCAATCATGAAGCTGAAGCCAGGTTAGAGAAATCACATGATGGCAACTTGGATGAATGAGCATTTCTGACCCATCAAATGTTGAGGTAGTAGGTGGTAATGCACTTTTTTCAGGATGCGGTAAGGGTATCACTCGTGCTTACACACAGCACCGCACACACACTGGAAAAAAAAGACATTCAAACTCACACACACACACATATGCTGGCACACTGTAATACCTGGGGGGAAACAGTGGATAGAGAAGGGCTCTGAGAGATGTTTTGGGCTACCTGCAGTGCTTCAATCCTCAGGACTGCGAGCACTAGCTCTTCCTGGGCCGCAAGAGGAGGAGGAAGAGGAGAAGATAAAAAAAAGGAAGAAGAGCAAGAAAGGGAAAGCAACGCGAGAGGAAAAGGTGTTGGGCAAGGAAGGAAAAAGGAATTAAGAGTTTACGCCCCTACCTGTTCAGCAGAACATCTGAACACCTCTCATTCAGCCATACACACACCAGCTCAATGAATTCACTATCACACATCATGTTCTACACATACAGAGACAATGCAACATGGAACCGAGATGTACAGAGTCAAGTTTACTCCTCTATCCTTGCTGTTTCACAGCTCCGATCTTTACATATCTATACATGTTAGCTGATGAGCTCAATAATAAATACATGTTTGAATGAGGGCAGCACTGTGGCTTAATGGTTAGCATGTTTGCATCTCAGCGCTGGGGATCGAGGTTCAAATCCCTATCTGAGTGGAGTTTTCATGTTTTCCCTCTGTCTGCGTGGGTTTCCTCCAGGTTCGCCGGTTTCCTCCCACAGTCCAAAAACAATTATAATATGAAAAAATAAATAAGAAAACAACATCACAGACCATGTTTTTTTTTATTTATAATCTATATAATATATGCAGATAGCTGTGAATAATCTGTAGTTCATGTTTTTCTATAAATATAAAAGGACATCCAGAAATCCATCTAAAAGCATGCAGTGTGAATTAATTTCAATCTGGCATAACTTTAACCAAATTTAAAGCACTTTAATTTACCCTCTCTGTTTTGCATAATTTTTATTCAACCAGACATGATATTATGAGGCAGTGTTGGCAGGTGTGATTCTCAGGAACTCAGTCATTGTACATTCATTGTACTCTGCTTTATTCCCACAAAACACAAACATACAAGATAGATCTGCATGATATCTGAGATACTAAAATGCCTCTATGTGTGAATGTGTGAATGAATATGTTGGTTTGTATGTCTGTCATCAGATGGACTGGTGACCAGAGTGGTTCTCCACATTTTACTCGAGATTAGGATCCAGCACTTAATAATCTATTTAAATGATTGTGCTATAATAAAACCTGGTTGCTCATTTCATTTGTAGATAAAGGTATATGATATAGAATGAATATCTAAGAACACAGCCATGATGTTTCCAACATGTCTTATCCAGTGTGCTTTCTTTATTATAAAACGCGTAGTTACGGTCCTTAAATCTGATTGGCTGAGCCGTTTGTCCAATTGTGATATTATTGACAACAAAACACACCTCTGACTGCTTCACATTCATATCAATGCCTGAAATACAATACATAATTTTCCCGATGTTTATTAAAAAAAAAAAGACTGTAATTCTGTAATTTGTTTTTTAGAGAAACCTGAAACCTGAAACTCAGCAGTCACTTTAAAAACTGGACTGGATTTCTTTGTAGAAGACCAGATTACTCACGATTTTACTTTCAATAAATGCATTTATAACTCAAACCAATTTATAAATGCAATAAGGCACACGAGATTGTGCGTTATTGTGAATAAATGACAGTAGTGATGTATCTGTATGCTCCTACGCATCTTTTCAACACCTGTTTTCCGTGATGGTTTCACAATAATGCACACCCTTTAGCCTTGTTGCCTAATTATACATTTATTTAAAAAATAATATATAAATAATAATAATATATATTAAAAATATTATATATATATTATATATATATATATGAATAAATACATGAAATTGTTTTAAAAAGTTTACTTTTTAAGTGATGCTCAGGGTAAATGATGCTTGCTACCAGTTTGTTTTGCTGCAGCATGAGCTAAACCGATAAAAATGTCCGCCCTTTAAAAATATTAAGAGGAAAAAGACACCAGTTTAAAGAAATATATTATTAAAAGAAACAGCAGTCATACAGATTAGTAGCAGAGGTCTAAGCTGAAAAATATCAGAGTAAAAGGGCTCTGCAGGCTCTTTCTACACACCTGCAGTTTGTGGGCGAATGCAGTGGGGTTGGTTTCTGCCAGGTCAGGCTCCAGATAGCTGAGAGGGAGAGCTGACTCATTCAGTCTGTCTATCAGTGACAGATCTGTGGAGTCTGTATGGCCCTGTGATGAGGAATATGATTAAGTACAGAGTGGAAAAGAGAAAGGAGGAGAAAGCTGTATGTGTGTCAAAAATATAATTAAAAATAGAAAATTTCAACAGTCGGGTCCATTTCCTTAAAAAAAAGTCTGCTTATTATGACAGATGATGTTTTCTGTGATACAGACAACATATAAGACAATATACATTCAGCCAAAAAATGAAACGATTACAGCAAAAGATAATTAGTCATTTGTCTCCATCTAGAGACTGAAATATGCACTGCATTGGTAAAACAATAGACAGGCAAAAACTTCCTCTGCACCGGTATGGCTTATAGACAGAGATTTGTGAAGAAAGAGAATGCAAAGTAAAGATTAAAATAAATAAACAAGACTATTTACATTATTACCCAAAATGCCTAGTGCCTAGTTACGGTGGCTTAGTGGTTAGCACATTCGCCTCTCAGCACTAGGGATTCCCGGTTTGAATCCCAATCTGGGTGGAGTTTCCATGTTCTCCCCGTGTCTCCCCGTGTGGGTTTCCTCCGGGTTCTCCGGTTTCCTCCCGCAGTCCAAAAACCTGGATCAAGGTCAATTGAATTCTCCAAATTGCCCCATATAGTGTGTGTTTGTGTGAGCGAGAGTGTGCCCAGTGATGGGAACAACCTGTCCTGGGTGTATCTGCCCAGTGCCCGAAACGTTCTCCCCTGGATGGGCATGGGGAACCCCCCCCCCTTGCTACCCTAGTAGAGGATAATAATGGATGGATGGATGGGTGCCTAGTTGAAAAACTATTTTGGTTGTAAAACTAAATAATCTAATATGGGGCAGCACAATGGCATAGTGGTTTGCACATCAGCCTCTCAGCGCTGGGTATCCAGGTTTGAACCTTGATCTGGGATAAACTTCCATGTTTAAACGTTTACGTTTGAGATTCCTTCACATTCTCCGGTTTCCTCCCACAGTTCATAAACATGGATTCAAGGTTGGATTGGCTGCTCTAAATTGCCTCAATCTAAATTGACTCTATTGAGTGTTTGTGTGTGTGTGTGTGTGTGTGTGTGTGTGTGTGAGTGAATGAGTCTGTGCCCAGCGATGGATTGGCACCCTGTCCTGGGTGTGTCTGTCCAGTGCCCAAAAGGTTCTACCCTGAATGGGCATGGTGCCCCCCCCCCCCCCCCCCCCACAGTATAGAATCAAGCGGAAGATAATGAAACAAGATGAGATGAGAACCTAAAGATCATTATTTTGTCCTTGCATTGATCTTAAAGATCTGAGGCACAACTCAGTCTTCTTTTGCAGCATCCATGGAAGTGAGTAAGTGCAATGGATGAAATAAAGAAAATAAGGAATTGTCATTGCATTAGCATTACATAAGCTCTGTTTATTCATACTGACCATTCGGTCTCTTTCACTTTTGCTCTGTGTCCGGCTCAGAGGCTTGTCTTCACTCTTTCCATTTTTCTCAGATTTTACAGGCTCTGAGCCTCCTCTTGGTGGCAGCACAGGAGATTTTCCTTCCATTAAGATCTTTGCTTCCATCTCCTCAAAACTTCTGTATACAGCATGACAAAGAAGATTAAAAAAATGAAGAGAAATTTGGATAACTAATGTTACAAATGCAGTTATTTGTTTTACCCTGTACAGGGAGAATTGGGTCCAGAATGGTCCACTTCCAAGCCCTGCTCTGAAGAGTCCGTCACTGAATCCAGATTAAGGTAGAGGGAGGGCTTTTTTGTAGAGACAGGCTGCAGAATCAAATAGCCGTGCAGATGAATTATTATTTTATTATTAACTACGCAAAGCACAAAACTCTGAGGTTTTTTTTATTGAACAACAGAATAAGCCGAGATGAGAATCAAAGCACAATGAGAATGTTTTGGATGAGAAAAAGGTGAAAATACAAGAGCCATTATATTTGGAAAATCTAGGCCTTACAAGACCAGTTTACCAGAAAAGTATTTGAATCTTCTAATATTTTTAAAATATAGTATGTAAATTACATCTCAGAAAAACCTCTTCAATCCATTTTGATAATTTAAGTGTATGATAGACTTCGACTGCCTTGTTTTAAATGAGCTAAGTCAGTTTAATATACTTACAGGTGTGGAGATGCCAATCTTCTCAATGTACTTAATCTCATAATCTGAAAAAAACAGGAAAAATAATATGTAAACAAAAACAAATAGGTCAAACCACAGCATTGTAGAATAAACACCCTCTTTGCAGCTAGCTAATTTTGGCTTCCAGACTTACAATCAATGGTCTGACCATGTAAGCAGGGCAGAATCACTACAGTAAATGTGTGAGACAAACAGACAGACAACACAAATACAAAAACATAATGATGCAGGCGTGACCCAGTTCAGGTCACATAGTCAAAACTGATTAACTGGTGCTAACTGAGCTTGTTTTGAGACAATGTTTTGTTAATATAATACAGCCGAAATGCATTTGAAATGCTGTTATGGTCATGGTAAAGAGTTATTTTGATATATAATGAAAAACATAAAGGCCCAGGTTCAGTGAAGCATTTTCCTGCCACACACCTAGTATAAAGACTGACCACTTTCCCAAAGTCCATGTGTGTAGAAGGTAATAGACCTAAACCTTCACTGTGCATTAGTTGACCATGTTAATGATGTTTTTTATCAAGCAGCTGCACCAAAAGGAGGTGAAAAATTCCAAATAAATCTAGCTGCCTGAGTGCAATTTCACACTGTTTGCATCATGTCTTGCAATTTACGACTGAAACCCCTCAAGAATAGAAACAGTAGAACTCTGAAAAAGCAGTTCCTGAATATGTGGTTTTTATTCAAGGTTTAGCATAAAAACATTGGTTATAGGTGATAATGAAGATCACTTTTTTATATTCTGTATATAATAATACTTTTGGACAGCTCTTTTAACAGCTATTTAGACTTACCAAGTGTAAAAGTAAAATCAAGTGCAAATTCTCAAAATACTCAAGTTTATTTCCATAGTAACTAAAATGTCATATTTGTTCATTTGTTTTATAACCTCCAAAATCCACTTGATTTATTTAAATCACAATCACTTTATTTTGCCAAGTATGTTACACATACAAAGAATTTGTCTTGGTGATTGCACACATACATAACATGTAACATACTAAAATCCACAAGAGAAGCACACAGACTATACAGAAGGAATAAACAGAATTAACATCATTTCAATCTGTGTGCTGATTTATATGCATAAGATTAGAAGATTGGATGCTTTTGATACCCATAACATTTGCTTTATAAAAAGCACATTTCAAGACAGCAATAAATACTGCAAATACACACATGCATACACCCACACACACATACTCACCGTTATTCTGCATGGGTAAGCTGCTCTCCTTGACAAATGATGTGAGGTCAGAGGGCTGAGGGAAATCTTGTGTATCAGATGTCAACTCTACTTGGACTTCATGCCGAGCTGCCCATTTGTGATTGGTGGAAGAAGCTAGTTTTTCCTCATCAGTGGCAAGGTCTTGCACGTGGTCCGTCCTGGTGTCAGCTGAGGTATCCTGTGTGCAGTCACATAATATGATAAAAAATAAAAATTAAAAAAGGTTGTTATTGATGTGTATAGACTGTGCAGGTGTGTGTGCGTGTGTGTGTGTGTGTGTGCGTGTGTGTGTGTGTGTGTGTGTGTGTGTAAATAAAAATATAAACGCACCTGTGTAGACTGTTCAGACATTGGAGACCTTTTTGGTGATTTCTTTACTCTGAATGTGCTTCTGTGTGGTGAAAAATATATCATGAAGATAAGAGCATATATGAAAAAAAAAAACTTACTTATATAGAGTTACTATTTTTAACATTTTCACAATAGATTCACCCAAGTTTACAACAACTTTCCAAGAAAAAACACCAAAGTCATAAAATTAATATTTTTAATACATGTTACATGTTTATAAGTAAATAATTTAATTACCATGGAAATATGATGCTTAATTATTAGTAAATTAATTTGCCAGTAGTTACTCAGTGAACGCATGTTAAGTTTTATACAGAAAATTATATACATTTGGCTGGATCTATGAATCTGTTTTCATAATGAGCTAAAATTCGAATGAAATACTAAAGTGTTAACTTACTGACAATTAAGCAGTAATTTCCATATTTTGCAGAAGACTGTATATGCAAACGTGCAATTACCTTTACAATTTAAAAGAAAGTTAATTATATTCATAATATAAATGTACTGTGACTTTTTTAAAATTACAAATGAGTCCCAAAGAACACATCTTCTCTGACTATTATTTCTTTTACCACATTCCCAAATATTCTATTGAAATTGCTGAATGGTAACAACAAAGACAAGGCTTTACTGTGCACCAGCCATCCACATTGGTGCCAAAGTTTTTCCAAAAATTAAAAGGGAATTTATTAACAATTGCCTAAAAACTGCTGACTCAGTCTTTTAATAAAGTGTGATTTGAGTTTTCTATTTTTTTTTTTTTTTATGACATTATGCTGTTTTGTAAATAACATTATTGTGGTCGACCTAGATTTAGTAAATATTCACCCTAGGCATATTAAAATTGCTCGCTGACCCATTCAACTGGCAGATGTTCAATGGATATGGTTTTTAAGCAGTCTTTTATCAGCACTTTAACACTAATAGTATTAGAATAGTATTGGGTACTACTTAAGTTAGACTCACGCCTGAGTAAACAAGAAATAAAAAATACAAATGCTGTGATGGATAGGAAATGCTGTTATTGTGACTTATGCTGATTTGTTCTCTCATCTGTCTACTTACAAAGGACAACAAAGAGAGGATAAACCAGTGGATTTCCTGTGACATACAAGAGCAAAAGTGTTTCATTCTTCTGATAAGTATGGTGTTTTGTTGTTGTAATAAAAACATAATTTCTACAGTAATTAATAGAAAAGCTTTAATTCAATGCTACTTACAAGTAGTAAATGGGATGAACCTTAAGGTTTGGGGGTTTTACTTTAGCCCTGACCGTGGCTGCTTGGTAATAGTGGGTTGATTGCTACTTCTTTTATCAACTAAACCACTGTCCATTGTTCCAGTAAGATATACTTAAAAAAAGAAACATTAACATGAACCATATATTTTTAAATTATAATTAATAAGTTAAATTTTAATATATTAAGTCCTGGAACAGGGGTAATTTTTAAAGAATGATAACTGGTTAACTTAGCAATTCAATGTTAAGTTTAGTCATCTTTTCTTGCAATTATTTATTCTGAGAGAATACCTTGATTACAAGGTAAATAAGCTAAATACTGCTTAAAACGGCTTGATTGACATACTCTTTAGACAAATGGAAGAAAAAAAACCTCTATGGGTCAATCATCACAGGGAAAGACAAACAAACAAGCTAATTCTCATCTGGGGCAAATTAGTTAACTCCAGTTTACCTGACTCACATGTCTTTGAACGTGGGGGGAAAACTCCCCATGCAAAAGAAATAGTTTACATGCATCTACGCAAAAGTAAAAAAATCAACAAACAATTACACCTGAATTTTATATATATAAAATTATTATTAGTTTTTTTTCAATAACTTGTTTATTACTGCAGCCAGAAAAAAGACTTACGATTTAAGTGGTTTTTTCTTGACTTTGGCTGGTTTGTTTTGGTTGTGATCCTGCAGGTCATCAATATTATCATTGTCATTATTATTGCCATTGCTGGATACTTCAAAACAAGCTGCTTTAGGAGGTGAATTCCCCATCTTGGTTGATGGTTTAAATGGGGAATCATCTAATGAGTCAGGATTGAAGTTGTATCTTGCTCTGGATTGGGTAGGAGAGTTAGGAATCCCTTTGCCAGATGAGAAAGGGTTAAAATTAGGATCATCCAATTTGGTGGAATCAAAATCGTAGGACATTTTAGGACTCGGGATGTCATCATTTTCAATTGAATGTTCAGACATAGGAGTGTTATCTAGCATCTCTGTTTGAACAGGTGGGGCCTTTTTTATCACCAGCTTTGGCTTTCTAATAGGCATCTTGGCTCCTGGCTTCTTTCCTAGTTTTTTGGGAGGGGGAGTGGAACGTGGTGTTTCTCCACTCTCTTCGGAATAATCAAACTCCAGTCTGACAGACTGCCGATTGGTGATTGGCTGCTCTTCAGGATTGAGATGCTGCTCTATGGCAGGTGCAGGAGGTGTAGGAGGTGCAGCAGGTTCCTCAGTAGAAACAGGCGTAAGATGTGAGGCTGTGGAAAAATCCACTTTTCTACCCAAGAGGGGCGAGATGGCAAGCTTGCTGCCACCTGTACAGAATGGGTCAATGTCCTCAAAATTCTCTGGGTCCCATTTGTAGCTGGCACTGGGCGGAACAGGGGAGTCCTCGTCAGGGACTGCTGTCTGTTCTTGGGGTTTTTCAAATGTTGAAGCAGGAGGGCTCTCCTCCTCTAAAGGTGGGGGACTCTCCACTCGAGATTTGACTCGAGTCCTTCGGAGTGTGCCTGCAGGGCTGGGACTTGGACTGGGAGAGGCAGGGGGACACTCCTTGTCCTCCTGACCTATTGATGGACTCTCTGCATGAGGCTTCCCTTTTTTCTTAACTTCTGGGGTACTGCTGGATGACTCACTTTTGAGTGAAGTACTTTCTGGGTTTGAATTCTGTCTGGAAAGAGGCCTCTTCTTTAGTGAACCTGCTCGGGGTTTTTTGCCTCGCCGGAGGGTTCCTGGTGCACTTTCTGTACCTAAACTAAAGGACTCCGATCGAGGATGATTGAATTTATCAAAGCCACCTCCTCCACATTTATCCCCTGTGGAAGAGCTGTCTGTCTCACCAGATTGGAAACTCAGTGAGCGGGTTAAGGAAGTTCGGTTCTGAGGAGCTAAAGGACAGGACTCTGCTTCTGCTGCTGAGAAAGGATCGGCAGAAAGTATGTCTTCAAGGTTGTAAGCGCCACTGCTTGCTATGGGCTGGTCTTCATCAAAAACAATCGAGAGGGAGCGACTGGGAGGACGGATGGAAAAATCTATCACATCATTGGTAGCAGTCTCTACAGCAGGTGGCAGACTCAAGTCTAAGAAAACAGATTGCCAAGAAAAATCATTCTTTAACTGTGCTGAGCATTTTATATTCTTAATGTGTTGTTTTGCATTATATTTAACACAGGACATTGATTCATTCATCATATTCTCTAATTTACACCTGCCATCTACCTAACATTATGTTGAAAAGAGAGTTGATGTTAACATAGGGTCATTCTGATATATAACGTTTTTATTTAAAACTTGAAAGTGAACACGGGCATTAAATAAATAATTAGATTTTGAAAGGATAAAAAACCAGGAGAGCTATACTTTGAGTTTTTTTTAGTAAATAACCCATATATGTATAAACATAACAAATAACGATTTAATTATATGAATTATATTATAAATTAATAATAATATTTATAATAATAAAAAGTGAAATATGCCTGATCTCCACAAGATGGCTCTAGTAACCAACATCTTACAAAAGACTTATGAAGCACATTTCAAACATAAATGCTTCAGGGCTTCAGTTGCAGTTGGCAACAATGGGTAACACTTCAAGAAATTTTTTTTTTGTCGAATATGACTTTGAAAATTATGAATATCTTTACGATGAAAAACACTTAACAGATAACAACTGAATCACAGGGCCAAAATAAAAATATTAAATTAAAATTAAATATTTTTTTGTATAAAAGTGGGGTGTCATCTGTCCACTAAAAATGTCAGCAGAAATTTATGAATAGGGGATTAAAACTAAAGGGATCTTTGAGGTAATACCCTGAGGAGAATTACATATAAAGTATGCATTAAAATAGACCATTTAAAAAAAAAAAGTTTTAAAATATGTGTTGCAAATTGTCATTTTTGCAGGGCATAAATACTGGATTGTTATGCAATTGAAGGCAGATCACTATTCTGTAAAGTAAATCCTTAATTTTTTATTTCTTCAGCAGCTCCAATCCTTTGCTTTCAATTGGCACTGGCCAAAAAAATCTAAAGATTAAAACTTTACCTTTGCTTATTATTATAATTCTTAAATGAATGATGTCTAAATATAGTCATGCTTTTAAAAAATGTTATTTGATAGCAGTTTTTGGGGGTAAGACATTAAACAGACCAAAGAAATCTAATGTTTGCTTTTAATGACTTTGTAGTTAGAATTTCTACACTTACCTTTATCTTCAAAGGTCAGAGGCTGGCTGTTGGGTTCAGGCTGCTCGGCTGGAGAAACTGGTGGGGACGCAGTTTTCACCGGGGTGGTGGATTCAGGAGTTTCGAAAGTACCATCAGAATCTGAGCTCCTAATAAAAAGCAAAGTAAAAGCAAATAGTCTGTCATAAAAGTTCCTGAGTGGCAAAAGGAGAAGAATTCAAGAGACCCAATTGTAGCAAGTATAACTAAAAGAAACACATAATTGCTTGTTAATACATGTTACATTTATGAAGTAATATATCTAATATCCAATTTTAAATATAAGTACAGAGAGAGCAAACCCACTGCTAAATCACCAATGTACTGTGATACAGGAACTGTGAGTCTGAAAGCAAATCAGCATTCAAAATCGAAGTGCAAATAAGGACAGCACATTTTGTAGGATCAGAATTATTTGTTTTCTGGTGTAGTGTGTATTTAGAAAACATAAGTTTGGCCTTTTTTTATACATGAAAACTTACAACTTCTACATTAAACGAATATCAGAATGTTTTATTGTGTAACTCCTAATCTGGGTCAAAACATTTTAAAGTGGCCTGTACAAATTAACTGGTACACACTTACACACATATTTACTGTATTTATTGCATTTTTATGGATAACAAATAACATTCAGCTAAAATAGAAAGTGCTAACAATTTTTTCCAAAAAAAAATATATTATGAAATGTGTTCTTCTGCATATTACATATTATAAAATGGGTAGTTCCGGTCATAAATCTGATTGGCTAAGCAGTTTGTCCAGCCATAACATTATTGATCACCTCATATTCATATCAATGTTCGATTTACAATATCAATGCATGATATACAATACATTATTTTCCGAAACCCGCAGACACGGGGAGAATATGGAAACTTAGATTGGGATTTGAACCTGGAACCCCAGCACTGAGAGGTGAACATGCTAACCTCTAAGCCACCGTGCCACCCGGTTGTGTAATTGTAAAGTTCAATTAGCCCACCAGTATGCTTTGTAATGGGAAAGGATGTAAAACATACAAACCACACTGAAAAAAACTTGTCTGCTTTAGCTAGTCCCAGGACCGTTCACAATACACAACAATGAACAATCATAACACAGCAACACCTTTTCATGGCAGATAAGCTACAACTAATAAACTAATCTCACAGACAAAAAGAGAAAAGGTTGTTTGTTTCTAAGCAGATCACAGAATCACAGAATATGTCATGAAGATTTTTTTCTGAAAAGGTAATGATATCAGAAAAAGGTCTAATATCAATCTATTTTCTTAATGTTTCCAGAACATTAAAACAGAAAGTTTTTTTACATGAATTCTAATTGCCTGATCTAAACTGTGGAGTATTTAAACATGGCTATTAAAAAAATAAAAATAAATAAAAAAAAGCAACTAGAACCATAAAAACGCTAAAGAAATTCTACTAGTAGACTTCCAGAATATTCCAGATTAATTTATGTACATTTTCTAATTACTAATTGTTCAGTCCACAGTCAACAATTTACAATATTGCACATTTCACACCTGTCAACATCTTAGCAACCTTTTATCCTTTTTCCATGGTTGAGAACAATTGTGGTGGTCCACATGAAGAGCACATTCACACACACGTTGATTCCTATTGGGTAAATACTGTAGCTATTAAATATTCACCTACTAACATATTTTTGGACAATGAAAGGAAACTCCCAGAGAAAAACCATAAGGAAAAAATTTTAATACAATGAGGTTTATTTATAAATCATATTTTACACATAGATAACCATATTGCCATTTTTAATTAAATCTACAAAACACACTTTCAAAATATTGTATAAAAAAGGCAATTGTCTTCAGTATATAACAATGAATGCAACATTTTAGCTAATGATGCCAATAATGATGGCAACTCAAATATGCTTGATCTCATTTTAATATAATATAATATAATTAATTTCAATATATTGGTGACATTTGGACTGTTCATGGTAAACAGCATATATAGATAAACAGCATATATATCATATATCATATATCATGATAATTTGCTTTACTTTTGGTGTCATACTATCTTTCAGTTATCATCCAGTTTCACACAAATAGAAGGCTTCTACTGTCACATCTGTATTATTAATAAACATTTGATTTTAGGATGGAAAAAAATGGTATTACACAGAACAAATATTCAATATGAGTATGGCGATTCCCAGGCAATGTGACAACATGGTAAAAACCTTAAACTGAATATAACGATCTGTGCAATTACACTGTTACTTCCCAACATATCTCTTCCTCTCCTTAGTATGAAAGGGCTAAACCTGGAAATAGCTGAATCTGCTGAACGAACACAGACATCATAGCTTGACATGTAACTGCTTCCTCGCAGACCTTTCTCATGCACACAAATGAGCCACATAGCCATAAAAATAATCTAGAGCAAACACACAGCAACATTACTCAGCATACTCTATTCATGCACAGACTATTAAACAGGCACATGTGAACCTAGAGCTCTTGAAAAAAAATTCCCAGTAAGCATCACATTGCCTAATGCAGATTTGCAGACCCCACCCAATCTGCCTGCATCAGTGTCACAAAGCAGAATCTCACCTCTGCCTGGATGGTGAGCTACTAGCCTTGATCATATTCTCACTTCTGGAGCTCCATGTTAAGCGCTGAAGCAGCCCAAGAGCTGGATCGCCCTCACTGCCTTTTCCAGAGCCCCCCAGAAATGTGTCCCAGCCCCATCGAGCCCACTGCATTGGGGAAAGAGCCTGCCACGCATTCACCGCCATCACTAGCACCAGGTACGCACTTGTATCTGCACATTCACACACACACTCGTTCTAACACTCTCTTCTTCTTACCACCCTCTACAATTCTCTCTCAATTTTCTAACTATGTCTTCTGCATTATCCTTTGCATCTTCTTTTCTTCCTTTAGCTAATGGCTTCTTTTGAGAGGTTTGAGTTAGCTAATCACCATGTACAGCTTCATTGCCTTTCTCACTTTCCCTCTTATCCTTCCTCGCGACTGCTCTCTCTCTCTCTCTCTCTCTCTCTCGCTCTCGCTCTCTCTCTCTCTCTCAGCAGTCTGGCACACCTCCAGCTGTAATGATCACAAATATACTGCAAGAAATTTGAAAACTACTACCTTCTATAGATAGAACCTACGACCTATTTGAAAAACATAGATAACACATACTATATGTCATAAAATATTTAAAGGACAGCTTAATTTTTTTTAGCTTAAACTAAATACACAATCAAAATTGATCTATATTAAGTTACAATGTAATCATATGGTGCAATTATCCATGGCAAAAAAAAAAAAAACTTTCTTTTGTCACTAATAAACTAATAATATTAAAAGGAGAAAAACAGCACCCCAGCTGTAATTGACTAATATGGGTTGTATGTCGCTACATTTCAGACAGGAGGAAGTAAGACTGTAATATTTATTTTAAATAATGTAATTCTAGAAGAGAAATACCTTATCAAAAATGTATTTATAGTTTATTAACAGAATAAATGTGGTAACATCGAGGTCAAACAAAATGCCCTGATCTACATGCAATTCTGAAAAAGGTCAAGTTAACTAGAACCTTAATAAACCTGCTTGAATGAGGAATTAAGTTCATTTTGAATACAGTGAGGCAAAACAAAAAAACAGACAAACAATACTGAAATAATATGCCATCCCCATGTCAACTGGTTATTTGAAAGTATTGCCCGGTATAAAGCCCCCATAAAAAACGTGATCATGTAGTTCGCTGAAAAACTACTTGGAGACAAAATAAAACTCATTTAAAATAAATAAATAAAAAAACTGAGACAAATTAAAAGAGAAGCCTAAACAAAAAATCTTGGGTTGCACTGAAGAGAGGAGGGACACCAAGGAGAGAACCTAGGACTTTGGCGATTTTGGCGAGAGTCTGTAAACATTTACATTATCTATTATTGCAGTATTCTTCCTTTAACAGTTTAAGACTAGGTGGTGTTTTGCCCTTCAATAAACTAAAAACCTGTGTTTCTTTGTTTTATAAACTATAATCACCAGCGAGAGACAACAGAACCAGGAATGCAGAAGCTGGAAGGCAAGTTTTTCACTGCATCAACCCAGTGTACAGACAGTCATATTGCATACATAATTAATAATTTTTAAATTATTATTATGTTGCCCTACTATTAGTCTATATAGACATTAGTTTCTCCCCTCTTCCACAAAAAGTGGTTCTCAGGATTAGTTAGTTAGTTTTATGTTACTACAGCATATAATTTTATTAATGTGCTTAATTAATTAACAGTTTACTTTTACAATATAGTAACATTTTTTAACAAGGACTGATCATTAAGACTAAGTGTGTACTGATTCATTGATGAAAATGTGTTAAATGGTCAACAAAATGTTACAGTTGAATTTAAACATCTGATGTAAAGGGCATGTAAATATTGGATCTGCTTTCTTCACTGTATATTATGTTACAGGTTTTTGTGACACTAATGGTAGTTATCATTTTACACTAGAAAACAGACAGTTGCCACAGCAACTGTGTCTCAAGCCATATGTTCACTTTGGCAGACAGTAACAGCTAGCAAGAAATATTGGCTGAGCTTGACTTTTTCACTCTCAAATAAAGATGCAAGCAATCACGTCACTGATAAATAATTTATTGCTTCAACCAGAAAGTTCTTGGCGCTTGTTGGGATATAACATGCAAATATCTACTAAACAACCAGCTGTAGCTCTACAGGGTTTTTATACCTCTCCCGAGTGTCTTTAAAAGGATGTATTCTTCCTTCACTGTTTTTAACATCTGAAGTAAAACATCACGGTAGAAAACCAGAAACCAACAAATTTTTCAAAATATTTTTCCAGCAATGTACAGGGTCCTAAATTTAATGCCTTACATCAAACATATTGCTAGATTGTTGTAATCATCAGCAAAAATAAAGCATCTACAATTATATCTAAATATGGTTATAATTAATTAAAGGTTTAAGCAAAATTGCAGAAGATGCAAAAAGAGGAAAGAGGAAATAGTTTGATTTCAATTAACATCACTAGTACCTGTATCTCTTTAAAGTGTTGTATGTATTTACAGTACTTTCAAATTTCTAGTTTGTTATTAATATATTTCCAGTGTACAGTAAAACATTACAACAAAAGTTATTTACTGTAATTTGTACTGTAATTTGTACTGTATTTACTTTATAAGTCAGAGACAGATTTGCACTGGAGTTGTTATGCTGTCATATGCTGTCAAAAAGATTATTCTAATTCATTCACTAATAAAGCTTAGAGAATTACAACCATTATGCTAAATACAAGTTTTATTTTGTATTATAATATGGGCATTTCTAATGAAAGGAAAAAAAATAACAGACAGAGGGGGGTGGAACTGTTTCCAATAAGGTGGAAGCATATGTTTATTCAAAATGCATGGTGAGGCAGTTAATTTTACATACCTGTGCCAATAAATTGTAATGTGTTCTACGCCGACACAGAGGTTAGCTGTACAGCTCTTGGAATCATGGTTATGTGACATTTGTATGTTCTACCTGTGTCTAGTTTCCCAGGAGTTCTTCCTCTTCTTTAAAATAATATAATAGAGGATTTGAATGTGGTAAATTGCCCCCACAGAATAGATTTTCTAGCCCATTTTAACATAATGGGTTGCTCAGCAACACGTTTATGTTGATATGCTCCTGGCCATGGGTACTCTCAAAAGGATTTAAAAAACAGGAGGCTTTGAAGTAAAACCAAAAGATGTAAAAATGATGCAAAAACACTTAACATTTGTGCTAAAAACCTGAAAACATCTAAAAAGCAATACACCATTCAGCATACACCAGACTGACGTTAAGTTTAGAGCATTTCTATATGCAAGGGCTTGTGGTGGTAATTAGATATGTTAATATAGTTTAAAAGCCTGAGCATTTAAAATTAAAATCATTGTGGTATATGTATTTTCACGTTATACATAAAGTTAGTTTTTCTCAGTCATGAAAACAATAACATAATTCCTGTGGTATGTAAATAAGCAAATAAGCAAATGTTGGATTAGTCATGGCTTAATGAATAACATGCTGAAGTATGCTGAACTCTATGCTGAATGATATTTGTGTGTCCATTTGGGAGACTCTTCGAATTCCAGTAATGCAACCATTATACCTCAGTATTCCTCAAAAGTCACTTAGCAACCTTTATATTAGACGAGGTGAGGAACATGGTTGTTGTTATCCCTGCATAGGCAAGTACAGCATAAAATACAAAGTGGTAGATCAACTTTCACGGAAAATGACGAGACCAGAAAATAATTACATTATTTTTAAAACGTCACTTAATGTACAGTAACTGAATGTGAATCTTATTATGTAATTATTACCAATAGATGTTATAATTGTGAAATGCATGAAAAATGTTTTTTTTTACTAATGATTTCCAATTATGATGACATTATGTAATCCAATCTTCATCTTATCTTCATCAGGCTAACAGGGGGTGCTAGTGCCTATCCCAATGCTTTGTGGGAAAACCCCTACTAGTATGCTTTAGGAAAGTGAGACGAATCCGGAGTTCTCATAGTGAGCATACTGTACATAGTAAGGAACATGCCCCACCATGACTGGTAACCTGCTGTGAGGCAACAGAGCACTTACACGGTCATTACACCACATAATATCTTAATTTTACAATTAAAATAAATAGCCTACAGCAAACATTATATCTATAACTGACTTCAAGAGGACATTTTTGTGGTGTCCATATGTTTCAAAATGAACATCTTAAACATGCCCAAGTAAACATAGGTTATGTCACTGTTTTTAAAATCAGATTTTTTATTTTGGTTTTGGTCTTTGTTTAGACTCTTAAAAGTCTAGCAAAGAAATCTAAAAGAAATGGGTGAGGTATAATATTCCAGCAAATAGCATGAGTAATCCCCAAACTGTATCAAAGTTCCTACCTTGATCTATGATCTTTAATTAAAAAATAAATAAACATTTATAATACAACTTAATATATTTATAGATTTTTTTTTCCAAAGATATACATTCACGTTTAACAAGCGGCCATTTAAGATATACATATAGTATTTATTACAAATATTTCTGACACAAATAATACTTTTAGATGCAAACCCAGTCTTTCATGCATGCTGTTTGAGACATGAATAACTCATGTCCCCATCCTCCATTTGTCTCCCCCAACTATAGTGTTCTATTTCAGTACCATCTTTCTCAGTCCATCAGCCTCTTATCGCTAACATTGCCTGCTTCCCTACAAACACGCAGGAGATTCTCCTTTTTTGTTGTACATTTCTTTTTTTCTTTCTCTTTTTTTTTTTCAGTTCTTTTTTTTTAACCACACTGTAGCACCCATCCACATTGCATCTACTGTATGTCAACACATGCTTTATACCTCAACAGAAACAATGGCACATGTATGCAGAATAGACATGACATCATCAGTTAGAGGGAACACAACAACAAATCCTTTGTCACCATATAGCTCACTACTCATTGTATATACAATATCTATACTTTTATACTGACAATTAATATATATTAATATATATATAAAAAACGCAGCTTAACAAAAAAAAAACATACTGATAAATGTACATGTGACTATGTGAGCTGTATGTAATGCTGCAAATTCCAACAGCAGTAATAAAAACAGAAAATAATTGCATCATCATCCTCCCCTTTTATCTCTTCTCCAACTCACATGCTCTCAGGACGCTCCTGAGACAGGCAGGGGACCTGTCCTTCGTCGGTAGATTCCACTGCTCCCATTCTTGTCCGTTTTCTTCAGCTTGCTCCCATCCACCCTCCTCCTTGTTGTATACCTTCCTACTCCTCCACCTCCCCTCTTCCACAAACAGTGGTTCTTGGGATTCGGGAGCAGAGGCTGCTGTTGCCGCAACACTGAATCCCGAGGCAAGATGGCATCGGGAGCAACGGCAGACGGCATCAAGCCATTTGATCTCTGCAGCTCCTCAATGCAATGATCTGCTTCTCTCTCCCCGGCTTCATTATGCCCCCTGTTTTTATGAAGCAGGGGGAGGAGGCTGAGGCTCTCTCGTATCCGTGACAACCGTGCAGCCTTAAGGGCAATGACGCGTAACGGTGTGCAGAGGTATTAAAAAAAAGATGGAGGAATAACAGAGGAAGGAGGGTGAAAGATGATGATGCTTCCATCATACCCCCCCTATTGCTCTAGCTTTTCAAAAGCTACTGCTGGTTATACTCTTCCTCCTTCTTGTTTTACAGTATATGCTTCTCTTATTGGTTCTTTCAGGTTTAATTAGATATAAAGACTAACATCTTCTCCCATCTGTCTCTACTTGTACTCTATCTGCAAATGGAACACAAACAATAGAGCACCCTATGCTAAGTAGTGCAACACATCCCCCAACACGTCTCCCTCACAAACGTTTACAATAATAGCTGACAGCTTGAATTTAATCCAATTTTTTCCTCTTTTCAGTATTTTTTATTTTTTCATTTTAAAAGATTTTAAAAGCTGCTGGGTGTTTTCACATAATGGATACTTCCTCCAGCAGAGGTAGACAAACAGCCTTTTGCAGTAACAGACCATGAGAATATCCCCTTGTTTATGTATGTATGTGTGTGTGTGTGTGTGTGTGTGTGTGTGTGTGTGTGCATTATATAAAAGTGATCCTTTTTCTCATTGTTTTGTAACTGCAGCTGGACTAATGCAGATATGCTAAAGCTAAAAATCAAATTAGCTGTTAGCTTGCATAATATTAAAAAGCATTAATAAATATTAATAAAAACAATAAAAACATTCGCAGTGAAAAACAAGAAAGAATGATCAAGCAGCTGCAGAATAATTTTGCTGTTTAACCATTTACAATTAGTTTTTTTCTGCCCATCTTCGACAACAAAATAAAAACAACAATACAATGTCTAATCACCGTCCCCTAATTAATTAATTGTGTCAGTTCCAAAGCTCTCAAACCAGACAGACTTCACTGCAGTTATAATTAACTTATCCTCACACCAAAATAAGACACATTACAGCTTAGGATTGATAGGTGGATAACGGAACAAGTGAAAATGCAGTATATAACTACTGGGAAGAAACACAAGTGTTTGGAGTTTTGTAGTTTATACTTGCCTGTATTCATTTACAATGATCTAATAGTGGAAAACTGGTATAAAGCAGGGGGCTGAAACCTGAGGATTACAAATCTATTGTTAACTCATGGAATGTTGAACAAAGACATTTTTTGCACACAAAGGCAGCTGTACCAATTCCCTTCCAAACAAGCTTCCCTTTAAAACTTGTGTTTAAGGATTTAGTGTGCGCAGGATTATTATCTGACTAAAGAAATTTTAAGCATTTACAAACTTTTAAGCACAACTGTATATTACTGTATATGACTTTTAGTCCTGTTTTGCACTTTGCATTCTATTACATTCTAATACTTTATGAGGGTAATGTTCCTCTCTGGAAACCAGTTGAAGCAAATCGTATTGACATTTGACTTACTGTTCCCAATATTATTGAATTTTCCAGTAAGAAACCCAACAAGGAGGAACTCATTATTTATGCATGAATTTCAGGAGAACATAAGTGCTTTAATAAATGTAACATAGCAAAAAATATATAAAAAATAAATAAATAAAATAAAATAATAAATCAGGGCGGCACGGTGGGTTAGTGGTTAGCACGTTCTCCTCTCAGCGCTAGGGATTCCCGGAGTTTTCATGTTCTCCCTGTGTCTGCGTGGGTTTCCTCCGGGTTCTCCGGTTTCCTCCCACAGTCCAAAAACATGGGTCAAGGTGAATTGAATTCTCAAAATTGCCCCAAATAGAGAGTGTCTGTGTGAGTGACTGTGTGCCCAGCGATGGATTGGCGCCCTGTCCTGCGCCTGAGGCGTTCTCCCCTGGATGGGCATGGGGAACCCCACCACAACCCTGGTAGAGGATAAAGCGGGAGATAATGAATGAATGAATGAAAATAATAAATCACAATAGCTATGGGTGAGTGTTTTTCCAAATATGTTTAAATATTAGTAATCATTTTTAATATTTTTAAGAAAAGATACATCATTTGTATGGTCCAATTTAAAAAATGATATATGTGTGTATGTTTGTGCATGCATGCTTTTAGGATTAAATAATACTTGTTGCGGTCGGCACTATATAAAATGTTAATCACATTTAAATCTTTTTTACACAAAAGTTTGGATTTTTTTGTTTTTCTCGATATTCTTATTATTCTTCTAATGCAGAATTTGTGTAATTAATACAGCCCGAACCGCTTAACATACAGACTATGTTTGAGCACTGTTACGTAGGTAACAATGACATGACCTGTGCTATGAATTTTTGGAGTTTGTGACATTAAAAGTTTTTAATAAATTTAAGTTTTAAAATAAAACAAAACCCATAGGAAATTGGGTTGATTTTCAAAATGTTGTAATGCAGCCTTTTATTGAGCTACAGCCATGAAACTCCAGAGGCCTAGACCCAGGGTAAATATCTACAAAAATTACAAACAGATTGCACTTTTCATCACATGTTGAATTTCACTCTATTCATTTCTATAGGAGAATGTAGAGTGGGTGATGTCATCACCACTATAACTGAGGTAATTCAGTTTTTTTCTGAACAAAACTAAAAAACCTTATACCTTTACCTAGAAAACTAAATAGGAGAGGTTTTTTGTCCTTTCTAATGCCTCAACAATTTAAATTTTTGTCTTTGTGTTATGAGAGTGTGTTTGGCATGAGAGCCTAAAACTGCTCCATAGAATCCAATGTTAATTTTGATGACCCCAATCAGGATGGGGGGTATCACCAAAGCAATCTGCTGTATATTTCTCAGCTCACACAGTTCACAGAATCTCTGGATCATTAGGGCAAATTTCACTGCATTTTAACACTCCCTATAGTTCCATCAAGAAATACAAATCTAGTCTCTTAGTTACAATATATTATTTTATTTTTTGAAACTCCATTTTTTATCTGTTTATGATTCTGTCATATTGCACTTGGCAATAATGCACAGTGCCCTTTGACAGATTGTACTTGTATCTCTTTCAACAATATGTAATTTACTACCTCCACTTATCCTACTTGTAGTTTTACTTTAGTCTATGTCTAGCTTACTGTGTTCATAGTCTTTAATTAGGTTGAACTGTCCCACCTTTTCTATGAAGGTATAGTTTATGTTTAGATAGATAGATGGATAGATGGATGGATTGATCGATATATAGACAGATGATCAACAAAGATCAAATTAATTGATGATTGAATTGTTAATTGATGACTGAATTGCATTCTATAGTGCAAAAAATCTTAAAAATAAAGGAAGCAGCCCAAAATAAAATGTACCACAAGCTACATTAATAACATTATCTTTAGTCTGCATTAAGGTAAGCATCAGACTAAAGTAGTAAGACTTTCAGCAATAATAAAAAAAAATAAAATAATTATAAATTCTAATCAAACAACTGACAATTAAATTGTGATATGCAGTACCCTAAACTAAAGTTTTGGAACAATATGTATTGCTGCTTTTTTCAATCCATTCACAAGTTTCAAAAGTAAACAAATTCACAAGTATCTAGTAAAGAATTGTTAACAACCAATGGGGTCCTCGGTTACTTTATGATTATTATTATAATGGTTGTTTGATTTTTTTTCTGAAAATATAATTTTAAATAACTTAAGTAAAACATAAAATAGGCCTCAACATTCCAAAACAACATGAAATGATGAAAAATTCTAAACACTGCAACCACTCATTTTAATCTGCAGTGGGCAGCAGTGTGCAGTCAGTCAGGAATTG
Organism: Corydoras sp. C115; assembly: GCA_019802505.1. Classification (NCBI taxonomy): domain Eukaryota; kingdom Metazoa; phylum Chordata; class Actinopteri; order Siluriformes; family Callichthyidae; genus Corydoras; species Corydoras sp. C115. The sequence continues at coordinate 15,404,243 of JAFMOC010000007.1, forward strand.
CCATATATTCAACGTCAGCAAGGAATTTCACGCTATTCACACGATGTCAACGTGGCTGAGTCATCCTAACCTGCCCTCTATCCAAACTAAGCAGTGCTAGTAAACCACTTGATCTGTGCCCAGAATGAATTCATAGTTTAAATATAACACTCAATTGACAAAAATTCCCAAAAGCTTCAACACAACCACTCTTTCCCCCCCCCAGTAATGCTGAAAGGCTGTCTTCATTTGTGGAATTTTAATTTCCAAGCTCATGAACAATCACCAGCATATGAATATTTGTAATGCCAAGTCATAAACTGTTTCCTAGAATGTTAAAGTATGACAAACAGATGGTGAGTGGTGCATGACAAGCTTAACTTCTCTACTATGTGGCTTTAAACTGTGAACTCTTTAATGTGCTTGAAAATTAGCATGTGCTGACTTTTAAAAAAATCAATTTGATGAAGGTGCTGATTAAGCTTGGTGCCGTTTAAAACATGGCACTGAGTTTGAACAATTCTGTAATTTAAAAAATTACTCATTTTTAGGGACAATTCAGGTCACAAAGTTGGAGAACAATGACACCCCACAAAGAAGAAATGTGTTTATGACTCACAAAAACAGGCCTGGTACCTTTTTATGTGTTGTGTTAATTAGGTTGGAACAGCAGTCAGGAAAACGATTCAATGTGACTCAGCACTTCTGAAGAAAGAGCTGTCATCATCACCTTCCTCATGCAGAGGAAGAAGGCAACTTAATATCTTTTATCTCATCTTATTATTTTCCGCTTAATACTCTAGTAGGGTTGTAGGAGGGGGCGCCAATCCATTGGTAGGCACACATTCACTCAAACAGACATACAGACATACACACACACACACACACACACACATTATATAGGGGCAATTCAGACACATTATATAGGGGCAATTCAGAGCATGAATCCATATTTTTGGACTGTGGGAGGAAACAGACATGGGGAGAACATGGAAACTCCACCCAGATCCATATTCAAACCTGGATCCCCAAGTCTCTAAGCCACCAAGCTGCCTGCAACTAAATATTACTTTATAATAACTACCAAAACCACTGAGAACTTATATACAGGTCCAATTTTCAGCAATAACATTAAAGTAAAAAATCAAAAAAATGAAATACCAGGAAGCGTGTTGCAGCAGCGTACCTGACTAGAGTTTCCAGTTGCTGGACATGTTGAATCGCAGGGGAAAGGACTGCTAAAGAGGAACCTTCAGCTGAATCAGTCAGAAGAGTAGGAGAAACAGGGAGAGCAGGATCAGGTTCAAGCTCCAAAAATGCACCCTCTGGGGGTGTAGGAGGTGGTGTAGGGAACTCAGAGCTGTCTGCAAACAGGTGAACAGGGAAAGGACAAACAAGAGGCAACGTGTGCTCCTCTGGAGGTGGGGGAAAGTAGGAATCACCCTCACACTCTTCAGCTGCTTCCGCTAGCAGAGGCCTAAACAAAAACAAAAACAAAAATAAATGCACACATAATAGGTGAGCTGGGCGTTCTTGTAACATCTCATGCCTTTTTTTGTGATAATAAGCTAAAACAATTAAGCTATCACTTTTAAGATTGTTAAGTATTTTCATGACCAGTAGCACAAAATGTATGAGGTCACTTTTTGATAAGGTAAGTCGAATGCTTTAAATTGCCCCATATAGTGTGTGTTTGTGTGTGTGTGTGTGTCTGTGTGAGTGAGTCTGTGTGAGTGATTGGCCGCCTTGGGTGTATCTGCCCATTGCCTAAAACATTCTACCCTGGATGGGCATGGGGAACCCCCACGCAACCCTAGTAGATAATGAATGAATAAAAGCTTTACTATTGATAATATATTCACCAACATTACTTTGCCTTAAGGTTTACTGATTTCCAAAATAATATAAAATTTATTTTTGCTAAGTTCTAACAATGTTTGTACAGAGAAACAAGTTAGAATAGATAGAATATATAGAATAGATAAATATATAGTGAAAGTAGTGAAGTTTGTAAAATATGTAACCTATCTGTCAGCTGGAAACAGTCAGAAAATTCCCCATTGACCTCTTTCATAATTTCCATCTGTAGAGCTGACACCCACTGGATTTGTCTTTTTTTATATTTGCACAATTGTAACTAATCCCTGGACAGTGTGTAAACAAAAAGAAATATTAGTAAATCCGACATGCTCCAGTTTGAGAATAACAAGTATTACCATATAGCCAAGTTTCACAGGTGATGACTTAGGGGTTCAGAATATTATCCAAATGTCATAACATAAACCTGATGAATACAGTGTCGGAGTTACTACTTTCACTAGTTATATATTTTTTTAATTTACACAAATCAGTAAAAGCAATAGCCAAACTGATATAAATCTTTATAATATACCTAATAAAGTCTTATTTAATACAAGTACAGAAAGTGTAGATCTACTTGACAGTATTGTTATGCAATTTTATGATTCATTTGATATTTCCCCATATGGTTTTATTTTTCATATACCACCGTACTATTTGTGACATTTCTCTCCTCCCGTTTCTTACAATTGACATCTTATAATCTGTCATTTCGGTTTCTTTATTGTAGTGCTTAAATGAACCAACTTCAAATATTATTTCTAAAATGTTTTAATGTTTCAGAAAACATTGACAAAAAAACATAATCACTGCAGAAGGTGCTAGAGACTGTAAGGGATAATCTCCAAAGTGTGGAGACTTTTTCAAATCAGTGTTTCAAGACCTAAAAACCCTAACAAAGATGAGGTGAAACTTCCTTGATTTTAATGAGAGGATATATTTAGCATTTTTTATATCATTTTATGAACATTTAAAGCTTTTATGTTATTTGTGCTCTTGAAAACACAAAATACTTATACAAAATTATCCATCCATCCATTATCTTCCGCTTTATCCTCTACTGCGGTCGAGGGGGGGTTCCCCATGCCCATCCAGGAGAACGTTTTGGGTGCTGGGCAGATACATCCAGGACAGGGTACTGACAGCTGGGCACACACTCACTCACTCACTCACACACACACACACACACACACACACAAACAGACTCTATATGGGGCAATTTGGAGAATTCAATTGACCTTGATCCATGAGGAAACCCACGCAGACACGGGGAGAACATGGAAACTCCACCCAGATTGGGATTCGAACCGGGAAGAGGAGAACGTGCTAAACACTAAGCCACTGTGCTGCCCTATACAAATTTATATTAGATTAATTATTAAATAAAATAAAATATTAAAGTTATACAAAATGGCATTCATGTAAAAAATAATTAATTTTAAATAATGAAAAAACTATACTGTAAAACCATCAGAATATTAAAAAGTACCCTGAATTAAAGTTTCGGTCACAATATGCAGCGCAACTTGACAATAGCGCACACTTTAGCCCACACTTTAACTTTATTCCATATACAATAAAAAAAAAGCAACAACAGTATTCACCCCACTTAAAAGAAATGCATCTTGATTTGGACTGGTCAGCCAACAATGGCAAATGACATAGACAGGCTTCCAGCTGCTCATAGTAGAAGAGCTGCTGCCCTCCATGCTCTAAAAATATAGTGAACTCATGAAGTCCAACTTCCGTACTGCCACACTCCCTTAACAACTGTGCATAACATAACCATGGCCTGTCTAACACATTGCATCCTTTAATCAAGTTAAGTAGGATCAGTTTGCTTATTTTTGCTCGTCTTTTGCTTGACATGAACTCAACTTATAAACTCACAAGTTATTTTATTATTTTACCAAATAACATTTTTTCCAAGTTCAGATCATCAGACACGCAAGCATAAACACACCCACAAAATGTACACTCACACAGTCTAGTCATTAGGGACCAGCTGTATCCTGGGAAATAGATCTAACCCCAGACAGTGTTTAATCGGAAACAGACTGCTTTAAATAAAAGTAACTGACAGATTTGGCATGTTACCAGATGTAAACATAAAAACAATGCAATTTATTTTTAATTTTCACACCTTTACACTTAACCAGAGGCAGTCTCTATTAGCAGGGGTAACAGAATATTAGTAGCTAATCAATCACAATGGACGAATTACTTCGAAAAAAAAAAAAGAGGTTTCAATCATGGTCCACTGTTTCAGGCAACTTCTCTGCCTGACATTTATAAATCAGTAGTTTACTAACAGGACAATTTACCAAAGCTGTTACACGCCTCCCTAAAAACAAACTGTTTTAGGCTCAAGTATTTGGCTTACAGTGAATCATCTGCTTACTTTTTAAAGTACATTTTAATTAGTTCATAAAGTACAAATAACTATGAAAAATCAATGAGAATAAAGAGGACATTCACCTGCTTTGTAAGATTCTTAAGCACCATTAGTTTATAATCCTCTGTCTAAAGTTTTGCAAGGTGTAATTCATAAGTAATCCAATCTTCTTACCTTCACATTTTAAACAATCATTAAATAGATAAATCAAACATGTGATTACATGAGGAAAGAATTAAAGAAGAATTAGACACCAAATACACTTCTCTAGAATACATTTAATCAACACCAACACCATTTCCATTCATGTTCTATAAGACAGTTCCATCCATTTTCCATTTGTTGAATCCTGATAAGCTGTACATTTTATTTTTCCATTTGCCAGCAATTAACCGCAGTTATTGTACCCACAATTCAAGAACTATCACAGCTAACAAGGCAAACAACTTAACCTGTGAATCAGTAGTGTGCGTTTAGTACTTACCAAGTGCATGAGTCCAACAGTGCTATTGAGTGCAAACTACAACACGTAGTGTATTCCCTGGGCACTTCTCTCAAAATACCTCACACAGCCACTTCACAGGCCTACTCCCCCCCCCCACCCCGCGCTCTCTCTTTCTCTCTTTCCTTCTCTTGCTCTCTCTCTCTCTCTCTCACTCTCTCTCTCGCTGTTCTCGCGCAATCGCAAACAAAGGCATGCCTTCTAACTCCTTCAGACAAATTTGTAGTGTGCCACTTTCCATTTTGTTCTATTCTGATGGCTTACAAGAAATTACCTCATGTGAGAGTTTGTGCAGATAGTGAACATACATGCATTGCTAACTTCTAAGATGAACAATCAAACTTGCAGCCAAAAATTTTTATAAATTAAATAAAAAGGACCAGAAAGTCTCAAACCAACGTACAAAATGCAAAAGGTTAAAGTTGTTCTTACAGACAATAAGTACCAATGTCAAGCATTTCTCAGTGGGCTTATACAGTAAAAACTGTGATTTCTTCTGGCCTCTATCTGTGTAAAAGACCTGTGACACAGAACCTGTGACTGACAAGCAACAAATGTTCCATTTGCATATGTTATGGCAACATGGATTTATATCAAGGGCAGCAGATAGTGACCAACACAGAAGAGAAAATGTCAAAAACAGAAAACTGTTCACTTTCTACCGCTGCACCATCAAAGACAAATTATTTGATCAGCATAGTACACCCCCCCACACACACACCATCAAAATTGCTTTAGAAATCTTCTCTGTCCATAATTGTGTGTCTGACACAACGTGAAATCATAGCAGATATGGCATCAGCAGAGAAACAACCTAACCTAGGTCTAGGTTTTTTAAACGATTAATGTGAAGGGAATAGGATTTTTAGGGGGCATAATGGCCTTATGTGAAGGGTACACACAGATCCAAATTTAGGAGCCAATGGTTAGGATGTTTACTAAAAAACAAAATAATAATTGCCCACAAAGCAGAATTAAGCTATAAAAAATTTGCAAATTAGAAACTACAATATGGGAAGAGTTCAGTTTTATATGATTTGTGGAATAGACCATTATGCCTAATAGAACTAATAGAACTAAAAATAGCAGCACACAAAAACAAAACTAAATCAAAGCATGTAATAGAATGGGAACAATAATTAATCTACATCAATTCAAATTATGAATCATTCACAACACTGAAATGATCACGACTTCTTTTATGGCTATATTGACTATCAATCTATAAAATCTGTCTATAAATGACTATAAATCATCAAAATGAACTGTCACTGGCTGTATAATAAAGATTTACGCTTACAGAAAGCAGTTACACCCAACAATGTAACAAATGACTTTTAATAACAGGTTTCTGTTAAATCTTTTAATTACAAGATTTCTTACCTGTTGTCAGGTTGGTCCTCAGGCTTGTTGTCTACACCAAGGTTGCTCTCTTCAGGGGGCAAGTCAGACTCTGACTCAGGTTTATCAAAGGTCCCAAATGGTCTAAAAAGAAAGTACAATAATAGAAAGCTAGTCAGGAAAAAAGGGAATGTCTTACAACAGAAAGAGTCCAACTGCAATTGTTTATCATCTGGAATGCTGGTGGGTATATTTATGAATGGGTTCATTCTTTTCTGAAAGTACATGAGGTCATGTAATTGCTGAGCTCACCTTCTAGAAATAAAGGGTCATACTGGAGACTGTCTCCATTTCAGTTCACAAGGTCCATGTGATGTGACCTTTTAATTAACCTTCACTATAATTTAGAATTGTTTAATATGGATAGCTACTTATTAATTATTCTATATATTTTTAATTATTAAAAGAATACACACACACACATACATAATATATATATATATATATATATATATATATATATATATATATATATATATATATATATATTCATTCATTCATTATCTTCCGCTTTATCCTATATTAGGGTCGCGGTGGGGTTCCCCATGCCCATCCAGGGGAGAAATTTTTCGGGCGCTGGGCAGATACACCGAGGACAGGGCGCCAATCTATCGCTGGGCACACACAGGCACTCACACAGGCACGCACGCACACACACTCTATATGGGGCAATTTGGAGAACTCAATTGACTTGATCCATGTTTTTGGACTGTGGGAGGAAACTGGAGAACCCGGAGGAAACCCAAGCACACACAGGGAGAACGTGGATGTCATATTATAATTTATTACTGTATATAATATCACAAAACAAGCTAAATGTCCATCCATCCATCCACTACGTCCAACCGCTTTATCTTCTACTAGGGTCACAGGGGGGTTCCCCATGCCAAACCAGGGGAGAACATCTCAGGGACTGGGCAGATACACCCAGGACAGGACAATCTATTGCTGGGCAAACACACTCTGTATGGGTTAATTTGGAAAATTCTATTGACCTTGATCCATGTTTTTGGACTGTGGGAGTAAACCAGAGAACCCGGAGAAAACCCACGTGAACACAGGGAGAACATGGAAACGCCACCCAGATGGGGATTCGAACTGGGAATCCCTAGCGCTGAGAAACGAACGTGCTAACCACTAAGCCACTGTGCTGCCCAAGCTAAATGTCATCATGGATAATTATTTAAATAATAAAAAATGGTATTTTCTGCAAGATATAATGGCAATCAGATCTCAAGTCTTCAGTACCTGTTAGCTGCAGATCCATGTGCCCCTTCAATCCTACACTCCTGATTAGTTTGACAGATGATGGTTGCGTCTTTCAGCTCTTGGAGCCATTTTGAACCCTCTTCTGTTCTTGGTGTCTCTGTATTCAGCTTCAGCTTTATCAAAGGACCAATGTTCGTAACTGGCATCTCAGAAAGAGCCTCAGCCTGCAATACTGTATCTCCCTGAGTAACCTGCCTTTCTTCATCTTTTGATATGTGCTCTATTACTTTTTTCTCTCCTACTTCACTAACATTAAAGTCAAGTACCCCATCAGTGTCGAGATTCTTTTCACTTTCTGTTTTTAATGCTCCAGCAGCATTTTCACGCATTATATGAATGAAGGATTTTGTTCCCTCATGGTTTAAATGTACATCATGACTGGATATTATCTGAGAATAGTCTTGAGAATGTGCCGTCAAGAGCACACTTGTAAGTCTGTCACTATGGGGCTGTACAGACTGCAATCCGTCTTTCACAACTGAAGTTAGAAAATTTATATCATCAGTCACAGTGCTATCTGGGGAACAAACAGACTTTTCCTCGATTTGTACATCCAGTTCACTTTTATTCACTTCAAGGTCAGAATTTTCTTTTATTGCAATCTGTTTCTCACCATCAGTTATATCATCGCTTCTTCTCCCTTCTTTACAGTTATGTATCTTTTCTTTTTTATGACCAAGCTGTTGAACTTCCACAAGAATAGTTGTTTGTGCTTCATTATTTTTGGCCTCCTCTTCAGTTACTATATACGCAGTTTCTTCTGGTAGCTGGGTGGACTGTTCTTCAGAATGTGAATTCTGACACTCTTCATTTAGAAAATGGCTATATGATACAAGACATACCTCATTGCCTTCATTTATTTTGATATCCACAGTCTCAGTTTGCAAAGGTATGAGTTCCAATTGAGGAGTCAGAGTTTTACTTGGCAACTCGACTTTGTTGAGCTGACAGACATCGATTTCTTTCTCAGTGTCCATTTTAAGTGTACCTGGGATTAGATCAGTGATAGGTTGTATAGCACATTTTTCCTGTTGCTTGATATCAGAATACTCATAAACAGATGCTGAAAAAACATTTATTTCAACATTGGATTCCACGGAACAAACACCAAACACATTTGCTTTCTGTTCATGTTTTGTGGTATCAGATGTCCTAAGTAGCTTAGACGAGTCATTCAGGTCTACAGGTTTACTGAGATCACATGTGGTTTCTCCCAAACATACAGGTTTATCCTCACAGATCTGTGAGTCACTGAGTAAATCTGTAGGTTTTAAGATGGTTCTTTGATGTTCCTGTGATGCAGTCATAACAAACATTGCTGGACCTTTCAAATCAGGTTCAAGCTCTGCATGTTTAAGAGTTTTAACAGTAATTCCTGCTGGTTCGTCTAATCCCATTGTGTGTTTTGTGTCCTTGGAATTATCTGTGTCATCAGTAAAAATATCAATAAGGTCTGTTAAATTGATATCGGATTCCTTTGTCATTTTGTTAACTTCAAGCATTTCACTACCCACAGCATCACTGTCTTTATCCCTAAACCCAGTTACCAATTCTGGAGTATTCATTTCCAGTTCACTTAATGAAACCTCATCTTGTGAATCCTTTATTTCACAACATGTGTTCTGTGCCACTAATAGCACTGAAGGTAGGTTCTGATCAACAGATGGCTCTGTGATCTTTACCTCATTGAGACCTTCTGTGATAACCAAATTAGAATTATTTTTTAAATCTGTGTTTTGTGTTACCTGTAAGGAGTTATCTGTTTGAACTTTGTTGCCCAGATGCACTTTTTCATCTTCCCCGTCCTTTAAATCTCTTGGTATCACTGATTTCTGTTCATCATGTGTTTTTTCCATTTTGGCTTCAAATGTTTTGTCACTCTTAGGCAGTTTCTCAGCTTCAAGCTCTGTATGTTCAACAGATTTAACAGTAATTCCTGCTGGTTCGTCTAATTCCATTTTGTGTTTTGTATCCTTGGTATCATCTGTGTCTTCAGTAGAAATATCCATAAGGTCTGTTAATTTGATATCAGATTCTTTTGTTATTTTATTAACTTCAGGCATTTTACTACCCACAGTATCACGGTCATCATCTCTAACTTGCATTTTAACAGCGACCAGCTCCCCCAAATTAATACAGGGGTCCTCAGCTGCTGTAGTACTTTCCAACAATTCTCTGTTCTGCTTGTTTTCATTAGAACAGTGAGCATTTACATTTTCTACACAAAAATCATCCTCAGACTTCATACCCCCAGTTAGCACGTCTGGAGCAATAATTTCCAATTCACTTAATGAAACCTCATCTTGTGAATCCCTTATTTCACAACATGTGTTCTGTGCCACTGATAGCGATGCAGGTAGGTTCTGATCTACAGATGGCTCTGTGATCTTTACCTCATTGAGTTTCTCTGTGATAACCAAATTAGAATTAGCCTTCAAATCTGTGTTTTCTGTTACCTGTAAGGAGTTATCTGTTTGAAATTTGGTACCCAGATGCTCTCCTTCCACGTTTTCTTCCCTGTCATTTACATTTGTTGGTATGTCCAGATCCATGTGTACTAAATCTCCAAATATTTTGTCGCTCTTAGGATGTTTCTCAGTTTCAAGCTCTGTATGTTCAACAGATTTAACAGTAATTCCTGCTAATTCTTCTAATTCCATTGTGCGTTTTATGTCCTTGATTTCATCTATGCCTTCAGTAGAAATATCCATAAGATCTGTTACATTGATATCAGAGTCTTTTGTTATTTTATTAACTTCAGGCATTTTACTACCCACAGTATCACCGTTATAATCCCTAACTTGCATTTTATCAGAGACCAGCTCCCCCGAAATATAACAGGGGTCCTCAGCTGCTTGTGAACTTTCCAACAATTCTCTGTTCTGCTCGTTTTCATTAGAACAGTGAACATTTACATTTTCTACACAAAAATCATCCTCAGACTTCATACCCCCAGTTTGCACTTCTGGAGCATTAATTTCCAGTTCACTTAATGAACCCTCATCTTGTGAATCTCTTATTTCACAACATGTGTTCTGTGCCACTGATAGCACTGCAGGTAGGTTCTGATCTACAGATGGCTCTGTGATCTTTACCTCATTGAGACCTTCTTTGATAACCAAATTTGAATTATTTTTTAAATCTGTGTTTTCTGTTACCTGTAAGGAGTTATCTGTTTGAACTTTGTTACCCAGATGCTCTCCTTCTACTTTTTCTTCCCCGTCATGTACATTTGTTGGTGTGTCCAGATCCATGTGTACTAACTTCTGTTCATCATGTGTCTGCAATTTTTCCATTATGGCTCCAAATGTTTTGTCGCTCTTAGGCAGTTTCTCAGCTTCAAGCTCTGTATGTTCAACAGATTTAACAGTAATTCCTGCTGGTTCATCTAATTCAATTGTGGGTTTTGTGTCCTTGATATCGTCTTTGTCTTCAGTACAAATATCCATAAGGTCTGTTACATTGATATCATATTCTTTTGTTATTTTATCAACTTCAGGCATTTTACTACCCGCAGTATCGCTGTTATCATCTATATCTTGCATTTTAACAGTGACCAGCTCCCCCGAAATACAACAGGGGTCCTCAGCTGCTGTAGTACTTTCCAACAATTCTCTGTTCTGCTTGTTTTCATTAGAACAATGAACATTTACATTTGAAGCATGTAAATGTTCTGGAGCATTAATTTCCAGTTCACTTAATGAACCCTCATTTTGTGAATCCCTCATTTCACAACATGTGTTCTGTGCCACTGATAGCACTGCAGATAGGTTCTGATCTACAGATGGCTCTGTGATCTTTACCTCATTAAGACTTTCTGTGATAACCAAATTAGAATTAGCCTTCAAATCTGTGATTTGTGTTACCTGTAAGGAGTTATCTGTTTGAACTTTGTTACCCAGATGCACTTTTTCATCTTCCCTGTCCTTCAAATCTCTTGGTATCACTGATTTCTGTTCATCGTGTGTTTTTTCCATTTTGGCTTCAAATGTTTTGTCACTCTTAGGCAGTTTCTTAGCTTCAAGCTCTGTATGTTCAACAGATTTAACAGTAATTCCTGCTGGTTCGTCTAATTCAATTGTGGGTTTTATGTCCTTATTATCATCTGTGTCTTCAGTACAAATATCCATAAGGTCTGTTACATTGATATCAGATTCTTTTGTTATGTTATTAACTTCAGGCATTTTACTACCCACAGTATCATTGTCATCATCTCTAACTTGCATTTCAACAGCGACCAGCTCCCCCGAATTATAACAAGGATCCTCAGCTGCTGTAGCACTTTCCAACAATTCTGTGTTCTGCTCGTTTTCATTAGAACAGTGAGCATTTACATTTTCTACACAAAAATCATCCTCAGACTTCATACCCCCAGTTAGCACGTCTGGAGCAATAATTTCCAATTCACTTAATGAAACCTCATCTTGTGAATCCCTTATTTCACAACATGTGTTCTGTGCCACTGATAGCGATGCAGGTAGGTTCTGATCTACAGATGGCTCTGTGATCTTTACCTCATTGAGACTTTCTGTGATAACCAAATTAGAATTATTTTTTAAATCTGTGTTTTGTGATAACTGTAATGAGTTATCTGTTTGAACTTTGTTGCCCAGATGCACTTTTTCATCTTCCCTGTCCTTCATATCTCTTGGTATCACTGATTTCTGTTCATCATGTGTTTTTTCCATTTTGGCTTCAAATGTTTTGTCACTCTTAGGCAGTTTCTCAGCTTCAAGCTCTGTATGTTCAACAGATTTAACAGTAATTCCTGCTGGTTCATCTAATTCCATTGTGTGTTTTGTGTCCTTGGTATAATCTGTGTCTCCAGTAGAAATATCCATAAGGTCTGTTACATTGATATCAGATTCTTTTGTTATTTTATTAACTTCAGGCATTTTACTACCCACAGTATCACTGTCATCATCTCTAACTTGGATTTTAACAGTGACCAGCTCCCCCGAAATACAACAGGGGTCCTCAGCTGCTGTAGTACTTTCCAACAATTCTCTGTTCTGCTCGTTTTCATTAGAACAGTGAGCATTTACATTTTCTACACAAAAATCATCCTCAGACTTCATACCCCCAGTTAGCACGTCTGGAGCATTAATTTCCAGTTCACTTAATGAAACCTCATCTTGTGAATCCCTTATTTCACAACATGTGTTCTGTGCCACTGATAGCACTGCAGGTAGGTTCTGATCTACAGATGGCTCTGTGATCTTTACTTCATTGAGTTTCTCTGTGATAACCAAATTAGAATTAGCCTTCAAATCTGTGTTTTCTGTTACCTGTAAGGAGTTATCTGTTAGAAATTTGGTACCCAGATGCTCTCCTTCTACGTTTTCTTCCCTGTCATTTACATTTGTTGGTATGTCCAGATCCATGTGTACTAAATCTCCAAATATTTTGTCGCTCTTAGGATGTTTCTCAGCTTCAAGCTCTGTATGTTCAACAGATTTAACAGTAATTCCTGCTAATTCTTCTAATTCCATTGTGCGTTTTATGTCCTTGATTTCATCTGTGCCTTCAGTAGAAATATCCATAAGGTCTGTTAATTTGATATCAGATTCTTTTGTTATTTTATCAACTTCAGGCATTTCACTACCTACAGTATCACTTTCATCATCTCTAACTTGCATTTTAACAGTGACCAGCTCCCCCAAAATATAACAGGGGTCCTCAGCTGCTTTAGTACTCTCCACAAATTCTCTGTTCTTCTCGTTTTCATTAGAACATTGAACATTTACATTTTCCACACAAAAATCATCCTCAGATTTCATACCCCCAATTAGCACGTCTGGAGCATTAATTTCCAGTTCACTTAATGAAATCTCATCTTGTGAATCCCTTTTTTCACAACATGTGTTCTGTGTCACTGATAGCACTGCGGGTAAGTTCTGTTTTTCAGTTTTTACAATCTCATCCCTCATTCCTGCTTCCATGTGACTTGCATCATTTGGCATGACAATGTTATTATAGTCAGAGCTACTCTGCAATTTCATACCTGAGTCGGAATCATTACACTCATTCTTGATCTCACTGGGACTTAGCATAGAGCCAGGATGTACTTTAATATCACTTAGATGGTTAGTTGATGGGAAAATCTTTACCGTCAGACCAGGCACATCAATAGCTTTTTGGCTTTCTGTTTCCCCAAAATGTTTTTTATTCTGCAAGACTTGTAGGCTTTGTACCAAATCTGATTGATCTTTGCACTGCATCTCATCTGTTAGGCCATTACATTTAATTTGAAGACAGTCCTCCATTACCTCATGCAGCTGTTCAATATTTGATTTCTGGTCATGCTGAGGTATGCCTGTGCTGTCATTTGGATGCTGCAGCATGCTGTCTTCTTCTAAGCTTGTAGCAGTATGAAGTACAGGTAAGGAAAGTAGATTTCCCTCAGACTCTACACAGTCCTCCTGAGAAACATCTTCTGAAATCTCGAACTCAGCCTGCTGTACTTTACCACACAGTATATGTTGACTTTCTTGTTCACTTTTGACAGTAGCTGTCAAATTGGCTTCCAATGACATGGCATCCTTGGTAACAGTGTTTTTGTCAGACTCAAAGTGGTCACTCTGACAAGCCAGAGTAGAGAAAGGACTAAAGAAGTTTGCTTTGTTATATCCACCCACTGGTATAGCTGTATCCAGCAATACAAAGCTTTTTTCATCAGCATTCTGCTCCACTGAAATGTTATCCTTCAGGATATTTTGAGTAATAAGTACATTGTCATTCTTTGCTTGCTTCTCTTCATCATCCCGCATAAATTCAAGACTTTTGAAAACCACAGTATTTGGATCCTTGACACTCTTAATTGTGGATGACACTTCAGATTGTATAGGTGTAATATTAACATTTTTGTCTCTTTTACTTTCAGCATACACATTAGACTGATCTTTTCCATTAGCATTTTCCTTTATTTCTACAGTCTCACTATTTTGCTCAGATATGGTATAAGTTTGTTCTTGAGGAGGATCCGGTTGTTTAACACTATACTCTTGATTGTTAAAGCTTGTTTCACTTACTGGGTGTCGAAGATTTTCATGAACCGTGAGTGGAAGGAGAGAGGTAAACTCCACCACCTGGTTGGATATGTCATCAGAAGAGTATCCTGATCGGGTCCCATCCTTATTGCTTACATTTACAGAAAGGTTCCTCATATCTTGTTGGTTTAAAGGATGATCTTCACACCTTTGACTTGTTTCCCTCTTTATTCCCAGATTGGCATGTTCATTTTCTTGAACTCCACTTTTAATCCACAAAGTATTCTGTACCTGTTGATTATTAGCATGTACTGCAGGATCTTCTGAGATAGCAATCGGCTGTAAATGATCACAGCCTGGCAGTTTTTCACTAAATGCACTTAAGCTCGCATTCAGCTGAGTCCGCTTCTCTATGGATGAATTTCTCTTTACTTCTGTGTAAAGAGAGATAGGAGAGGAGGGGTTTGTCAAGCTACACGCAATTGTTTTGCTGCTCTTTAAAGAAGGTGAAGCTAATTCAGCTGGGTCCTGTGTCGCAAAAAAGACAGTTTCACCTTTTTGCTGCGTTGCCACCGGTGTCACTGTGTTGTCATGGAGAGGATGTGTCCTGTTTTCTGTCAAGGACACCCCTGTATTTTGGGTTGGCTGCTGATGAAGTGAAGTCTGTGCTCCTCCCCTTTCTTTCCCTCTCTCCTCCTTTTCATTTGCTTCAGTTTGTCCCTCTCTTTTTCCCTCTAGTGACTCGGTGCTCTTTTCCTTCCAGTCACGTCCATCATGCAGCACTGGTGAAAAGGTACAGCTCACCATCCAGTTCTCAACACTGACTGTGTCTGTCTCCTCCCCGAATGGAGAGCGAGTGTCTGTCTCCAGGGAGCAATCAGCTGGCTGATCTCCATGCTTTATTTCTTTTTGTTTATTGTGGAATGGCGTTTTATTAATGCATTCCAACTCAAACAATGCTACTTCATCCTTACCATCATTTGCTTCTGAGAATTTCACTTCTGGAAAATGTACAGACTTTTGGTGAGTTTCTTCTGAAACAGTTTTACTTTCTTTTCCCTCACAATTCATATAATCATTTATCTTTGGTAAATCTGGCATTTCTATTACATCATTTTCCTCTGATGTCTTTATCCCTGTCGAGGTTATATGGTAGGTATCTCCAATTTCCTTTTCCCTTGCTTCCTTAAATTCTATCATTTTTGGCTTCGTGGGTGTTGTCAGTGGCAACATGAAGTCATCAGTCGTTGCTGCAGTCTCTGCAACGGCATTTTCCTCCTCCTTTCTCTCATCAGCACCAGTTCTGCTCTGAAAACACATTCTCCCCCGCATAACACTATGTGTGCCAACTTTACTGTCTATTAAAAAAACATCCTCCTCATTCTGTGGATTTAGTGAGCTTACCCTGTTTCCTTGTTCAGACTTATGTTTACAAGCTTTACCATCAAAATGAATGGCAGTGGTTTCAGCTGATGCCTTTAAGACACTATTCTCTCGTTCAACATGCTCTATTAATCTATGGTGTACTATTTCAGAATCGACCTGCCTGTAATCATGCTGTTGCTTGATGTCATGCAGATGGTCAAATGTGGGGGAAGTTATATCGTCCTCCAGCAGGGTAAGATGAGCCTGATAAAACTCTGCCTCTGGAGATATTGAGTGGATGTATTTTGTGCATTGATTTTCCAGCTGTCCTGAGACACTTAAGTTTACTATCTGATTTTCTTCTTCTGTTTTAAGATCAGTGATAGTTTCGTTTTGACTGGTTGTCTGTGTAATGACTTTCAAGGGCTTCTCTGACTCCAACATAATCTTTTTGTTTTCTTTTATTCCAACCCCATTATCTGAGATTAGTGACTTTAAACACACACTTGTACCATCTGGTCTTGAAGCACCATCAAGTGAAGTAAAAGCTGACATAACAGTTGTTTCTGTTTTAGTGCATTTCACTACGGTGGTAATGCTTTGTTTGATATTTTGCTCATCTTGAACACATTTTGTATACATTTCCTCTGTATCCTTGGTCTGTGTTTTATCTACACCCATGTCATGTAAGTGATCACAATCTGCTAACACAACACTTTCTGTTGAAGGCTGATTTTTTTGTACATTACTTGCCTGCATTTCACTGACCGTCTCTGAATCGGAGTTGTTTATCCACAATTGTTTGTGACTCTTGTCAGATTCATCTGTTGTTTCTTTTTTAATCTCTTTTTGATAGTCTGACTTCGGTTCACTGTCCGATTTTTTACTGCCATGTAATGCACTAATCATTTCCTGACAAACAATAAGTTGTTCTTTGATTTCCTTACTGTTTTTTTCTGTTTGCTCATTCTCAAGTACATAATCTTTGACACTAAACATAGCCTCCTCTGTACAAGATGTTTCACTGTTTTTGTGCCCTTCATTTCCATAGCAACCCACATCACATCCTCTTTGGAATTCTGCATTTAGCAGTGAAGTCTGATTCTCTGTAATGTGACTAGATTGAGCAACCATCTCTGACAGATGCAGATCAATCTGATTCATAGCGCTTGGAGTGACCAAGTGGGAAGAGGTCCCCAAAACGGCCATTTGTTCCTCACATTCCTGAAATGCCTTTTGAAGCTCATGATCCAGTAGCAGAGCAGAGGACTGCTGAGAATTTACTTGACTTGCTTGATCAGGCAGAAGCTGTTGCACAGGTGTTGAAACGCTCTCGCCATCTTCACTATATAGAATTTATCAACAAAAATGTTTGAGATGGAAGCTGAAGACAAAAAACCACAATACTTCATCCTAATACTAGAGCCACAGCACACCATTCCACCACTTTTAACAAACTCTTCGATTGTCCATGCACAATCACAGCACTGCAAGCTGTTTCATCAATGCACATGGCAAAAAGTGCACTACAAGCACTTATTGTTCAGCCACGAATGCATGCACTTTCTGCCCATGACTTTTTAATATGCCATTTGCAAATTAAAAGCACAAGCCACGAGTTTTAGACACAGTGTTGTCAACATTATGCAAGACAGTGGTTAATTGAATAACAGCTGCCGAGTCACTGATCTGAATAAGGATTGTTCAGTTTTTCTATTACTCTACTGTCTTTTCACTTTTATCTTTCTTTAAAGCTGTATACAGAGTTAAGCTAATATTTGTCTAATGCATTTCTGCCTGTCATTTGGGTTTGCTCTTTGACTGCTTTATGTTATTTTCATAATGCAAACAGTAAGGTGAGAACATGTCTTTAAAAACAGTGATCCAAATGTGCAAGCAAATAGCTGCATACTTATCCAGATGTGGAAACAGGTATGTGTTTGTTGCAAGCCTTTGGCCGATCATAGATAAGTGTATTACGTTATGCCATGCCATAGAAAACCACTTAAATTTTCTCTACCTAGATCTCTCCAGCACTTACATTTTAATCCTTGGATTAATGTTAATGGCACCATTTTCTTTGGAGCTTATCCTGAAATATAAATCCACTGTTGTTTAAACAAGTAATAACACAGAAATACTTACAAATTGCTTTGCCATAAAATGTGCTCAGTGACTGGTTTCTAGAATATGAAGTGGTTAGATTTAAATAATCTGCGGTATATATTAAGAATAGGTTTCTGTCAAACACTATATTTCCTATTATAGCAGATTGACTTCATTCCAAGCTGTTCCTTTTTACGGCATGCATTTACTAACTCTTGTATATGCACTGTTATTCAAATTTATGCAGTGCATCAACAACTGTCTACTCCTTTTTTCAGTGGAAAGGAAACAAATAATTTAGTTTTTGTTTGTTTGTTTGTTTTTTTTTAGATAGTGTGTTAGTAAAAACATGTAAAAATATATTTATATAATTTATAAAATTGTGTGGTATTCCACACGGCTTGGTATCAGGACCCCTTCTATTTGAACTCTAGATGGCTTTTGATCTATATGCTGCATATTTAAAAGAAAGAAAGAAAAGAAATGCATATTATTTTTTTCATTTAGTGATCTATTTTACCTACTGTGCTTTTACACACAGAGCAAATTGTCCTCCACATTTAACACATATGTGCAGTGAAACACACAAACACACACTGAGTGAAGTGAGCACATGCCCAGAGAGGTGGGCAGCCTTGTATATGGTACCCGGGGAGCCATTGTGGTTAGATGCCTTGATCAAGGGCACATCAGCCATAGTACTTGGTTGGACCAGGAATCTAATGCTTATTTAGCAAGTTGTACTTACTATTTAGAACAAATACAGACCCAAAAATAACTACAAAGGCTTAATACACATATGATTTACAGTTTTATTATAATGATGTTTCATTCAGTTAGTTTAAAATAAAGTTTGTGATAAAAGTATAATATACAGTACATATGTATAATTAAACAAACAATTAAACATTCTTTAAAACTACAACCCTAGTATTTTAAAACGTCATATTAAAATGTAGGTTAATTGCACAACCCACTTTCAAAATTATGTTTATATTTAACAACGGAGAAAAAAGTAAAGTATGTCATAGCTGTCAGCCTTATCCAGGTTTCTTGTTAACTACCAGGTTTCCTCTGTTTTCCATGTAATTGCTAAGCTGTACCAACAGATGGTTAATTTGCTTTTACACTGATAAAGATCAATACTAATCTACTTATATCCACCCACCAACAGAGTAATAGAAAACCTCTAAAAAAAAAAAAAAAAAAAAAAAAAAAAAAAAAATATATATATATATATATATATATATATATATATATATATATATATATATATATATATATATATATATATATATATATATATATATTTTTTTTTTTTTTTTTAATATAAATATATAAAATTCAGGAAGTTTAAATATACCAGCTATTCACGTTTCTTTAGTATTTACGAAGTTAAACATTTGGTAATAGATACTAGAACTGTCAAATAAAAATTACAGCCTGTTAAATATTATACTGGATTAGACTGAGAGAGGACTTTAATAGTCTGTGTGTTGTTATAGTTATAGTTTATCAGTTTTATGTACTAAGATTATATATTTTTTTTTCTCCCTCAAAATGATGGTATTAATGTTTTCTAAAGGCCTTCTAACACTATGCCTTCACAGCTAACCTGATGGTAAACCAGGTAATTCCTAATTGAAACGGTACATATCAGTTGTTATAACATATTTTTCACTGCTAATGTGAGAAAAATTTAAAGCAGATGTGAGGACACATACATACACACAAAAACAGGTTTTTAAAAATACTATTCTATTTTATAGAAAGTTAACATAAATCAGACTGAGATATGTTTAGATTACAATTAACTGATAATCATTCCTCTCACTGAATGAATTCTAGGTGACATTTCTCTAATTACATTACACAAACTCGTTCTGCCTTGTATAAGATATCAGTGACTCTATTATACCCACACTTTCTCTTTAGTTACCCACATGCTCATGTACAGGCCTGCCAACTGCAGCTCTGCTCAAAGTTTCCAAAACACTGAGTCATCATTTGGTGGAAACTCATTGCCCATATGCAGTCTTATTAGGCCCTTAGAACATAATAAACTTGAGCCAGGAAAAAACGTTTAACACTTAGTGAATAAGTTTGCAGGAATATATATCTACTAGGCTATAAATGTATTATGCAGGAAACTCTCTGATTTATCATTATTGTTTTAACTTTGATTACACTCATCAGTCCTAACTTCTGTTCAGTGTTTAGGGTAAATAAACCAACATTGTCAGCCTGGTTCTTAAATTTTAATGGCTTGGACTATGTTACTACCACAATCACTCAATCTGATTTATAGTATCAGTTAAATGCTTCAAATCCATGATAAAGTTCATGATTTAAAAGTTAATGTTTACTTAAATTGCAGAAGATGGCAATAAAATCAAAATCTGGAGTAAAATGAACTCGTGATTACCAGGCAGTGTTTCAGTAAATCTGAGATTTTATCTTAACCTTAATATTACCTTAATATTAAAAATATATATATTGTAATCTTTCTATGCGATGTTTCACATAAGGCTACATATTTGTTTATGAACAGTTGTTCTGTGCTGATCAGTTTTAATATATAGTACAGTATAATCTAAATTTAAATTTGTTACAGGTTTACCAAAAGTATTTAGTGTAAAGTAATGTTTCCTATAAAAAATGTTTTGTTTCTTTTGTTTCTAAATCAAAGGTGTTTATTTTTTTATTTAATTCAGTTTTAATGGACTTTTCTTACCCAACAGGTTTTAACCTTGCAAGCTCAGCCAAAAAAAAAATGTTTATACACAGACACAGATTTCATTTATATTGTCTTTGAATCACTGATTTAAAACAGTTTTCCTTTAAAAAACCAAACCTTTACGTGTTAGATTACAACAATTATGCCTCATATTTTGTATGCTTTATATATACAAAAATCCCTAAGCCCACATTAAAATAGCTGCATTTAATGGAGCTTCAAACTCAATGTAAAAGCTTCTGTAAAATACGAGGTCAAAATGAAACCATCTGAATGAGATTCAAATGTGCTATTACTACAAATACAGAATAATACAATAGGTGCTGATATAGGTATTTGTATTTGGATTAAAAGCATAAAGATGTAACAAAATACAAATATTTTTTAAAAATAATAAATAAAAAATAAATAAAAAAAGAATTTGAGCAGACGTTATACCTGTGTCTATACATTGTGCAAGAAAAAAAGAGTGCACTATATTATAGGCTTTGACAAGCCATAAAAGTTATAGTTGTAGTGTTCAGACAAGTTGCCGTGTAATTATATACCAACACATTTTAAATTTATAGCCAACATAACACAACTGTTTAAAAAAAAAACACAAAGTAAAGCATATGGCAGTGACTGACAACTTGTGAAAGACCAATAACCCTTGCACTTACAATTAGGAATAAAAACTCAGTCTGGTACAACTAAATCTTAATTAACTTCAGATGTCCAAGTTGTCTGACTTGGTAAAATATATTAAAATAATTTAGCATGTTACACACAGAGTTAGAGTGGTTAGATGCACTAAGCTAATAGAAACAATGGCAATACAAGTTTTGAGAAGTAAACACTTTTGCGCACTCATAATTTTTTATTGTTCTTACATAAAAATATAAAACAAAAAGATTGTAGAATAAAAATAGTATTATTATACTATCAGACATTTCCCACTTTCTAGACCATGTATTCATCTATACAAATTAGTTTAGTTTATGTCACTTTTAATTATTCATTCATTCATTATCATCTTCTGCTTAATCCTCCACTAGGGTCACGGGGTGGGAATTTCAGGCACTTGGCAGATACACCCAGGACAGTGTGCCAATCTATCACTGGGCACACTCAGTTAGAGACACACACACACACAAACACACCCTATATGGGGCAATTTAGAGCATTTAATTTTACCTTGAATCCGTGTTTTTGGACTGTGGGAAGGAACCAGTGCACCCAGAGGAACCCCACACGAAAATGCGGAGAACAATGAAACTCCACCAGCAATGAGAGGCGAACATGCTAACCACTAAACCCCATACAGTACAGAAATATTCTCGTTTATATATTAAATGTGAAATAATAACATAAATATAGATGCTCTTCATTGACTCCAGCTCTGCCTTCAACACAATAATACCAGACATTCTGATTCCCAAGCTAGCCTATCTGGGGCTTCCACAATCAACCTGCTCCTGGATCAAGGACTTTTTAATCAATTATCCCAAGCAGGTAAAACTGGGCCCTCACTTTTCTTCCATCCGCATCCTCAGCACCAGCTACCCCCAGGGCTGTGTGCTGTGCCCACTTCTCTACTCACTCTACACATATGACTGCAGTCCCGCCCACTCAGAGAACATCATTGTGAAATCTGCTGGTGACACAACGGTGGTGGGACGGATAACTGGGGGTGATGAGGCGGCATACAGAGATGAGGTCCTTGGTATGTGGAGTGCAGCTAACAACTTGGCACTGAATACCACCAAGACAAAAGAACTCATCCTGGACTTCCGTCGAAACAAGGTCACCCCTGCCCCCCTGTACATCAATGGCGAATGTGTGGAGCAAGTGGAATCATTCAAATTCCTGGAAGTACACATCTCTGTATATCTCTCTTGGACAGTCAACACCTCTGCACTGGTCAAGAAGGCCCAGAAGCAGCTACACTTCCTGACGGTGCTCAAGAAAGAGCAACTACAAACAAGCCTGCTGGTGACCTTCTACCGGTTCACCATCAAGAGCCTGTTTTGTCAGTGTGGCACTCCAGCTGCACAGAGGCTGACAGAAGAACACTGCAGAGTGTGACCAACACAGCAGAAAAAAATATTGGCTTTTCCCTGCCTTCCATAACCTCTACAACTCCCGCTGTCTCTGCAACACCAGGAATATCCTAAAGGACAACACCCACCCCGGCTTCTACTTTTTCAACATGTTGCCTTCTGGCAGGCGCTACAGGTCCATTCTGGTCAAAACAAATAGAGTCAGTGACAGCATTACATTTTGCAACATTCACTATGCACTGGGCTCCAGATGTTTTTGAATTATTACTTATTATTATTTCCTTTATTTTTTTATTCTTTGCCTTGGCATGGCTTTTCTCTTGTATGGATGCTTAATTGAGCAAGTTAAAAGAATGTATGAAAATGTAGTAAATGTATATTTCCCTTAGACACATCTAAATCCTATTTTTTCTCATTTGCATAAACTCAATAAGGTCTGCTTTTATATACATTCAATGATAACTGTATGTCGATTAAATGGGTTTACTAATGAGAGGTAAGTAAATACCTCTCATTGTTTACAAAGGCTTTAAGAGATGATACATTTATATCCACTGTTCCATTTACCTGGTACAAATACATTACATACATTTACATTTAGTCATTTAGCAGACGCTTTTATCCAAAGCGACTTACAAATGAGAACATTACAAGTCAGAAGTTATGGAGTTATATTCGATGCTGCGGCCCCTCCCCCCCTTTATTTTTTTTTCTCTACAACAGGTATTTGTTAAAGAGATGCGTCTTCAGTAATTTCTTAAAACTGTTTAGTGATTCTGCCTTACGCACAGAGTTGGGAAGAACGTTCCACCATTTCGCAGTGGTGAACGCCACGGAGTGAGAATTAGCTCCTCGGTGAGGTGGAATCGCCAGGCGGCAATCATCACTTGAGCGAAGTGAACGAGTCGGAGTGTATTTTGAAAAAATATGTAATGTTTTAAAAACAGTGCAAATTTAATATTTACTCTATTTTGGCCATTTTTGATGTTGTATTCAGCAAAGAAAATGTGCTAAAGTACAATCAGTCAATCATGAAATGGGTTTTAATTTTATGAGTATATTTTAAATTATGATGATACATAACATTTGAACATAGACTAAAACCTTATGTACAAAACAAGATGTTTTATTAATCCAAAGACACTATGCAAACATTTGTCAAGGTGATTTGCATCTGATTTCCCTTGAACAGCAGCATGCTGAAACTTGCCCAAAAGTGCAAACATTTTCCTTAAATTTGCTTTCGCAAGACTTTGTCAGGAGTAGTCTGATCTGTGTGTTTGCATTTAACACAATTTAATGGTATCACAGGAAAATACATTTAAAAATAATCTGTGAGCAATGATGAAGGATTAAAAAATGACTTGCACAAACAGCAAGGCAGTAAATTATTTCACATACTGTACAAGGTGGTGTTATAAGGTACCTAGTGTGTTTGGACAGTGCTGTATCTGATCCAATTGTACCAATGCAACATAAGCTAACAAACCACTAACACCGCTCCAGAGTCACTGCAGTACTGAGAATCTTCCACCACCAAAATAATACCTGTTTTGTGGCGTTCATGTAAAGGTCCTGACTATTGCACAACAGAGTAAAGGGAACTAATGATGTATGCTGAGGAACAGATGAACAGAGTAGAACTTAAACTCAATGGACATTGAAGCGTATTTGATAATGTGAACAATAAATGTATATGTAAAATGTAATCACATTAACCGAAACATTATAGGTTCTGTCACAGAAAAGTATTTGTAACAAGTAGACAAAAGTGTCATGGTGTGTCTATTCATCAAAGTAAGATTGAAATAAAAACATTGTTATGGTTAAAACCATCTCATTATTTAACTATGAGTAACATTGCCAGAGTACAATATCATCTAATGACTGATTTTAGATGTTCTTTCATCCTTTGTATGTAAAACTGTTTGAGGACTGACTGCAGAACATTTTATTGTATGTGATTTGAGTCACTTTATTGTGATTGATCATATTATTTGTCTGTCTTATTATTTGTCTGTCAACTTTTGTTAGATTTCACTTTTTATGGAAAATATAGAAATAAATAGAAAAGAAGAGGCACACAAGTGATTTTCTGAAAAATAAAGCTACAGTTCTTTTTTTGTATTTTAATACTAAAAATGGTTAACAATATTACTAGTAATATTACAAATAAAATTATTTCAGAAAGTTGTTTTATTTCAGTAAGGTCTTTCTTCATTAGCATAACTTTTTGTTTAATGATTGAAATGGGGACTAGAGAAAGTTTTTTTTTTTAATTTGTCCACAAACTAACTACTAAAATCACAATAAGACTAGTATATCTAAAGTAAACCCAAAAAGCAAACATTTGAATTGCATTTGAACCTAAATTAATAAGTAAAATTATAATTATACAGATATTTTATTATACAGAAATAGCTTCATTGAATTCCTGACAATACAAGTCACACTATCCTGATTTTAACAATACATGTTGTAGTCAGGGCAAAAAACATTTAGTTTAAATTCAGAACAGCAACAAAGATGTAAAAGTAGGAAAGGGCTTACCTGAGTGAAGTCCCCCAGGTGAGATTGAGCTCAGTACTTAGATCAATGTCAGGCAGCAGATCATGGGGAAACTCCAGTTCCTCTTCATTTACACTCTGCCTCTCTTGAATACTTGTGTCAACCTCTGCCACAGATCCGTAACTGCATGGAGTGGAGTTGAATTCATGCTGAATTATTCCATTCTCTGCAGTGGTGGATTTCTCTTCCACTGGACTGACTTTCTCAGTGTGAACATCAACCTGATAGACACAACAAAGGCCATTAATAGTAAAAGAATAATCAAGTCCTGGGCGTGTATTGTAAAATGGTCATTGTCAATGAGATTACATTTCAAAGCTTTTGTGATAAACTTGTGTTGCTGATACATAACTACACATAAACCGATTAATGTGCCAATCAAACATAAGGTGGCATTTAACATCAAGAGATGTCACACCTTATGTCAACTTCATGCCCAATATAATTATTTCAATCACACCCCAATATTTAAGAATTTAAACAATCAAAATAAATTACAATGCATATTTAACACTTACAAGACAAATTAAAGCAGAGAGATGCATAAATATTTTTAAGGATAAAAAATTAATGCTGAGGTTATCACCTGTTTAGTGATGCTAATACATAGTTTAGAATAATTTGGGAACACAATTATTTTTGGTTCCAGATTGTCTATTCTAGGTTTTTAGCACTCCACTGAAAAAGGATTGACATGATTCAATATACTGACAGAGCCAGTTCAGCTGCTTTTCATTTTATTCATTACTTGAGCTATGAAACAGTCCCATCTAACCACAGTGCCATGCCAAAAACCATGGAGCTATTTACAAGCATCTAATCATATGTCGGCATGCTACTGCCGAGGTCTTAATGGCCAGGCTTCAGGGATATTTAGTGAATGACAGAGTAAATCTAGAAAGGCTCTGAAATCCATCCCTCTTATTTGCCTAGTACTGACCATAAGTACAGTTTACAACCAACAACACAGTGCAATAAGCTAAGCAAAAAAAAAAAGTCACATTATTTAACTTAGTAAAGAAGCGATATATCCAACAAATGCTGTTGCTATTGTGCATGAAAACTATGACTAAAATGTGTAAGTTTTGGTGTTGTTAAACCTATTTAGATATAATACTAATAAGATAATATGAATAAGCAGTGTTTCCCATCTTGGAATTAAAAATGATTCAAGCACAAACTTGAATTTCCTAAAAATTCACTTCTGCAATTTGAACCAATATATCTAAGCAAAAGCCATGCTCCAAAGCTCCATCACTTCCATGTGTTCAAGTGAGGTCATTAATGGCAAAAGCATTTACTTGGGTCGGCCCTTAATTCCAAAGTCAACCCACGCTATTCAGAGCTCCTGCAGCTCTAGTTTTCCAAATTAGATTTTCTTGATGAAATTATATTAAAAATATAAATAAATGTGTCTAAATAACACACATGATAATGATAATGTGCAACTCATGACTTCAACAATTTTTATTTATTGAAGTTGCCAATTAGG
The DNA here is from genome assembly GCA_019802505.1 of Corydoras sp. C115. Taxonomy (NCBI): domain Eukaryota; kingdom Metazoa; phylum Chordata; class Actinopteri; order Siluriformes; family Callichthyidae; genus Corydoras; species Corydoras sp. C115. The sequence continues at coordinate 15,430,948 of JAFMOC010000007.1, forward strand.
AAGGAAAACAATACTTTTTGCTTTGAAACTGAAACCTGTGGTGCATTCAGAATACATTCATTCATTATCTCCCGTTTTATCGCGGTGGGTTTCCCCATGCCCATCCAGGGGAGAACATCTCGGGCGCTGGGCAGATACACCCAGGACAGGGCGCCAATCCATCGCTGGGCACACACTCACTCACACACACACACACTCTATATGGGGCAATTTTGAGAATTCAATTGACTTGATCCATGGTTTTTTTTTGGACTGTGGGAGGAAACCGGAGAACCCGAAGGAAACCCACGCGGACACGGGGAGAACATGGAAACTCCACCCAGATGGGGATTCGAACTGGGAATCCCTAGTGCTGAGAGGCAAACGTGCTAACCACTAAGCCACCGTGCCGCCGCATTCAGAATTTAAATGTAAAAAATTATAATAATTTTGTCTTTTCCCCACACAATGCCAGCCTCTTGTTATTTCTGTTCCATTTTGAACCTCATTTGCATTATGTCTTCAAACACCTGTTTTCAGTGTAGGATGCATTTTACACCTGTACAATTTCAGCACAAACAAACTCATGTTAACTGCCCATGTTAGACAAATATTTGAAAGCAATGCTTAAATCTTTTACTCCATGCTGTTATATCAAATTAAAACACTGCACCAATGTGATGCTAAAGTCCCACATAAGAGTGAATGTACAACTGATAGTATTTAACATATATTAACCATAGAATTGTTTATATTATAATAAAAAACAAAATGAAACTAATCTGATGTATGATGTCTGTGCTAATTAGACAACAGCAATTAAACAAGGAGGAAGAAAAAAACTACAGTTTTTTTTCAGTCATCGTGACCACAATGGGCCTTTAAAAGTCAGAAGACACAGGGTTTCCTGTGAAGAAACGAGTGTTTTACTGCTCTTTTTTAATAAAGTGATCTGTTTTGCCTGCAGTGGTTACACACAGAGGAATATGTCCTTCACATGTAATCCATCTGTACAGTGAAACACACACATATACACACACTGAGTGAAGTGAGCACACGTGCCCGGAGCAGTGAAGAGCCTTGTACAGGGTGCTTGGGAAGCAATTGGGGTTAGTCCTACAGCCATAGTACTTGGCGTGATCACGAAGGTTGGTTCCTTAACCACAAGTCTACAACTGCCCCATCACTGCTTTTCACCATAATAGCTCGAGAAACTTGATCTAAAATAAAATGCCTTACTAAAGCAGCTTTACTTAAACACTTTTTAATAAAATAAATATTTTATACTTCTTCTATATATATATTCTGCTTTTTTGAACTATTTGAACTTTTTTGAACTATTTTCATATTCCTTAACATTCACTTATGGTGTGAATAAGAATTGTAAACATGTTTAATTAATCAGCCATAAAGATTTCTCACTAGAAAATACTAACTTCAAATACTAACAAAAACAAGTTACCTATCTATACTCTATACTACCCTGAGAACAGAGAGAACAAAAACTAGCACCACTGAATTCAGATAACTTATTGTCCACAAATAATATTCTTCTAATGACCCACATTGTGTCGATGGATAACAATCAGCTCCTGAGTCTCTACATTAATGTTTGAAAGCTAAACAGGGAGAAGTGCTTGGCTTTTGCATTTGGACCCACTGTTTCTGCAAATGTGAAAACAACCCACATGTGGTCTGCCCTATAGTGTGTAAGCCCATTATCCTCTATTTCAGTGGCTTGTTACAGCCCAAGCCACACATATGTTACCATGGCAGCAGTAATAATCCCAAACACAGAGGGAATTGGTACTGAACTGGTATATGCACTTAAGGTGGGCCTTTTATTCTCTTTACAAAGGCTTAATCATCTTCACATATAGTGTTATTTAAACAATCATTTTCTAAGAAGGTATAAAATGGCTGTTTAAACATCACTATATATAGCTATGTAAAGTATATATTTAAACTAATACAGTGTATAGAATTAAAATCTGTACACCAACAATGAATCCTAAAATTTTTACACTATTTTTTTTTTTTTTTTTAAGGTGGGAATTTACCCAACATGATGACCTATTAAAATCACACACTCACCGTAGCATGCAGAAACAAGGGAGTGTGAACGGCAGAAACCTGTTATGATGCAGGTGGCCCAGGACTGCAGCACATGTGTACTCCTCATTCAGCTCCTCCTCTTTGCTCCTAATGCGCTCCTACAACTCCATGCTTTCTTTCTGAAGGTAGATGTATATATATACACCTACACACACACTTTACCAAGAGTGTGTGTCTGTGTATGTGAGAAAAAATTCAGGTCTTCATGGACAACCCTTCAAAACTGAAGGAAGAAAAGTGTGCCGGCTCCGTCCTTCTCTAGTTTGTAGGGCAAATACAGGCAACTTCAGAAAAGCCCTCCCCCTTCTCTACACTCTTTCAACATAACATTCATCTGCTCCCTCCCTCTGTCTTCCTGTTGCCCCTCCCTCTCTCTCTCTCGCTCTCCTTCAATCTCTTCCTGCTGCAAAGGCTGAGCTGCAGTGTGACACTCCTACTGCAGGTGAATGCTGGGAAATAGGCCAAAGGTCATCTTTGCGTTCTCTGTTTGACCTTAAAGATACTATGAAACTTACTGCAATGATCCGTTTATAAACACACAAGACTGTCTGTCTTTTTTTTTTTTACCAGTTATTTGCTTTTGGCTTTATTTTTAAGACAAAGTGACCAATCAGGTTTGTAAATAAACAGAAGGTAATGGTATTTGTGGGTGGGACTAAACATACTGTACTGAACTGTACACACACTCCCTCTTTCTTTCCCTCTCACACATACATGTAGCAACTGGTACAAATACATATTGATTACACTGTTGGGCAGAACATACAGCAAAGTGTTTTCATATCGTAGGAAAACTTCAGTATTTTTTTACATTTCTCACATTTCAAACATCATATGATAATGTATGAAGTGGTTTTAAAATATTTTATATTTTGCCTTTGGATAATATTTATTATAATTAACATATAAATAAATACTGGTAGCAGTAGTTATTTAATAATATTTATAAAAAGATGCTACATTATTCAATACAATACAATACAATATTCAATACAATATTTATTCACTGTAACCATCACATAATGATACATTTACATTTGGGCTTATCCAAAGCCACTTACAGAGCGAGCACAGGGTTGGTCATACAGCATCCCTGGAGCAATGAGGGTTAAGGCTCTTGCTCAAGGACCCACAGTGGTAACTTTAGAGCAGAACTTTAGAGAGATTTTTTTTTTTTCATATTGATAGCCCAACACCTTAACCACTCAGCTACCACTCTCTACTATGGAGTGGATGTCCAATGAATGCAACGTTCCAGTAGTATCTTAGAAATAAAAAACAATTATATTTTTTTATAAATAAAAAATCAAGTCACCATTAAAGTATTTAGTATGAGGTAAATGGAAATCTTGCTTTAGGCTAACGTACTCTGAAGTAGAAAGTTCTAATATGTGTTCTACTATGTGTTTCATGCTAACCTAGTCCAATTGTCTGTTCAAATGTAAAATTTGTTTAGATTACAGCAAAAAATTGGATTCTTGTGATATTTCAATGAGCAGGCTCCATAGTAAGACCAGCACTACTGGATGCCAGAAGAATGTAAAATAACGTCTACACTAGACTATTTTTACTTTTGAACTTTGCTTTAAAACAAAAACAACTTTTGTTCAAAAACAACTTTTGTTTGGAAATTTTGTTCAATATCGATGGAAGTCGAGACTAATACAGGAAATTCACATTACATGGTCATTTAGTACAATTCGCATATGTATCCCAGTTAGGTGATCAAATAAACAATGACAGATGAACATACATATATATACAGCATATATCCATATATATATATATATATATATATATATATATATATATATATATATATATATATATATATATACACACACACACACACACACACCATCCATTATCTTCAGCTTTATCCTCTAGTAGGGTCACGGGGGGTTCCCCATGCCCATTCAGGGGAGCACGTTTCAAGGCACCAATCTATCGCTGGGCACACACTCACTCACAAAGACACACTCTATATGGGGTAATTCAATTGACCTTGATCCATGTTTTTGGACCGTGGGAGGAAACCGGAGAACCCGGAGGATACTTATTATACTTAGTTTTAAGTATCAAACTTTCTACTTCAGCTGTCTAATGACAAAAACAGTATTCACGCTCTCTACATATGTGCAAAAAAAGAAAACATTTAAAGTTCTAATATACACAGTGAACCTGATTTCATCAAATAACATTACTGGCCCAAAAATTCAGGTGTCTTAATATGATTTCTAGAAAATTCAATAATGACCTCTCTGTGCTCAAAGATTTTAGGGTATGCTGTTTCACTGCACAATGTAATAATCAGATAACCTTTAAAATTATTGAATTTTTTGTGGCCATAGAGCAACACCATTATTAAATTAGGACCCAAAGAGCTGTACTTAAAACGTAGATGTGCTAACACATTTTACATACTGCTCTCCTGGCTCTCATTACTATGATACTGAAATATCCTATTGCCCTCATTACTGCGTTCCCCATGACTGACTCTGAACGAAGCTCATGGAGCCTTTGCAAAGCACATGCTCTGGCAGCAGACTTTCCAACACCCAGCTGTGTTGTGGTTATTGTTGCTATTTGTTCCTCTTAACTGTCCCAATTACGTTCAACATGCACCAACTTCTCAAGCCAAGCTGTCTAAAACATTTCAGATGATAAAACCATGCACATGCACACAGTCACACACTTCATAAAAATCGGTAAAGGGCCTTAAAGCCAAGTGCAGCCCACTAGTACCTCATCAGCTGATACAGTCTTTGGTTCCTGAGGAGGAAAAAGCACTACGCTGTCTGTTACGCCCTCCTGTGGCAGGACACATGGGTGGTAAACATAAGAAAGCTCAAACATACTGTACACCCCATCTAAAGATATAATATTAGCCATCAGCTCTAAGAAATAAACTGCTGTACTAGAGAACCAAAAGTGAAAAGAGAGTTTGGGAAAAGCAAAGACTGGCTTAGAACAACAGCAGCAACCTGATCCTATTAAGATAAGCCTTGAACAGTGTAATAGTGTTTCTTTACTGGCAGTTCAACATACATGAAGGAATACTGCTGAGTGAAAAAGAACAAGGTCAACATTTCCACTGTGAGTGTAGTTTTTTTTTTTTTACATTTCCATTTATAAAAAATAGTTGCTGTATTAAATTCAATCCAATATCTTATGAAGTTAAACTCTGAAAACCATTGGATAGTTGCTGGTGAAAAATATATACACATTCTGAGAGTTATAACTGACTCTCACTTTTACTTCTTTTACAGTTTTACTTCTCTAAACAAACTAAAAGAAATAACAGCAATAAACCAAGAGCAATACAGTTCTGCTAGCATTCATCTTCTTACCGGCAAGTCGGCAGAGCTGTTCTCATTTCCCATGGTGCAACACCTCACACCAATATCACACTCCAACAGCACTGGTAGACTAAGGATCAATGAAACAAAAGATTATGTAAAAAAGAAAAAGAAAAAAAAAGAAAAAAGGAAAGAAAAAAAAAAGGCGGCTAGTGACAATAGGTGACCCCTTGTCCACTAAGATGCATTTTTTCGTTTGGTACAGAGCCATAATGACCCATAATGCAAAGTAGAACCCATGACCCTGTCTCATGAGAGTTTTTTTTTCTGTTTTCAGTAAAGCAATAATTATCTGATAAAGGAAAAATCTAATAGTTATCTTTTGCACAAAGTAATGTATAATATATGATAAATTATATAGAAGGTGCAGGGCATTAGAGCTTTTGACACAGCAATGACAATCCCAAATCAGAAAAAGTTGGGACTCAATAAAGATAAAAAAAAACAATAAACAAAGATTGGAAAGTATTTGGCTTAGTGGTTAGCACGTTTGCCTCTCAGCGCTATTCCTGGTTCGAATCCCCATCTGGGTGGAGTTTCCATGTTCTCCCCGTGTCCGCGTAGGTTTCATCCGGGTTCTCAGGTTTCCTCCCACAGTCCAAAAACATGGATCAAGTCAATTGAGTTCTCCAAATTGCCCCATATAGAGTGTGACTGTTTGAGTGAGAAGTCGCATTAATTTTTCTGGACTTGATGACATCTAGAATGAACCTTCACACAGTAGTAACCTGTATTGTGGTCAGGTGAATCAGTATTTTAGGTATTTTTGGAAGAAGTGCTCCTCATCAAAAACATAACAGATTATCCAGACAGTTATTAGCCAATAAAAGTCCAAAAGATGGGGTCTTTCGTGGTATGCGACTGTTTCAGTGCCCTTAACAAATTTAATGTACATATCTACAATGGTAGTATTAATGCAGAAATTACATTAATATTAGTGTAATATATTCTGCCTTTAAAAATTCACCCTTTCCAGTTCACACAAGTGATGCTAGCTAGATCTAAAACAAAGTCACAGGAAATTCCTTTAAAAAAATAATAAATGCAAACCATTGTGAAAGTCCAAATCAGATTCACTTTTGTACATATATGCCAAAACATAAGGATGATGAGGAATAGGAATATGTTCAGAAAGAAAAAAATATCTAAAAATATAGATGAACAAACAATCCAGTACAAATTCAAGTGCGACATAGTGTCACTTTCACTAAAAGACCCACATCCAACCCATAGACCAAAACTGTAATCATTTAGAATAGGAAATAAAGGTGAAGATATGAATTAAGAAAATAATACAACAACATGTGATCAGACATGGGCAGAAGATAAAACCATAGATTTATAGGTCTATCAAGATCTGATAAAGCGACCACATAGATTTGTTATATGCCATAAGGAAATATCAGAGCTGACACACAGAAAGTGAAATTTATACCCAAGGGAAACTTTTGAACCTTAATTTGGCTACCATATTAATTTGTGTTTGTATTTTAGAATCATCTATTTACAAAGAATTATATTGACAATCACATATTATTGGCGGCACAGGATCTGTTATTTTTTATATAATATATACAGTATAATATAATTTAATATAATTATTCATTATATTTCATAGCACTGTTCTTATCCTTTATTATAATTATTCATTATGCAGATACACCCAGGACAGGGCACCAATCTATCACTGGACAAACACTCACACTCATAAACTTACACTCACACTCACACACACTTTATTTATAGATGCATAGACACAATTTAGAGCAGTCAATTTACCTTGATGGCTTAGTTAGCACGTTCGTCTCTCACCGCTAGGGATTCCCGGTTCGAATCCCCATCTGGGTGGAGTTTCCATGTTCTTCCCGTGTCCACGTGGGTTTCCTCCGGGTTCTCCGGTTTCCTCCCACAGTCCAAAAACATGGATCAAGTCAATTGAATTCTCCAAATTGCCCCATGTAGAGTGTGTCTGTGTGAGTGAGTGTGTAGCCTGCGATTGGCGCCCTGTCCTGGGTGTATCTGCCCAGCGCTCGAAACGTTCTCCCCTGGATGGGCATGGGGAAACCCACCGCGACCCTACTAGAGGATAAAGCGGGAGATAATGAATGAATTTACCTTGAATCCATGTTTTTGAACTGTGGGAGGAAACCGTAGAACTTGGAGGAAACCTGTGATCAAACATTTGTATAAGACTGTGTATGCAGTGTAGTTACTACATTTCGAGGAAATGAGGTTCATTAATTTTTTTTTAAATACTGTTGGAAATATCTGCATATAAATTCTAAGCATGTACAGAATTAAGCAAAGATTGTTTCCAATATGGTAACTGTGTATTTATTACAAGCTATTGATGTTGGTTTAATAAAGGCTCAATATATGGGATTATCCAATTTGGCCTAAATTCTAAAACATGTAGTGAAGACATGTTTTAAAAAGATGATCAGTTTGTGATTTTGAGGGAAACATAGCATGGTGTACATCATAAACCTTTAAGACATCAACAGGTAAAACACTACCATCAGCATGTCCAAAGCTTATACTTATCTTATACTTGACTCTGTGATGCAAAATGACCTTAAATAGTCAGGCTTTTATTTCTTTTTTTCTCTTTTCCTTACAGCCCATACAGCTGAACTAATGCCAACCAATTGCTGACATCTGGACAAATCTAAACAAACACTCCTTAAATCTCTTTAAACTTGTTTAAAGAGTGAGCGCCACATTAAAAAATGTGCTAATTAGTTGCAGGAACCATATAGGAACTGTGTATTTATCCATCCCACTTCCAGTAAGAAGCAATCAGTGAGAACTGCAGAGGTCTAACTTTAGGAGAAAATTAATGGAAAAACTTTTATAATTGTGGAAACATTTCCATCCATCATACATTCCATAATTTGACTTTATACCACCTTCTTAGAATTTTTTTAGGAATCTTTAGTTAAAGGAGAAAAAAAACATTTTCCGTTATGGACATTTAAGAATTTCCAAAATTTCCAAAAAAAACAGTGCTTCTACTTTCTGTTAACTTGCTGCAGTAACAGCCTAAAAGCACCCACAGGGACCATCCACAAGACTTCAGCAAATAAAACTTAAATCTGTTCATAGACAGACAGACAGACAGATACACACACACTTTTTTTTTTTTCTTTTTTTTTTTACATCATGGTGACTTTTTAGTCTTACAGTCATTTCTGAGATTACTTACTCAAACATTAACCATTATTACCATGCAACTTTAAAACTAAATGACATTGTGGGGACCAGCTAACTGTAATTACAATTAAATTAGGTCTCCATTACACATGCTCCATGCCCATTCAGGTAAGAATGTTTCAGGTACTGGGCAGATCTAATCTATCAGGACACACTCATTCACACAGACCACTAACCATCCTATATCAAAGCTGACTGCCTAAAAAATACATAGGTGACTGCCTATACAAAATACAAAGCTGACTGCCTATACAAAATCATAGGTGGAACTATTAATAGCCATGCATTATTTTAATTGTTTACAGTATGGTATGAGCATGAGAGTGATTAGAGATAGAGACACAAAGAGTGATTAAATTTCATATTTGTTTTGTCAGGAAAAGAAAAAAAGGCAGATAAACCTTTTGTGCTTTGTTAACAATAATTTGCTCGTGTGATGATGCTTGCTATTAAATTAATAATCAATCCTCCTTTTCTGCTACAGGGATTGCCAAGATGTTAAAACCCCAGATTAATGCAAAAGCATGGTGACTGGTAAGCACAGTGGTTGGTGCACCTCCCTCAGTAAGGCTTTCTTTGTGGATGTATTTCTAATGTCTTTGGGTTTACTCAGTAAACTGCAATTTCCTTACACAGACACCTGAAGACATTCTGGTAGGTGAAATGACTATACTAAATATATATAACTAATATATATTATCTCAATATAATGATACCAAATTAACTTTCTCATACAAACAGTATTTCATACTGTAAAAACTGGTCTATGAACCGTTCAAATGTCAAACAACACAATCCCTTAAAACCAGAATAGATACATTTTGTCCACAAGGCCACTACTGGGAACTGAGATTGTTTATGTAGGTGCTTAGCCATGTGACAAGACAGCACCAGCAAGCATGGCTCTGAATATGAAACACATTATAAATAGAACCTGTTCCTGACATATCTACACCAGGGCCTGCGGTACTCATCTTTCCTTCTGGATCAGGGGCATGTGGTTTCCTCTGTTACCTAAATAAGCTTTCTAACAGCTACATTGTCATTTCCTCTTGCACGATAACAGTCATCTGTATACAGCATAAGTTCACTCGAACCTGTGTTTCTGTAAATATGACATGACATTTGCTTATGCAATGTGTCTGAATGAATGGAATGGCATTTCATCACATGGTATAGGGTATGAATGTGTCTTTGAATGTTATCATTTCAGTGTTGCTGATTATTGGTCTGTGGTGAATAGTTGCATTTTATAATAATAAATGTAATCCCACATATAAAGAATATTCTAATTACATTACACATCATTTTATCATGATGTATACAGCAGAATAATAACTCCTATGCAAAAATTGACACCTCAAATTATTTTATTTTCATATTTTTAAGTTGGATATTTCATCTATAGGTAAAAGAACTCGTAAAATATTTTAAAGTACAGTTACTACTTGCTACATTTAATATATTGGGAAAAATAACACAATTTGATTTATACAAAAGTAATTTAAGTTATAAAAATTTATTAAATTAGAGTTAAACAAGAAAATTTATATTAAAATTATATACATCGAAAGAAGTCATATTCAAATATGTTTATTATAGAGGACGTTTTAATGTGTTGACATTGAAAACCAGCAAATTATGTCATTGTAGCAGGGGTGTCCAAGCATTTGTGTAAGACAGTATGATTCATCCCGAGAATCACCCATAATTTTTGAAAAATTATTTATTTAATGTAAATGTATTAAATAGTTTTAAATGACATCACAAATTTGTTTTGTCTATAAAGTAAGTATACTGTAATACAGTAAAAGATCTCACAAAAAGGCAATAACCAAGAACACATTTATGATGTAAATAAAGCATGAGTATATTTACTTGTTTAATGTTATGTTATGTAATGTTTACCCACCTTAAGAGACCCTTACACACATCTCCTCAGCCCATGATTTCAGAAGTAAATGATATGAATGCTAAACTAACAACTGGGTTCCTATAACTCTTCTGAGGAACTAGGCACAGAAGCACTATATCTGTACCCACTGCTGAGTAGGTGACGTATAAAGTAGTTAAAATGGGAGTCAGCTATGAGAGGAAGACAGGGCAGAGCAGGGGCTGAGAGTAGGGGGGTGGGGGGTATGTTTTCTCTTGTGGAGTGTGATGACTGAGTCAGCTGGAAAGAACAAGCCACTAGGTAACATTGTAAACAAGCATCAGCCCAAAGTCCAGTGCTGAGAGTCTTAACATTATGTAATATCACGTCATACTTTACTTGACTGCTGAACTGTGAAAAGGTCTTGAATCCTACCATACAGAAACCCCTGAGGCAAGTAATGTGTGTTACAGCCCTGTGCTCACCTTGTAAGTCGCTTTGGATAAAAGCGTCTGCTAAATGACCAAATGTAAATGTATGTAAATGTAAGTAATGTATCTCTAAATGAACTAATCACATAATCACAACTTAATACTCTTAATTAATGAAATCAAACAGTAAGACTTTGGTTATGTCATTGACACACTGGAAACGTTTATTTTCAACAACTTTGTCAATGTTCATTCATTCACTCATTATCTTCCGTTTAATCCTCTACTTGGGCTGTGTGGGGGGGGGGGGGGCCTTTCGGGTGCTGGGTAGATCCATCCAAGACAGGCCTCGAATTTCAACCTCACTTTAGCACACACTCACTTACACAGCCACACACACTTTCAGAGGCAATTCAGAGCATTCAATTAACCTTGAGGTGAACGTACCATCCTTTACCAATATTAATTCATTTTCTGTTATCTATTTTAAAGTGGTTAGCATGTTTGCCTCTCAGCGCTAGGGATTCCAGGTTCGAATCCCCATCTGAGTGGAGTTTCCATGTTCTCCCCGTGTCCGCGTGGGTTTCCTCTGGGTTCTCCGGTTTCCTCCCACAGTCCAAAAACATGGATCAAGTCAGTTAAGTTCTGCCCCATATACAGTGTGTAAATTGCCCCATATACAGTGTGTATGTGTGCCCAGCGATATATTGGCGCCCTATCCTGGGTGTAATAAAACGTTCTCCCCTGGATGGGCAAGGGGAGCCCCCCCCCCCCCCCCATAATGGATGAATGGATGTTAAAGTGGTGTAAACATGTAAAAGGGCTGTGACTTAAAAGTTAGCATGATGGACGTTAATTAGAGGTATTTAACACACCTTCAGACCTCTCATATCGCTAACCACATGCTGCCTTAATATGACGGAGTATGTCATGTTATAGAAAGAGTGATTCTGAAGTGACAGGAATGTGTCTTTTGTGACAGCCACCAAAACAACAGAGTTATTTAAATGTAATTTTATTGCAGTACTATAATTAACATCTGTTCCTGTGCATAAGAAATCCTGTCTCTGATCCTTATTATGTCTCAACATGTCACGTTTACTTAATATGATTATTGTTACATCACCATAATTTTAGTTTTGAACATGCTATTTATTAATCACCTATGTATGTTTATAAGTATGGGGTAATAAATGGTAAAGAAATCCATCCATCCATCACCTTCGTTTTTATCCTATACTAGGGTTGCGGAGGGTTCCCCATGCCCATCGAGGGAAAAATATCCAGGACAGGGCACCAATATATCGCTGGCCACACACAAACACACACACACATTGTTCTTAATTCCTGAAATTTTAAGAAGTAATGTCAGTATATTCCAAAGTATAAGAATTCTTCACTGCAGCACATGTCTGATTGGTTTAAACAACTGTTCATATATACTCTTGTGTCAGTGGCAGGGGTCACAAGTCAATTTGCCCCACTCACCAGTTGTATCACCTTATGAATGAGATTAGCCATTGCCACTCAAAGAACACACCAGACAGATCGCCAGTTTATCGAAAGACAGACAGACCAACACTTTCGATTACATCTGGGTCAATTTTCTATTGCTAATTCACCTACAGCATTATTTTTTGAAAACAATAGGATTGACCAGAACATGCAAAAAAAAAAAAGGAGTACATGCAAACATCAAACAGAAAGGACCTTGTTCATCCAGGACCTTCCTGTTGTGAGGTGAGAATATAACCACTGCTCCCCTGTGCTGCCTCATTCATTCATTCATTCTCTTTCATTCTCTTTGCCCTGTGTAGGCTTGATGGCTTTGCTGGAACAGTTCACAGAGCTCAATGAGCAAAAGCTGAGGAATTACTCGAACAGTTCACCACAGAGCAGACACATATAAAAGCATAACACATTCACATGTAGGAGGGAGCGACTTAGTGTTCCAGTTTAACTTTAATCCTGTTAAAAGTTTTAATGAAATGCTTAAATCTGATGTTATCTTCATTCATTCATTCTCTTCCACTTAATCCTCTACTAGAGTTGTGGGTGGGGGGACGTTTCAGGCATTGGGCAGATGAACCCAGGACAGAGTGCCAATCTATCGTTGGACACACAAACACACACACACACTATATGGGGAAATTTAGAGCATCCAATTTACCTTGATCCATATTTTAGCCTATGGGAGGAAACCCACGCACACACAGGATGAACAGGGAAAATTCCAACCACATTGGGATTCTAACCTGAATCCCGTCACTGAGAGGAGAACATGCTAAACACTAAACCACTGTGCCATCCTCTGGTATTATCTTGATAAAGAATCTTTCACACACATCAGTTTCTGTTTGTTTACCACCGCAGATAAACCTCCAATCCAGGAGATCATCCTTCCATTTCGAATCACACCTTTCAGCAGATCTTCTTCAGTGTAATGCTCTACATGGAGTGGGTCTGCTCCAGCCCTCCCTCTTTTCTCTTCTCTTGCTGGGTTGCTATCGTTTTTTTTTTCTCCAGCCATAGCTGCAACAGGCCACTCTAATTTCCAGTACTCTACTCCTGCCCTCTTTTCCTAACACCATCAGCCTCCTCACGCACAGGTGCACCATACTCCTCTCTGCACAACCATTGTGATCGAGATCCTCCCGACATTTCATCAACACGTAACAGATTTCTCTCCTTAATCTTTCTTTCTTTCATGTCCTGCTGCATCGATCTGGATGTGTGTGTGTGGTACCTGGCTGCGCGCGACTCCTATGCAGCTCCCCATCCTGTATTCCATGTCCTCCTGCGGGGAGGAGACGGCCGCGCTACACGGTTTGCAAAAATAAGCTCCGCAGAACTGCATCGCATCTGTGGAAAGATGACATCGCAGCGCTGCCCAGAATTTCAGTCAGCGATGTAGAGCAAGAGGATGCGAGTGGGTGAGAAAGCCCTAGTGGCCCGTGCATGCAAGTGTGTGACAAAAGCTTCGACTGCACCAAGGTAGGGGTGCAAAGTGGGACATACAGCTTAGCGCTGTTCAAAATCTCACATGCAAAACCAAGCAGGGTGGCTTTGCTTTCCTGCATTCAGAAAGCATCAGCATCCCCTACTGAAACAAACGAGATGAGGTGGGGATACAGAATGAGAGCTACAGTGAAGGTGAAAGGACAGAGTGCAAGAGCACATGTCTGATTTTAAAGGCACCACAGTCACAGTGTGAATCCTATTAACAGGCTTAAAGAAAATACACTAAAATACACAATGAAAGCACATCATAAACAAAGAAAAAGAACTGAAATTGGGCAGCACGACGGCTTTGTGGTTAGCATTCGTCTCCCAGCGCTGGTGATTCCACCTTTGAATCCAGATCTGGGTGGAGTTTCCATGTTCTCCCCATGTCCAAGTGGGTTTCCTCCTGGGTGCTCCAGTTTCCTCCCACAGTCCAAAAACATAGATTCAGGGTAAAAGAAATGCTCTAAATTGCCCCATATAGAGTGCGTTTTTTATGCGCATGGATTGTTGATTGAGTGAGCTTAGCGATAGATTGGCACACTGTCCTGGGTGTATCTACCCAGCACCCGAAACATTCCCCTGGATGGCCATGTTGAACCCCCAGCGACCCTAGTAGAGGATTAAGCAGAAGATAATGAATGAATGAATGAATGAATGAATGAATGAATGAATGATAATGAATGAGGATAACTGAAATTTTTTACTTATGACACATGACTGCAAAAGGGCTCGTGTACATACACTGTGGAATCATTATTTCGTGTATCTTTTTGGAAAAGTGATTAAGAATTAGGGTGGGGTAACAAGTGTAAAACAAACGAGTTTAAACATTAAAATCAAGTTACTGTTTTATCAGACCAAGATACTGTGCAAATTTCTGCTTGTGGTATAATAAAATGCTAAATAATATTAAAGGCTGTATTATTTGATATTATGTATTAAGGTTCTATATAAAAAGTCTTTTAATTGTTGTAATAAAGAACTGGTCAGTTTTAAGTACTGATATAATGCTTTATAATAAATATGCACAAGATAAATCTATGTAAGGTAAATGAGCTGCTCAATCATTTTCATCTCATTATCTTCTGCTTACTCCTCTAGTGGGGCTGCAGGGAGGTCCCCATGGACATCCAGGGGAGAACATTTCAGGCACTGGGCATATACACCCAGGACAGGGTGCCAATCCATCACTAGGCACACAATCACTTATTATAAAGGGTAGATACCACTATAAGTAATGATACCAATAAGTGCCTATTTTTAAACTGTACTATAGTGAAATTTAAAAAAAAAAGTTTTCAAAAGTATCAGTGGCTTAGAATTTAAATAAAAAATAAAAAAGTAAAGTGGCTGTGACAGAGATCTATAGATTTACGATGATGGTAAGATGTGTTTTTCTTAGGAAGTCCATGTCTATTTCAGCAGGACAATACCAGCTCACATTTTGCACTAGTTACAACAGCATTCCTTTAGTTCTGGTTGCAATGCTTAAACTATTTTGAAAAAAAATAGAGCAAAGTTGAAGGTGCACTTATTCAAGATTTCCAAATAGATTTTTACTGCAAGTTTTATTTAATTAAATCTTACTCTGCTACGTGTATCTCTCTCCACTAGATAGCAGCACAATATCAAATATTACTGTAACAGTTTTTACTTTATAGGTTAAAATGTTAAAAAACAAGCTTTATAGGCAATTGTGTAATTACAATTATTATTTTATCACAATATATCATCAACTACTTCTCCTTTTAGATATAATTTTTTTTGGTCTGGAATAATAACGTGTTCAGTGGATGAGGGTAGATGTGCCTGAACAGATAAGCAATGCACAATAAAAAAGTGAACTTCTGTTTGCAAGCAGAACTATTTAAAATATATTTCTCTCATAAGATAATTCATCTTTACTTGCACAATTAAAATAATATTGCTATTAGTTTGTACATACCTGGCAACCTTTATTTTACAAACAATAGTATAGAACTCACTTGAAGTGAGTTTCAAAGATAAACACATCAAATAAAAAAAAACTTAAATTATTTAATCATTAAATAATTAAAACAAAACAATAAACAAGATTTGTTTTAACAGTTTTCTTGTGGCACTTTGTTTGAAGATGGAATCAGAGCATTCTTTATGTCAAAGGCTTCAATGATCTCCTGTAGAACCGAAAAAGGCAAAGCAATTAAGTAAACAACCAAAGTCTGGGATAATCTGAGATATGCTAAAAAAAAATTATATAATGCATTAAAATTCAACTTACCCTCCAACTAGCTTTATTTATTGAAATGACACACTGGTGACGGGTTGTAGCACTAACGCTGGGTTCCAACTCACCCTCCTCAACTAGCGCTAGAAAATTGATGGACACACACACGGTTAAAGTTTACTTAAGAGAAAATGCTTTATTGCTAAATTAATTTGTAGCATTTTCTATATGTCTAAATGTGTCCGATTTTCAAACATGTCCTTTATGTAAATAAGGAAAACAAAATAAAATGTCTAAGAAAAAATATCCTTCCTAATTTATTTACAGTGAAAAACAATCCAATATTACATATCTATGAGTGGCAAAGGTGTGTGACTCTTTGTTTAGTTGCAATTATTGCTGCATGGGTACTGAAAGTACAATCATGAGACATGTTCAATAATTCTACACATTAGCTTTGAGGAATTTGAGACATTTTTCTGTATAAAACAGCTTTAACTGTAATGTTGGTTGGTTTTCTAACAAACTGCATGCTTCAGGTCCTTCAACATTTCAATTGGATTAAGTTTGAGACGGTGTGTGCTCATGGTTGTCATCTTGCTTGTCCATGTGACTTTAGCAAAATGCAGATAACCAGCAATGCTCTTTTTTGGAGAGCAGCAGCTTTTTCCATGTCAATCCTACAATACACACATGGTGTTTAGTGTTTTTTTTTTTTTATAATTATAAACTTATAAAATTTAGCATGACTATCTGCCTGATTGTTTACATTTTTAACAGATGGTGTTGTAATTCTTTTCACCCTGATGAGCATTAAGAACTCTTTTGAGGGCCTCAAAAGGTTCCTTTCTTTATGACGTAAATGTAACTGATTGAAAAATCCTGACAGCAATTACTTTTTTAAAATAATTTAATAAACCTGAAGGTTAACATACTTTTGCTACTTACAGACATGTAATATGTAATATTGAATTTTTCTCCATAAATACATTTTAAATAATATAAATAAACACAAATTTTATTTAAAAATATTTTAATATTTTTGTCTAACTTGAATTTCCTTCACTATGTTGGGACATGTTCACAAACTTTAAAACACCATTATATATAAACTTAAATTTTATCATCAATGTTTTTAACCTTGATAAATCCTCTGTAGACAAGCAAAGAATATACAATTTAAAATTGTGTTTAAATTTACTGGAAGCTCAGATTTCCTCTCACAATCCAAAAACAAAAACAAAAAAAGATCAGGCAAGCTAAATTGGTAAAAATGTGTTTGTGTATCAAATCTGTGATGATCTAGTTAACTGTTCAGAGTATTTAAATACCTTTTATCTTATGAGAACTAATATAAGCTCTAGCACAACCTACTTTTTGTAGAATTATAATTTAAATAAAGATATTGCAATATAAATGCTGAATGGTGAAGTGTAAATGTAATCCAGGCAAAGTTTTAAAGAGATAGTTGCTTCTAGATGTGAAGGGGTTTGTGCTTGTCTGAACAGCTGTGGACTGGCATCTGGCTCAGAATGATTTCCCTGTTTTCAGCAAAACTTACTAACTTTTCCAAAAGGCACAGAGAGAGATGTGAACATAAAAACAAAGTAGAAGAGCAGAGCAGTTATTGTAGTCATACCTATGCAAGGAAGCTTGTCCTCATTCAAAAAGATCTTAGCCAGCCCATCCTGAAACAGCAAAAAGATTTGTGTCATTTAATAACTATATCATACTCATCGGCAGAGTGGAAAACCACTCACATACACACACGCTCATATACACTCAGACCTCATACTGTCTGAAAAAAAGTACCAAAGCATTTAGGCCCTCACTTCCAGAACGTGTAACAGTTTATCCCCCCAAATCATCAGACTCCTCAGAGTCAGACTCTGTCTAAAGACACACTCGACTGATGCTGGACCGAAACGCTGCTAATAACCTAACCTTAAGTAACAGCAACTATTTTTATTTTAATATGTTTTGCATTTCTGCACATCATCGTGCATTAGACACATGCACTTGCATGCATACACATTACATTGTACTATGTAGACTGTTGTTCTATGTAGCACTTCTGTCCTGGGGAATGTAATTTCATTTGTCAAAATGACAGCAAACATACTTGAATACTAAGTAACTGTACAGCAGAGTGTTTGTTCCAAAAGTAGCTTTTATATTTTTAACAAGGTAATCATTTCTTACACTGCACTCACAAAGTTCTTATTTAATGTTGTGTATTTATTGAATGTAAAGAAAAAAAATGTGAAGAGCACCAGGACTATTTAGGTCAAGGCCTCCACTCAAATGCAGTTTAGTGTGAAGGAGAATTAAGCAAAAGGAAACAAAAATGACAATTCAACAACCCTGTTTCACTTACCCTTATGAGAAATGAGGTGTGAAAAATGTTTTCCACTGTCCGAGAATAGGACTCAGGATCGATGACGAAGTCGTAGTATAATATAGGGGAATTTGCTGAATAAAATTAAAACAAAACAGCAATATTATATATATATATATATATATATATATATATATATATATATATATATATATATATATATAAAATGTATGTTCATTCATTCATTCATTATCTCCCGCTTTATCCTCTACTAGGGTCGCGGTGGGGTTCCCCATGCCCATCCAGGGGAGAACGTCTCGGGCGCTGGGCAGATACACCCAGGACAGGGCGCCAATCCATCGCTGGGTAAAATGTATGTTATTTTACAAATTGTTGAAAAATTTTTGGACTATAGACTGACATCAGTCACAATGCCAGTATATATATATATATATATATATATATATATATATATATATATATATATATATATATCAACATAAATAATTTTCCTTACGATCATCAGCAAAGTAACCTTTGAGGCATCCAAAAATTCTCTCCACCTCTTTCTCTGTAGCCTCTTGTTGTGATTCCTCCATTTTATTTAACTGTGATGGTAAATAACAATATTATTTTAATTGCATTATTTTAGTATTTGTTATTGTACAAACTTGAACTTTATATATAATATAATAAATAAATATAATAAATATATAAAAATAAATATAATAAATAAAAATCACATAGTTGTTATACCTGTGTGGGCATGGTCCGCAGTGCATCTTTGCTTGGTGCTTTCCTTTGTCTCTCAATGCGCTGGCGTGCAGGTGGAAGTTCAGCCTTAAATGAACCATACCTATGTTAATGGATAAGCATAAAAAGGGGACAGTTAGTTATAAAGGTTGTAGAGGTTCTTTTGCTTTGTAAATACAATTCACAGTAATCATAGAAAACGGAAAAAATAAAACATAACTAAACAAACTCACATGTAGTGGAACGAAGGCGCTGTTCTGAAGCAATACTGTGCTTTCTTTGAAAGTCTCTGCCAAGCATCTGGAGGCATATAGCCTCCCATGTCATCATCGGCATCATTATCTTCCTCTTCTAAACGATTAAGACCCATCAAGGACAACTAAGACAGCCAGCAAAGGTGTGAATTTAAGTAAACTATAAGATCATGTAAAGATGAAAAAAATAAACAAATAAAAATTACAGGATCCTCCAGCAACTCACCAAATGCTCTGCAAATGCAGAAGGATCGAACGATGAACCTTCTGCGTGCAACTGGCTTGCTTTCTCTCTCCCGAGGTCTGTGGCAAGAACCAGGAGTTGTGCATCCAGTGCTGCCTCTCGAGCCTGCCTTACTGAAGATATTTAGAACACAAATCAAGTGAAACAAACTTTAAAATGTGTAAACTGAAGAAGTAACTTAACGAGCAAATAATAAAAAACAATATATTTTTTTTATTTAGTCCTACACTTTCCAACTGTTATTCTTGAAAATGGCCCATCATCTGTCCTATCTAAGCACTTGAGAAAAAATATTTTCCAAATTTATTAACCATGAATATAAGATAATGACTTTTTTCTTTCTCTGTATTGCCTCGTTTTAATAATTTGTAAATTATACACAAGTTTGTAAAGAAAATAACTTTAGAAACTGACCTGAAAATGAACCCTCACTTGTTGTAAATACATTTTACATACCTAGAATGATTTTGATTTAATTATATTGAGTAAATGTGTACTGGGGCAGCACGGTGATATAGTGGTTAGCACCTCTGCCTTCAATTGGCTATACTAAATTGGTCCCATATAGAGCGTGTCTGTGTAAGTGAGTGTGTGTCCAGAGATGTATTGCCAATATGAGATGAGATTGTGTACTTTGAAAAAAAAAAAAAAAAAAAAAACATATTTTTTATTAAAAAGTTTTTTTTCTTGTTATTTCATATTTTGATTGAATTTTTTTTTTGGGGGTGGGGAATATGAAATATTTAAGCAAACTAACCAGAAAGACATTTTAGCATAAAGTTGATCAGACAAGTTGTTCTGCTGTTAAGTTTTTTACCTAATTATAATTGGTGTAGCAATACTGTTATTGTTGTGAATTGTTGTGTAAAAATAATTAGTTAATACAATACAGTGCAAAATATTGAACCTTAATTACATTACATTAGGTCACAGATGGGGTGGCACGGTGGCTTAGTGGTTAGCACGTTCGCCTCTCAGCACTAGGGATTCCCGGTTCGAATCCCCATCTGGGTGGAGTTTTCATGTTATCCCTGTGTCCGCGTGGGTTTCCTCCGGGTTCTCTGGTTTCCTCCCACAGTCCAAAAACATGGATCAATACAATTGAGTTCTCCAAATTGCCCCATATAGAGTGTGTCTGTGTGAGTGAGTGTGTGCCCAGTGATAGATTGGCGTCCTGTCCTGGGTGTATCTGCCCAGCGCCCTAAACATTCTCCCCTGGATGGGCATGGGGAACCCCCCCCCCCATGACCCCAATATAGGGTAAAGCGGAAGATAATGGATAGATGGATATGGTATGGTACACAGTAGATATTAAGAGCACCTGTGAAATGGCACTCTTAAAGCAAGGAAACATTCAAGAGCACACTTAAGCAACTTCTGATCTTGATGTTTAAACCCGAAACCTTGAGATTAATAGCCAAACATCCTAAACAATGAGCTATCAAACCCTTATTATTTAAGCGCTTACTCAGCTTAAAGACATATCTAAAAAATATATTTTTTAATTTACCATTGGCAAACAGTTTATTGGCCTCTTCCAACACATCAAATAGCTTATTGTTAGCTGGATTTAGCATATCCTCTCGATTTTCTGCAATAAGAAAATAACAGAGAAATAAGAATTTAGTTCACAATACTGACTTTGCAATTTGATTAATTTAATATTGTTGAAGACTATGCAATTCTAAAACTCACGCTGAACAGAATTAATAAGTTCCCTGTACTGGCTCCGGATCTCTCGCCTATGCGCTGGGTCATCAT
Source organism: Corydoras sp. C115 (assembly GCA_019802505.1). Lineage (NCBI taxonomy): Eukaryota > Metazoa > Chordata > Actinopteri > Siluriformes > Callichthyidae > Corydoras > Corydoras sp. C115. The sequence goes on from JAFMOC010000007.1 coordinate 15,452,480, forward strand.
CTTCCTCATGCAACCCCGATGGACCAGCATCTTCATCATCACCATTCTCTGTTGCTCTCTCAGGTCTACCGCGTCCACCACTGCCATGTCCAGCATTCCGTCTTGAGTCAGACATCTTAGGAATTTGCTTTGGGATCACACCTATAACATGAATTTCGTTTGTTTAATCACAAGTAAATACACTACATGTAGATTTGTATAAAATCTATATAAACAGTGTTTAGGTTGCCATTTATCCTGTTTAAAAATAACAAGTGTTAAGTCACCATACACATGCTCTTAAAGTAGATACCACTTTTTTGCCATCACAATGAAAATAAAGAAGCTAAAAGAAATTTAAATAGGTTTTCCATCCATTATCTCCCACTTTATCCTATATTATGGTCGCAGAGGGGTTCCCCATGCCCATCCAGGGGAGAAAGTTTCGGGCACTGAGCAGATACACCCAGGAAAAGGCACTTCACTGGGCACACACTCACACAGACATACACACATACAGTCTCTATATGGGGGAATTTGGAGAACTCAGTTGACTTGATCCATGTTTTTGGACTGTGGGAAGAAACCGGAGAACCCGGAGGAAAAACACACGGTCAAGAGGAGAACACCCAGATGGGAATTCGAACCGGGAATCCCTAGGTCTGAGAGGCAAACGTGCTAACCACTAAGCCACCATGCCGCCCTAAATAGGATTTAATTTAAATAATTATTTTTTACCCTTGCTTTGATGTCACATAATTTGGAACACAGAGATTGTTCTTGATATTAAAAATAATAATAAAAATGTCTCTTACAAAGGACCACTTTATAAGAAAATTAAAACTCAATTCAATTTCTAGTTTTGACCAAACAAAAAGCTGTAGCTATCAATAAATTCAGGTAACGGCAATGTGGACGGCATGATGGCTTAGTGGTTAGCACGTTCGCCTCTCAGTGCTGGGGTTCCAGGTTCTTGCCATGTCCGTATGGGATTCCTCCGGTTTCCTCCCACTGTCCAAAATCATGGATTTAAGGTAAATTGAATGAAATCGCCCCAGAGAGTTTGTTTGTGTGTGTGTCTGAGTGAGTGAGTGTGTGCCCAGCATCAGATTGGCACACTGTCCTGGGTGTAGCTGCCCAGCGCCTGCCCAGTACCTGCCAAACGTTCTCACATGGGGATCTCCTCGGTGTATCTGCCCAGCGCACAAAATGTTCTTCCTTGGATGGGCATTGGAGACCCACCCACGAACCTAGTACATTATAAAACTGAAGATAATGGATGGATGGATGGATGGATGGTGTCCTACACTGTTGATGCTGCCTGAGGATGAGTCCCCACTGAGCCTTGGTCCTCACAAGGTTTCTTCCTAAAAAAAAAAAAAAAATAAAATATATATATATATATATATATATATTTTTTTTTTTAAATCAACATAACATGGAGTTTTTTTTCTTGCCACTGCCGCTTTGGCTTGCTTTTGGGGTTTCAGGTTTATAACACTATAAAGCTGTTTTGTGACACTGTACAGTTGTTAAAAAAAAGCGCTATATAGATAAATTACTTGAACTTGAATAGCCTACTTGAATAGTCGAGAACACGCTGGGTTTAAAGTCAGACGTGAAGCATCAGTCATAACTTCGAAACATTTTAAATCTCTAAGTTGCATTTACAAACTCTTCACGGTGGTTTCACTGGGTATTAATAGTTTACATAGTTTGTTGAGCATTATAATGATATAAATGTATTTAACCTCCACGAATTAAACTGTCAAATACCAAACTTACCACTATATACCACAACACGTCCGCGAAAGTTGCACTAGGGCGTTATTTAATGTAAACTTAAGAGCATAATGATAACATACTTGCCAAAGTGTGTTTCCAGCACCGTCCAAACAATAACTTAGCGCGAAAATAAACCAGGAAGTCTAGTAAGGACGGACCATTTTTGGTTGGATCTAAAATGTGTCTGCTCCCTTAACTAGTGCACTATTTACGCTTTAAAATAACGACCTCCACTCCCTACGTAGTGCACTCTATTTCTAAAAGGAAAGTGTTGGTCAGAGCTGTTGCTTCATTCACACGCTCCTTCAATTTGTCATTTAGCTGTTTCCAAGTAACTTATGTACGGACTTTAAATGCGTAGCCACGTTTCTATATTATTTGTTGCTAACTTTGTGAATCGGTGTGTTGATCACTTTGATTTTATTTTGGTAATCTATATTACCAATGAACACATTTGCTTATAAAGTGCAGTTAGTTTGTGTGGAGTGTGCAACAATGAACTTTTAAAATGTAAGTGCATAACTAACTGAGGTAACCTAGAGGGCAGGAGTGGGATGACAAACTGTTATTTAAATTGAACAGTATTCATCTTATTACTGAAGAAAAGTCAGGTCATCCAAACAGTTCAATCACATTAATAACTAAATGTATGTAATGATTACTGAATTACTATATTCCTCACAAATATAAACATTTTACACAAAATGTACAATACAACTTTTGTGATGTAGGAAATGTGTGTGTGTATATATACATATCCATCATCTTCTGCTTTATCCTCTACTAGAATATATATTCATTCATTCATTATCTCCCGCTTTATCCTCTATTAGGGTCGCGGTGGGGTTCCCCATGCCCATCCAGGGGAGAACGTCTCGGGCGCTGGGCAGACACACCCAGGACAGGGCGCCAATCCATCGCTGGGCACACACTCACACACTCAAACACACTCTATATGGGGCAATTTAGAGAACTCAATTAACTTGATCCATGTTTTTGGACTGTGGGAGGAAACCGGAGAACCCGGAGGAAACCCACACGGACACGGGGAGAACATGGAAACTCCACCCAGATGGGGATTCGAACCGGGAATCCCTAGTGCTGAGAGGCGAACGTGCTAACCACTAAGCCACCGTGCCGCCCCTAGAATATATATATATATATATATATATATATATATATATATATATATATATATATATATATATGAAATAGGATTCATAACAAATGTGATTTTGGGGTCTTAATTGACAACAAAGGGTGGCACGGTGGCTTAGTGGCTAGGGATGTAATCGATTACAACCTGACACATTAAACTAATTTGGATAAACTCCGCTGTCCGGGCTGATTTTTGAACATTTGGTCATTACATTTATATTTGGTCATTTAGCAGACGCTTTTATCCAAAGCAACTTACAAGCTGAGCACAGGGTTAATCACAACATCCCTGGAGAAATGAGGGTTAAGGGTCTTGCTCAAAGACCCACATAGGTAACTTCAGTGGACCTGGGATTTGAACCCCCAACCTTCAGATTGATAGCCCAACACCCTAACCACTGAGCTGCCGAGCGATGTGTTTGGAGAAGCGGATTTAGTGTTGCTGTTGCATGACAGACATGTTTATGTATGGAAGCCCGTTTCAGCCACTAAGAAGAAAAAAAACCCATAAGAAATAACTCAGGATTCTGACATTTAATCTCAGAATTCTGACTTAGCAATAAAAAGACGCCAAATTGCCCCATATAGAGTGTGTATGTGTCTGTGTGAGTGAGTGTCCTGGGTGTATCTGCCCCGCGCCCGAAACGTTCTCCCCTGGATGGGGATGGGCATGGGGACCCCCCCCCCCCCCCCCCCCCAAGATTTACATTTACATTTAGTCATTTAGCAGATGCTTTTATCCAAAGCGGCTTACAAATGAGAACACCACAAGTCAGAAGCCATGGAGAAAACCAACTATACTATATTCGATGTTGCGCCCCCCCCCCCCCCCCTTTTTTTAGATAATGAATAAGATAATGATGCAGCACGGTGGCTTAGTGGTTAGCACGTTCGCCTCTCAGTGCTAGGGATTCCCGGTTCGAATCCCCATCTGGGTGGAGTTTCCATGTTCTCCCCGTGTTCGCGTGGGTTTCCTCCAGGTTCACCGGTTTCCTCCCACAGTCCAAAAACATGGATCAAGTCAATTGAGTTCTCTAAATTGTTTGAGTGTGTGAGTGTGTGACCAGCGATAAATTCGCGCCCTGTCCTGGATGTATCTGCCCAGTGCCCGAAACATTCTCCCCTGGATGGGCATGGGGAACCCCACCGCGACCCTAATAGAGGATAAAGCAGGAGATAATGAATGAATGAATGAATGAATAAGATAATGAATGAATGAAAGATTTTTTTTAGATAATGAATATGATAATGAATGAATAAGAGAATGAATGAATGAATAATAAAAATACTTAGAGACTTAGAGATTAAAAAAAAAAAATAAAAGTCAGAATTCTGAGATTAAAAGTCAGAATTCTGAGATTATAAATCAGAATTCTGAGATTAAAAGTCAGGATTCGGAGTTACATTTTTTTCATCTTAGTGGCGGAAACGAGCTTCCATATTTATGGACATTTATGGAAATACGGGCCCAATTGTTTACGGGCCAAATTTTACGGATCGGGTGGCGATCCTAATCGCAGATGTCCAACTCAAACCCGACCCGTGCGGCTTTATTTGTAAATCTTTGCAACTCCTTCGTGTCCCTCACGCCCTTCTTTAAAGCTCCTCCCAACGAAAAAAAAAAAACACCACGGTTTCCGGAAATGGACAAACTCGTGATGTCAGGGGGAGATGCGGGTTCGGTTCTCGTCGCTCGGCGGTAGCTCGGCGGTAGCTCGGCGGTAGCTCGGCGGTAGCTCGGCGGTAGCTCGGCGGTGTTTGTGGATGTCCTCGCTGTGATGGCTGTGCGGGAGCGAGGAGACGGCGGCAGGACCCGCACGCTCGGGTGTTGACGCGGTGTTTGTTTGTGTGGACCGCGGGCTGAGGAGCTGTCAGCGAGTCCCGCTGCGGATTGAGCTTCCTACTCCGAACTGCCTCACCTTCAGCTATGACACGCCATGCTTTGGGGCAGGTGGCAGATTTGGGGGACTTCAGCAGAGGTGTGGAGGTGAGAGAGCTGCTGAAAGCGGCGAGCAGCGCTCTGTCCGGCGTCCGCGTCAGTCCCGACGGCCGGCATGTTCATGTGATCGTGCGCTCCCCCGTGAGCCGCCTCCTGACGTGTGACCGATACCCAAAAGCCCAGCTGCTCCAAAACCGCAAGCACGTCGATCTGACCCTGACGCGCAGCGTGCCGATCGTCGACCTGCTGTTTTTCCAGCCAAGTCTCTCCGATCAAAGCGACCTGCTGCTGGCGATCATATTTGAGAACGGCAAAGCCGAAATCTGGAAGTTTTCAGAGCGGAAATCCGGTTGGAACCTGCTTCAGACTGTGGACCTGTGCAACAGTCCCCGAGCTAAAGTGCTCTCTGTGTGCATCAGTGGACATTTCATTGTCTGGTGTGAGGAGAGACCTCCATCAGAGACCTCGGCTCTGCACGGTGTGGCTCACACTCATTTCAGATACTGCATCTGTAAAAGAAAGTTCCATGTGGATGACGGAGGTCTCAGATTGGAAAGTGTGAGGATAGCCTTACACAATAACCCCCGCTACCTGATTTTCAGTTCTGCAGATATCGTGTATCTGCTGCCAGATCCGAGCGAAAGGTCATGTATCGGTGTTTCTAAAGTCTTTTTATCGTGGTCACCTCAGCTCGATGTCTACAAAGTGCACACTGCCTGTACTGGAACCCTTCTTAGCAAACATTCCACAGCAAGCAAGGAGTGTGACTTTAAGAGATTGGTCACGGACTGCGTCGGTCTTTTAGCTGCCCTGACGCCTCCTGATATCTGCAGCTTTTGTCCCGTGCAAAATGGTGGGCTGCTGCTCCTCCTTAGTTCTGGGTGGATTTGCATGCTGCAAAGAGATGGATGTCTCCGCCAAATTTATAAACTGCCCGACAACTGCCTTGCAACCTGTGGGGCCCAGAACAGCCTCAACATTTATGGTGATGTCATTGCTCTGGCAGTAGGCAGAGTTATGTATCTGATAGACATCAAATGTGGCATGGAGTTAGATCGGATCGCTTTAAAAGAAGAGGGGATTCTCTTCGTGAGCTGTTCAGAACCTCTTGTTCCACAAGTGCTCACTAACACAGGCCTGTTTACAATCACAGAAAAGGAAGTTGAAAAGGAAGGTAAATTCAAACCATCAGGAAGTCAGTCAGAATACATCAGCTCTGGAATGAGGATGGTCGATGCTGTGTTCGAGGAGGCATGTTCATATTATCAGCAGCGGAGTCTGAGTACCACACAGCTTACGGCCGAGAGACTTAAGAAAGGAGGGATGTTTCAGGCTCCCCTTTCACTGGCAGCCATCATTAGGGAGTACCTAAGTAACGATAAGGTGAAAACTGCAGGCAAATCTTCTTCTGGAAACGAGAAACTTTTAAGCTGTCTTGATGCAGAGCTTAAGAGTGTGGTTGACCTGGAGGACATTAAAGCATCCTTGGTGAAGGCCTCACCGAAGGACCTAGATAGTTTTTCTAAAACCCTGGTTCAGCTGGAACTTTGTAGACTTTTCAGCTCAGACATAGACGGAGAGAACCTGCTGTATTTAAACAGCATCTTTCAGTTATTCCCTAATGAGTCGTGGTTAGCTGTACAGACTGTGCTTCAGCTTCGATGCAATGGAGAGGGCTCTTTAACGAGCAAGGCCCCCACTGAATTATGGAAGATTGTCCTCAGCCCTGTGCAGTCAACCTCTAACTACTGCAGTGGTCAGCAGAATCGTTTACCCACTAAAGTAGCGATGCCTGTTTTTGAATTGCTGTGTCAGTCCATCTTTCGATTTCAGCCCGGCTGGCTGCCCAGGTTTCTGGAACTGGCTCAGCAACAGTCTGGCTTCCTATCCAGTTCCTCCTGGACATACGGGGTAAAAGAGAGCTCCGAAAGCCTCCCCTTGTATAAACGGGCTCTTGCCATTCTTCCCTGCAAAGGTGCTCACCAGGACCTGGAGGTGGAGATACTCCTGTGTAGCCAAAGACCCAATGCAGTGATGCAAGCCCTAAACATTCTCATCGGGCTGGGCCAGTGGGAGCGTGTCATCCACATGGCCGAGAAGTTTTGCCACAAAAGTCCTCTTCTCAATAAGGAAATTTTCACAATTTTGCTAAATGAGGTGTCCCAGCACAGAGACCTGGACCCCTACCTGGACTTACTGTGGACACTTTGTCCAGAAGACATGACTGTGACTGGAATTCTGAACATAGTACTGAAAAACCTACCCCCCATCACTCAGCCCTTTTCTCCATTTCAGGACAATTCCAATGGCAGCCAGCTTACCATTGGGCACCTGAAACCTTTGCTTAATAAAGTTCTCCAGCGGGAGACGAAATCCAGTGAAAGGTATGCAGACATCCTTCACTCACCCACCGTCCCGCCCCCTACACCTCCACGTCTGATCCAAGAGCTGACCCGGGCCAACAATGAGGACATAAAGGATAAAATTCCAAATGTATTCCAAGTCGGTCAGCTATGACGATCAGAAACTGTTCAGCACACATTATGTTTATTTTGACAGAGGTGTCTGCACCTAACAAACTGCATATAGCTGTTTCTAATAACAAACTTTGTAAATTTAAAAGGTTTTCAGAAGGTAGTGTTTTGTATTGAAGGATGTAAATTAGGTTTGAAATAGCATACTTACAGTTCTATTTAAAATGTTAAAGTGCATTATCATTAAGAGATTTTCAGTGTTTTTAATAATTATTATACATTTTCAGTGTACATTATTTTGTCTTTAAATCAGCCAGACATTGCTTTGTGCTTACGTTCATGTAAAGTTGACAAAACAAAACAAAAACTATTTTTTATGCAGCAGCCTGGTAAAAAAAATGTGTGTATATATATATATATATATATATATATATATATATATATATATATATATATATATATATATATATATATATATATATATAAAAGCACATGAAAAGACTTCATTTTCATCAAGTTTATTCCTGGAATAAGAAATGTGCCTGTTAGCAGCCACTAACATTTGTGAAATTTGTGCAGACACATTAGGGCAGAATGGTTCTGCATTATCAGTTACTTGCAGTAAACATAAGACTGACACTACAGATGTAACAGAAATGTACATCAGAATCAAGATCAAGATACAATCATTTATACAGGACATGACCGGTGTAATGTTTACCATATGCATGATAATGCAGCTACTTAGATCCTAAGAAAGTGTTAAAGCTTTTCTGCCTTACTAGTATATACATTGTAAACATTAGTCTTTTTAAAGACACTACAAGTACAAAGCAAGATAATTAATAAATGTATATGCTGATTGATCAGTGTTTTGTGTCAGGTGTAATTTTAAGTTTTGGTTTTTTTTTTTCCTTTTCATTGTGTTTCTGCATTGCATATCACTGTATGTTGGGAATTTGCCAGACCCTTAAATAATTTGTCTTATAACCTTCCTGTGTCTAGTCAATCATGTTTTCCTATGTTTGTATTATTGTTTTTTTTTCTTCTTTTTGTGTTTCTAGTAGATATTTAAAATATCTCACTGATTTTCTGAGATGATTGTTGAATTGCTGCCTCACAGTTTCTTGGCTAGAAAGATACAGCCACTGCATTCCAAAGCACTCACAGATGTAAATAAATTCAATTTCAGGCTTCTATAATTCGATTATTGTGAGACCTGAGAATCAAGCTTTTAAATTAAGTCCTGTGTGCAGACCTGTATGGCTCTACATCAGTTCAGCTATTTTGCGATTTGGAATTTCCTTTTAGTCACTTTTTTCCATCACACAACCACAATGCCAGATGCCAGTTTGATTAAATGTGGTTTGTTCTTGTAAATGAAGCAAACTGTGCAGTAATTATCCTAAGCACACTGTCATATGTAATTAGTGCAAGAATAAATTAATAGGCAATAGAAATGTCTTAAACTCTTAAGTGCATTCACTCGCATTATTATATTTTATAGAGTATGTTCTTTAAAAGATGTGTTGTATCCCTGCATAAGAATGCTTTTCTTGATTTCATCAGTACATGTACCCTTCAGTGTAATACCAAAGTTAGGACTTTCTTGCTTCAATTACTTTATGACTTTCCAAATTAACACATTCTTTACAAAGACTTTATGTAGACATTATTGGGATAAACATATCTAATGGGCTATTGTTACGCCAAATGTTAAATTCAAACGTAAAGACAATCAATAAAATCAAGAGATTTGTCTAGGGCTGTTCAAACTTTGGCATACGATTGTATGCAATTAATGTGGCATAATACAGATTATTTTGCACCTACTACCAGAACTAGTTATGATGGGTTATTTAATAACTTAAATAGTCTTTAACACCTGAGATGGTTTATCAATCCAAAGAAAATAAATTATTACTTAATCAGAAATGCCTGTTTTGCTTTTAGTGATCCCTGAATTTTAATTTTCCTCTTTTTTTAAAATCTGGGTAATGGAAAAGATAATGACTTTGAATGCATCGGTAGTTCAGTGATTAGGGTGTTGGACTATCAATCTAAATATTGTGGTTTCGGGTTCCCTAGTCCACTGACGTTACCAATGTGGGTCCTTGAGCAAGACCTTAAAACCTCATTGCTCCAGGGATGCTGTATCCCTGTGTTGGGATCCTTGCAAGTCGCTTTGGAAAATAATCGTCTGCTAAATGAATGACAAAAATGCATTTCTCTCTACAATTATAATTTATAGTTAAATAAAGTATATTATATTATAAGCTGTACAAACATTTGCATTTACATGAAGCTAAATGTTTAAACATTGTCTAACATTTTTAAAGGGCTACAGTGTTTTAAAAGGACTAGCATTATTAATCCAAGTAGTAGCCTACATAGCTGTTTTTTTACAAATACTAATGAATTTTGTTAACCCAGATAAAAGGAATTAACCTACATTTCAAATCATGCTCAGATTCATGTTGTGTTTGCTGATGTTAGACTGTACCTAGACTTAAAAGCCTGTGAATTTTAAAATAGGAGACTTTTTAGCTGTTGTAATTAGAGGACTTTATACTATAGTACAGTACAGGGCTCCTATACTTTATTTTAATTACGATTAATGTTTGTCATACATAACCCAAAAGTAAATTTTAAAAAGAGAAACATGCTTTTGAGTATTTATTATTTCATTCGTATAACATCAGTAACATGATTAAATTGTGGACTTTTTAAGGTTAAAGTTCAACTGTAATCTAATAATGCAGATTATGGGTTTGTGCACTGGAGTATTTTTATGTTAGCAGCTAAGTGAATTCAAGTCATTTATACCGAGCTGCAAAGTTATGTAAGGAATGTTCAGTGATTTGCAGGGTTGTGCTAGAGCAGCGATGCTGGTTAACCGAAGGACGTGGAGCGTGCTAGAGAGAACCTAACACAGCGTGAACTGCTTCACACACAACCCACAGATTTAGCACAGTAGTGTAATAGCTTTCTGCAAACTGACATGAACTGTAATTTGAGAAAATTGAGGGATGAAGGGGAGTTCCTGAAATTCACAGAACTGGTTAAATGATGCCCTTTTTACTTCCAACAGGGTAAAAAACCACAGACTGCGGCTGCTTTCGCAGTATTGATTTTTGTTTCTATGTTTAGAGTAGTGCTTTAGAAATGGAGGTAGAAAGAATTCAATCGTTAAAGAAATGAAACACTGAATTACATTAGCAAAATTATTTTATATTGTACACTGGGAATCAACATTCAGGCTGCAAAAAAAGAAAGCTTAACAAGTCAACAAATCTTAAAAAAGTGTAACAAATCTTGTTTTTGACTTGAATAGATTTCTAAGTAAGCTAAATCTTGTTTTAAGAAATGTTTTCTTATTTTAAGAAATCTTAGGATTAATTTAGTATAGTGGTAGATAATTTTACTTGAGTCATGTACACTTTATCTTATTTTGTGTTTATTTTTTTATTTTTTGCAGTACAACTGTATGGCACCGTTAGGAGGACAGTATGAGGTGCTTAATCTTTATTACAACATTGTGTATATAAAGATGAAAAGAATAGAAGTCCAGTCCAGATGCCCACAAACCACAATGAACTGAAGCAATGTTGTAAAGAAGAGTGAGTTAGAACTCTAGAAGTTTTGTGAGAGACTGATGGTCATACATAAAATGATTACCTCAGGTTATTGTTGCTTGCTCTGTGGTGGTTCTGTTATGTAGGCAGGAAAGAAGATATAAACTATAAAAATTCATTTGCAAGTGGAAATAACCAAATTAACAATAAGTGTAGAAACGGAGGTGTGAGCACACATACAGTGGACGGTGAGTATACATATTTAAAAATCCTCAGAAAGTTCTTAGAAAAATATAAATCATTTTAAGAGATAAAGTTCAATAGTATTATGGCACATGTAATCTTAGTTTTTAAAGATGCTACACTTTTAGCAAAATATGTTAACTACACTCCAGTGTCAGCTTTACTCAGCATTAGTTTCAGATGAGCAATTTTCCAGGCTGCACCTACATGTTTCTGATTAAGTATATGTAAATCATTTTTCAGTCCACCATCAGAGAAAGAAGCTGTTCTGTCTCACAATGACCTGTGGGAAGTTGTCCAACACTATATTGTCCCTGTGAGAAGGGAAAAAACAAATGTAGTTCATATCCACTATTAAATCTGTATTTCGTCCAGCAGAGGGTGCTACTTACTCAAATGTGTCTTTGTGGTGAATCTGGCGGTAGAGCTTCGCCAGTTTCATTGAGCAGATGATGCTGGGGATAAAGAAGACGATGCACCAGCCCAGACTAAACCAAAAAGCATTCTGGATACAGATGCCGTGTATGATTGTGTGAAGAAAGAAAGAAAAGGAAAATAAATTTACAATAACGTCGCGGGAACGTGACAGTATCATATTTACGAAATGAATGGTGTAAATTAAAATCAAGATAACGCTATCTGGTTTAACTCTAATACTGTACAATGACAACTAGAAGCAACGACCAATAGACTTCATAAAAACAGAGTACCTGGCTTATATTTATATTACATTTATATACAAAATTCGGTCATTCAGCAGACACTTTTATCCAAAGCGACTTACAATCAGGGCTGCACGGTGGCTTAGTGGTTAGCACGTTCGCCTCTCAGCACTAGGGATTCCGGGTTCGAATCCCAATCTGGATGGAGTTTCCATGTTCTCCCCGTGTCCGGGTGGGTTTCATCCGGGTTCTCCGGTTTCCTCCCACAGTGCAAAAACATCGATTAAGGTCAATTGAATACTCCAAATTGCCCCATATTGAGTGTGTCTGTGTGAGTTAGTGTGTGCCCAGCGACAAATTGGCGCCCTGTCCTGGGTGTATCTGCCCAGCGCCCTAAACGTTCTCCCCTGGATGGGCATGTGGAACCCCCCGCGACCCTAATAGAGGATAAAGCGAAAGATAATGGATGGATGGACTTACAATCATTCCAACTTGGTTGGGGTCAGAACAAAGGGTTGATACAACACCCCTGGAGCAATGAGGGTTGTGGGTCTTGCTCATTAACCCAAATTGGTAACAAGTGGCCCTGGGATTTGAACCCACATCCTTCTGATTGATAACCCATCAACCATTGAGCTACCACACCCGCCGAAATCAAGTGTTACAAACTACGCAGTTAACAAAAACAGTCTGAGATTGGTTGAAACATTGGAATCTTACCAGAGATTCCACGAATTGTCTGCAGAATAGATTCTCCACTGACTTGATGGCAGCAGCCACTGACCCACAGGAACCCACCTCCTCAGTTATCTAAGACAGAATACAACTAAGCTGTTCAGTTTGTATCACAGTGTACTGCAACTGTAGTTATCACTACGTTACAGCAACAAATTTGAGGTTTTAGAATACAGAAATGCAAACTTACTGTTTTGTATGCCCATTTGGCAAACGCTGTGAAGGTATTTATCTGGCAGTTTACAAATTCAGTCAGTTTCTATGAAAAACAAGATTTCAAAATAGCTATTTCTAAAATGCAAAACGTTCTTGTTAATTGGTCATTTATTTCATAGGTTAAAATGAAACAAATATATATATAAAGTGTAGTAGTGACTTACTGATTTTACTATTTGAGTTGAGTTGTTATTCAAAAAGTTCTGAGAAGCAACAATTTCTGCCAGAAGATTCCCAACAATGTCCTAAAACAAATAATACTTTTAAAAATACAATTATTTAAAAAAATGTGTTGACATTTTAATGCTGTACATCACAGTTGACTGAAGACTTATGCAATAACAAATATCTAACAGAATAAAATTGTTATATGTAGGGCAAACTTGTAACTACTACAGTAACACACTATACTTCTGATCCAAAGGCTAAGTATACATTCACTATATTTCACTATATTTTCTCTAGTAACTTACAAAGTGTGTTATGTATAGTTCAGACCTTTATCACACACACAGTGTAATAATATCAGATTGTTAATCAGTATTGACATTTTATGTTATTTATTTAGTAGTTTACACTAAAAGTTACACACTCATAAAAGGCTGAACATTTAATGAATTTCAGAAAGAGTTAAAATACCTCACTACCAGACAAAATATTGCTTTTATACTGCTGCAATATCAAATCAATGACTTACGCTGCTTTGTGATGTCATGACGCTTAAATTCATAATCAAAGAGTTGAGCTGCAACTGCAAAAGAGGGCAACATACAATATGTATATAAATATGTATAAAGTAAATCATTTAAAAATAAGAAAATGTGAAATATTTTGATTGTGGACTTACTGCCATGGGGCTGATGGTGTAATTACTCCAGGTCTGTATGTTTCTTAGCGCATTTGCTTCACTCTGGAGCTCAGTTTTAATGGTGACATTTGTCTAAGCAGTAGATTGAACATCATATTAGTGGTAATAAAGTAGTTAGTTTAGTAGTGTGTGTATGCATAGGGATCAAATTCTTTATAAGCATTTTTATGTTATTTTTTTAACATGATTCGTATCGATTGTTAGAAAAACGCAAACTTTCTTTGTACTTTTTTAATCATAGGTTTAAAAAAATACTATGAAACAGATTCTAGCTTATCTAATTAATTACCTTAAGTTGTTTCATACAACAACATATAGCACAAATTATTTCTCACCTGTAAATTTGCCAAAATATCCAGTTTGTCAGCAGATGAACTCAAATTAAGAATGACAAATGTGTTAATCTATAAACAACAAAAATATATTTAATAAATTGTATTTTATATGACAAAAAGTAAACTTAATTTATTGTTACATCATAGTAAAATGTTTTTTGTTGTTTTTTTTTTTGCACAAAATCTTGCAGAAAGCAATCAAATGAATAAAATGTAATCATATAAAAGTTAATGGTCAATGGGAATTTTGTTGTGCGATCAATTTTCTTGGAGACAACAGTAATGAAACGTATTACACCATATTAAAAGACTGTCTAAGAACAGATACACTACGATCAAATTACTAAGGAACTGTACCTTTGCTGTAATGTTATTGTAGTCCACATTTTTGGATAATGAAGAGTAGCTGCTCAGCTGTGTTTGAATCTTCTTATCCAGCACAGTGGAGATGGGCAAAGTGAAATTATTACTTTCAAATTCCTTTCGTATTTTGTCAGTATACTGTTAAGCACCAGGACAAAAGAAGTACATGCTGTTAATGGCAATTACAAAAGAATTGTGTTTTATAATTGTGGATTTCTGAATGTATCATATGCTACTTGATCTAAACTTGAGCTCTGTATTGTTATAAGTAGTAGATTTTAGATATATTGAAAAAAAACTCTTATAACCTCTCTTATTTGGCAAATGGTGGTTAAATATGATTTTTTCTTATAATATATAGAAAACAATTACTACATAATTCTGTCTATACAGTATGCGTACTTACTTTGGTGTATTTCACTTGAATACAAATTGATTAGTGAGGGTGCAATAGGCACTTAAATTATTAAGAAAATTACGAGAGGGTCAAAATCATTAATTCAAAGTGATATTAAACAATGACTGTATGAGAATAAAATGCTCTTACATTGGAGACATTAAGGTAGTCACTGAGGTTAAAAATTTCTTCCAGATGAAGTGTGCTCCACAGAGATTTATTCATTTGGCAGTCACTTGAAAAAAAGAAGTGATACAAATCTATGATTAACATAAGAAAATAAAAGTATATAGAATGACTGATATAGTTTAGTTAATGTATTTCATTATTAATCCAGTCTTCAAAATTTGACAACTTTCTCACAAAGTCACTATATCATTATTTTATAGGAAAAAATAAATAAACAAAAGTTTAATTCTATTAATTAAATTTATTTTTAAATTTACGTAAAAGTCACGTAGTGGCTTTCCACAAATTCAAGGAATAAACAAGAAGTAGACCAAAAATGAACTTTTCACATAGGAGTGTACACTATTGAAACACTATGGCAAATCCATTATTTTTAAAGTTTAAGATAACTTTATAAATAAAGATTAATAATAAAAGAGTATAAGTATAAAGTTTAGACTATAATTTCTTGGTCTTTATCATGTTATAAATATCATAGAACTGCACATTTTGTCTTATACCACCCAATCTGCAGAATGGCAAAAAGATTGGAACATGAGACTGACAGGTGTTTCTTAGTAACCTATGTCTCGCTGAGTGTTTGTATAACAAATAACAATATAACATTGAATGTTTACTTTTGGTTTCACATAGAATGACTGCATTTAAAGACTACATTTACACGGATAAAAAGTATAAATGAGATAAATTAAGAACAAGATATTATAATGCAGCCAGTACAGAGAGAATTTAAGAGACAATGCACAAATTTTGGGTATGGCCAATATGGCAATTCAGAATATCCAGAAAAAAAAAACAGACTGGTGAAAGCAATAGATTGGCTAAGTTTGACATTTTTTATCTTAAACCCAAAAAATAAACTGCCCTTGTCATTTTTATGCTTGAAAGAGATTTTTTTTCTGGTAAATAACAGGTTTGTGATAGCTCAGTTGTTAAGGTGTAACAATCAAAGGGTTGTGAGTTTAAATCCCAGGTCCACTGATGTTACCAACGTGGGTCCTTGAGCAAGGTCCTTTACCCTCATTGCTTCAGTGATTCTGCATGTAACTCTGTGTTCTGACCCCTAATTATTAAGTTGTGATAATTGTAAGTCGCTTTGGATAAAAATGTCTGCTAAATGACCATATTCAAATACAATCTAATACAGGTATGGTGCTTTGTTAACAAATTATTGTGTAATCATTATGACTGGGAAACTTACTTATACATCTCACTGATTGTCAGGTTAGATTTTAGTCCAAGACTTTGAGAAAATTGAAATTGTGGAATAACACCTGATGTATCAATTAGCTGCCATAGAAACACACAAATCATTATATAAAAAACATAATATTTGATACTGTATTATTTAACAAGATTTACTATGCTTAATATACCTCGAGGAGTTGCTGCGATTGCCATGGTTCGCAAATGAGTGTATAAGTGTTACCTCCAACTACGAAGATTAATATTACTGCTATCATGAAGATCCATGAGAATACAAAACTGAAACCTACATTTCTGATAAGGAAAAAAAAAGACAGACATGACAAGATGACTGAATAAATCAAATTAAATTATTTATATATTACAACTAAATAAATATAATTTAATGCAAATTGAACATTAAACAACTACAGAAACTACTATCTACAGAAGGGTTGGTACTCACATCAAGAGCAACATCCCTGCACAGGATGCAGAATTACATTTGTCAGAGGGCTCTCCATTAGGTTTCACTCCTAATGGGCCAAACAGTAAGGCCAGAAGATTACAGATTACTACCAGCAGAACCAGACAGCACAGGATCAGTGCAATAGTCCATCTGCATTAACACACAAATACACGTTCAAATTTTAACAGGTGACTTGGGTTTTTATGTGTAAGAAGTGTGTGTGTGTATATATATATATATATATATATATATATATATATATATATATATATATATATATATATATATAGTTGTGATCAAATTTATTCAACCCCCACTGAAATAAAGTGTTTTGGCCAGTTTGACATTGATTTGGATCATTTCAGTCATCTTATTTACAATTATATCAAAGAGGCACTTATAAATTAGACAAATATAACATATTTATGATGGAATAACCACAAATGTCTTTACTGTGCTCACATCATTATCAGTTTTATTCAACCCCCTAGTGACATTATTTTTTAGTACTTAGTACAACATCCTTTTCCAGTTATGACAGCTTTCAAGCGTGAAGCATAGCTTGACACAAGTGTCTTGCAGCGACCTATGGGTATCTTAGCCCATTCTTCATGGGCAAAAGCCTCCAGTTCAGTCACATTCTTAGGCTTGCGCACTGCAACTGCCTTCTTTAGGTCCCACCAGAGGTTCTCAATTGGATTTAAGTCTGGTGATTGCGATGGCCACTCTAGAATGTTCCAGCCTTTCATGTTCAACCATGCTCTAGTGGACTTGGATGTGTGCTTCGGATCATTGTCCTGTTGGAAGGTCCAACGTCTCCCAAGCCGCAGGTTTGTGACTGACTCCATCACATTTTCCTTCAAGATCTCCTGGTACTGAAGGGAATTCATGGTACCCTGCACACGTTGAAGCTTTCCTGTACCATTAGAAGCAAAACAGCCCCAAAGCATAATTGACCCCCCGCCATGCTTCACAGTAGGCAAGGTGTTCTTTTGTTCATAAGCCTGGTTCTTCCTCCTCCAAACATAGCGCTGGTCCATTGTCCCAAACAGTTCTAATTTAGTTTCATCTGACCACAGTACACTGTCCCAAAACCTTTGTGGCTTGTCCACATGACTTTTGGCATACTGCAGTCGACTTTTCTTGTTCTTTGGAGTCAGCAAGGGGGTGCGCCTGGGAGTTCTGGCATGGAGGTCTTCGTTATGCAGTGCGCGCCTTATTGTCTGAGCTGAAACTTCAGTGCCCACATCTGACAGGTCTTTTTTCAGTTCCTTAGCAGTCACGCGGGGATTTTTCTCCACATTACGCTTCAGGTAGCGCACAGCAGTCGCGGTCAGGATCTTCTTTCTGCCACGACCAGGTAACGTTTCCACTGTGCCCTTTAACTTGAACTTGCGAATGATACTTCCGATAGTGTCTCTTGGAATATTTAACAACTTCGCAATCTTTTTATATCCATTGCCATTCTTGTGAAGAGCAATAACCTCTTCTCTTGTCTTCTGGGACCATTCTCTTGCCTTCACCATGCTTGTAAACACACCATTAGATGTCTAGAAGGAGCTGAGTATCACAGTCCTTTTAAATCTGCCTAATTGGTGCTTATCATGCTTGATTGCTGCTCATTGACATCCACAGGTGTTTTCAATACCTGATTGAAAACACTGGAATGAACCTCTGTTCTTATGAGTGGTAGTTGTAAAGGGGTTGAATAATTGTGTCAATGAAGAAATCACAAAAAGGCCATTTAATACTTTATGACAAAAACAATTGCTATCTTAGTTGTATTTAGTTCTTTAACAAGTCCTTGTAAGATTTCATTATGAACACAATTACAAATGTGCACTGAATTCCATAAAACCCTTCGCAGCATTGGGGGTTGAATAAATTTGATCACAACTGTATATATATATACAGTACCTGATATTCTCTGCCATCTTTATATAAGGTGTATAGCGTCTGGCATTGTTACTCAGATCATACAGTTTGCGAGAGTAAAGGGTCAGAGTGTTTACTGGAACATTTTGAGCAGCTTGTAAGATGTGGTCCTTTATGGCTTGTAGTTTCTGTTTGACATCTAAAAAAACGATCAGCAAATGTGTAAAAGTTAAATATGTGCAGTAAAGCAGCTAAAACACAAGCATTAACCCCCAAAAACTGCATGTCTATTTTGGAATAAAGTGTTCTGTTTAAGGAACAAATGTAAACTGAATGTCATGTGAACTTCTTATGGTAAATTAAACCCAGATTGACAAAGGTTCAAGGAACATATCAGATTATAAAGTGCATACTTTTTTTTGTCTACAAAATTGCAAGCAATGGATTATATGGTTTCTAAGTGTCATAATACATGTAGTTTGCACTAACCTTTAACAGCATCTTTTGTTTCATTTGTCACTACCTCAGGAATGCTTTCCAAGAAATCTTCCACCTGTTAAACAGCCTTATATCACTAAGCTGTTCCGAACTTTATCTCAATTCACATAGGTTTCATGTTTGATGAAGTGTTTCAGTTCAAGCAAAGTTCACAATTTAAAATATTTAGTCATTTCATACAATTATTATGTCTTAGGCATGGTATAATTAAATATGTTCTAAAAAACTTACATTTTTCCTTTGTGCTTTCAGATCAGACTTTTGTACCTGGTTTGCTATTGAATTGAAGTTAATAAGGCTGGCGAACTGCAAAGAAAATCACGCTTTAGACTTATACTTCATCAAAACCTACAGACATTTATTTTGGTAAAATCATGTTTGTTAAAATCATGGAACAAGATTTCTGTTGAGTGAATTTAGAATTCAGACAATTAAATTAAATTCAGAACAAACATTTTCTAAGTTGTGTCAATAGAATTAGACCAACAACAAAAATAAAATCCTTTAAAGTGTGTAATAATCTAGTGCAGCCAAGCAGTTATTTCGTTCTTTCAGGGGAAGAAAAACCTTTAAGTCTAATATTTTCGTGTGCATCATCTGATATATGTACTGACTGTACATGTCTGATAAATAATTATTTAAGCAGCATTTCAATAAAACAATGTTAAGACATGAACGCAAAAAGGACAAATAATATTTTAAACCATGGGTTATATTTAACAAATACTAAAGAATTTGTCATTATACGTTTTTATATGACTTTTTTTATTAAATAAGGTAAAAGTGAATTAACAAATTACAGATTGTTTTTTTTAGGTGCCTCATCTTATAAGTAAGGAACCTAAAATAGTTCCAACTAACTGAATATTTAAAAAATACATAACAAAAATAAAACATAAAAAAATATTCTTACCATTAAGGGCATGAAATCACTTTGGACTAAGGTCTTGTGTATAAAGTAACAGTATATAGTTGCCTTTTAACCAATAACTATACCAACTATA
Source organism: Corydoras sp. C115 (assembly GCA_019802505.1). Taxonomy (NCBI): domain Eukaryota; kingdom Metazoa; phylum Chordata; class Actinopteri; order Siluriformes; family Callichthyidae; genus Corydoras; species Corydoras sp. C115. The sequence continues at coordinate 15,472,429 of JAFMOC010000007.1, forward strand.
ACTATATACTATATTTAACTATAACTATACCAATAACAATAACATTTGCATGTTCCACATTTGTATTAAACTTACGTTAAGGCTTATGTCAGGGACGAGGCTGTTCAGCTCAGATTGATATGATGAACACTGGATGCAGCCTGTTCTGCTAAGGGTTGTGTTAATGCGTTTTACCACTGCAGTTAGGTTGGATTGTAGTATAATCAGCTCTTTCTGTAGCCCAAACTGAACATTGCTAATGTCCTGCAGCAATAAATTGACTCGCGAAACCTCTGTAACAAAGCAATATGATTAAAAAAATAATTCAATGTAAGAAACAAAAAAAAAGTAAATAATATAATAGAAAATAGAAAAGAGTAAGGCTATGACTGTTCATGCGTTATAAAGAGTCACCCTTTTAAAAAGTGATAGAAACCAATGCATATATTTAAGCACTTAAACATTATGTAGACAAACAAAGTATATATATGCATATTTTTGGTTTTAATGAAAAAGAAGAAATGTTTTGAAGAAATGTCATGTTTTGAGTCTGGTGGTCCTCATTGTGTCCAGGTCTCACCAAGTCTAATATTCTTGACTCCTTCATTCCATTTGGTCCTTTTTTTTGTCTAACTTTTTTGTCTAACTATCTAAATGTAGGAAGAAATAGTTATGTCCTATGTCATATTGTGAACAATAATGTAGGGTATTTTTACCTATTGCCATCCCTGATAGAGAGCCCAGCACTGGGTAAATCTGTGTTTCTGTAGTGTTTTGGATCACTTTTCCAAGTAAATTACCAATATCTGTAAAATGCAAATATTACTATCACGGGTATTGTGTTAAGCTCAACACTTATTTCATTTTACAAAGCCATTACCTCCAACTTTGTTACAAAATCACATTTAAATGTCTACAGTCACTTACCACTCACGTGGATTTTGATAGTGTCCACAATAGAAGAGGTCTGATTCACTACCTGATTAATTTGCTGTGAAGTATATAACACGAACATGCAATGACTGTATTTTCCTTTAACATAACATCAATAACAAAAATGGCTTTTAGCCTTATCTTATCATTAAGTTCTATCATTTCCACTAGTAATGTTAAAATATTTACTCAGGATACTTCCGTCTTAACCACCTCTTAGTATAACATACATTGTTTTCTAAGTCAGCTGATGTCCTTGTGATAATTACTTTGTGTCCTGGAGGGCCACTGTCCTTCACAATTTAGTGCTTTACTGTAATAACAAGCTATTAAGAGCTGACACTACCCTGCACATTTCAGCACACCAACTTTAACTTAATAATTGCCTGTTATCTATTATTATTATTATTATTATTATTATTATTATTATTATTATTATTATTATTATTATTATTATTATTATTAATTGGGTCAGGTGTGTTGGAGGCAAGAAACAGTGTAATCAGTGTAAACAGTGTAAACAATGACTTAAAAATAATGAATGAAATTGTCTGTTAGGACAACCTACTCTGGCATTATTTTTTTTACAGTGAACAGAGTAAAGTAAACAGTTTATATTTTATGTTTTTATTTATAGTTTAAATTTTATGTAAATGTATTTACCTTGGGAACAGTTGTAACATAACTGTAAAGACTTAGCAAGGCACTGTTAAAGTTGTCTGGACTTGATGTCACACTATCATGTGTGTCTATATTGCTTTGGAACATACAAATATTTCCTGCCCTAGAGACAAACAAAATTAGCACAAAGTCTCACACAATAAAGTTATAAGAAAAAATTGTGTACACAATAAAAAGACTTGTCGTACATTATATACACAGTATCTGGCAAAAAGTACATGCTTTTAATGTTCTAATAGCAATAATTAAATATATCCTTCCTTAATATTAAACATATTTTGCAAGTTTTAATTTTTTTTAAGTCTTGACTTACTTGTCAACTTTTTTATGATTTTTTTTTATTTTATTTACTACTTCCTGTGTTTCTGTGATGAACCTAATGCTATTTTTAATATAATTTATAAAGAAATTGATGTCTTTGAAAAATTCTGTTCAGGGTGTCTCTGCTTAGCACCTGAAAGGATCTCCCTTGAATGGGTATGGTAGCTCAGTGGTGTGGGCATTGGGCTATCAATCTGAAGGTTGGGGATTCAAATCCCAGGTCCACTGAAGTTACCGATGTGGATCCTTGAGCAAGGCCCTTAACCCTCATTGTTCCAGGGATGTTGTGATTAACCCTGTGCTCATATGTTGGCAAAATAGGACCGGAGATGTTGGCAAAATAGGAGCGGACAGAGTCAGGGTCAAAATTAAGTTTTGGTCTTGCCTACTTGATGCATGGATCAATGATTGTAAGATGTGGACTATATAAACTGCAAATTAAAGCCACACATCAGTAAAAAGTGGCTCCAATGTAGGTAATACTGACAAATCTTTTTTGAAACATCTTTTTTGATTTTGACAAATCGTTTTGAAACATCTGGGTGTCTTATGACCTTCAGGTTGCAATGGCATATGTCTGCCAGCTGTGGACATTTTGACTTGTGACCCATTTGAATGCAAATTTTAAGGCCACATACTTAAAACATTTAGCCATCTGGGCTGTTTCCATATCCTGTTTTAGCAGGACAATGCATAATTGCAACACAGTGGTTTCATAGACAGAGTGCATGAGCTTAACTGGTTTGCTTGCATTCCAAATCTTTTTTCTATTGAAATGTATGGGGCATCGTAAGAAGAACAATCGGACAACAATGAGCACAGTCTGTTAGACATATCAACTCTTGTATAATGCAAAATTGCAACAAATTGAATAAATACAAATAATTCTCAATCAATTAAGTATTATTAAAAGACTGTGATGTAATCCAGTGGTAAACATGCCTCTGTCCCAACGTTTTGAGTGGTTTTGCAGCATGAATTTCAAAATGTGTTTAAATTTAACAAATACAATTAAGTCCATCAATAAAAACCCTGAAAATACCTTTTTCTGTCGACCTAACCTTGAAATAAAAAGTCAGTTGACAGACAACCAACATATTAGTAACAGATAACATATTTTAGTTTTTATAGATTTTTTAGAAAGTATGCCAATACTTTTGATTCAGAACAAATGAGGAATGCTTAACAGCTGGCATCAATTTACAGTTATTATTACATTTACAGTAACAGCTTTTCAGAACACATAAGTCATGATAACATACTGCTTACGTGGCAAAAATATCAAATACAGTAAGTTTATTTAAACAGAACACCTGATAAGCCAGAGCAGACTGGGTAAACATGTAGCAACGGTTACTTATAACAGTTATAGTGAACAGCAACTGTGTTTAACCCCGATAGCTTGTCATATGAAATGTGTTCTTTATCTTTTTGCATGCAGATAAATTAAAAGATAATAAGGTAGCATAATGTATCTTTTCTGATCTGTGTCTCTGTTAGTCATATCAGGTTTTCTATACAGCAGAACTGTAACCGTTTGTTTCTTCAATGGAAATGGTGTGTGACCAGTTTAAACAATACACTTTTCACTCAAAGGATTTAGTATACTGAGGTAAAAAATAATTTTGAATTGCATCTGATTTCAAAGTTCATAAATAAAAATGTTTATTATTGTGAAAAATTTCAATTGAAATTTTCTGTTAAGAAAATCTCATCTCTTTATCATCATACAAGAACCACTATCAATAAGAACATAAAACCACAGACAGAATTTCATCATCAACTTGAAGACACAAAGAGTCCTCAGAAATGATTCGCACATGACCTACTTTTGTTTGTATCAGATCTGGTTACTGTCTGCAAGCTAAGAACTAATTTAATTTAACACATTTTTAGGAATTAGCACAAAGTCTCACACATTAAACTTTATAAACTTGATACACTTTTATCTTTTGCTAAAGATTGTTTAAATAAAATTTTTGTTTTTTTTAATTAAAGCAATATGAAATGTTAAACATGAGTTGCACCTTTCTTCTTCTGACTTTAGTACCTTTTATTTTTTCTCTTGACATTATTATTAAACACCATTAATAAGAATGAAGCATGAGGCAAAGACAGGCATAACCAGTAAAAATATGAGAATAGCATTTACCTAGCAAATTCCCCACACAAACATGTTTGTTATAGAATTTAAGAAGTCATAAAACATACAGTGCATACACACATGGGGGGGGGGGGGTTCCCATACCCTTTCAGGGAAGAATGTTTCAAGCACTGGGCATGTACGCACCAATCTATCACTACAAAACAAACACACTATATATATATATATATATATATATATATATATATATATATATATATATATATATATATATATATATATATATATCGTACTTTTTTCATAATTTATTAAATTATCCACCCAAATCAGAAATCGAGGCTGGATCAGACGTGTTAACCACTTAGGCACCGTGCCGCCCAGTAATTACATATATGTTATATGTATGTATATACCTTTTTAATTCTTTATTGTACCATAAATTTTAGAAACTATCTTGGATGTTTTAATGCAAATTTAGATCCAGTGATTACAGGTCTAAACAGGTATTTAAACATTACAGGTATAATGTATATTATTATAAATCTGTCTCTTCTATTCAAAAATTGTAACAATTTTATTGTTCTTCCTAGATACAGTAAATAATATTTATATTTCAGGCGTCAGTTACTCACAGCATAAAAACAGTGATGACAAACGTAGCCCAGTAAAAAGTCCTTCTTCTGAGCTTCATACTGTTGGTCTGTTGCTGCTCCATGTGGCCACGACATTTTCCACAGCAACAGCAGCAGGCTACACACAGCCCAATTATAGCCATCAGAAAGATGTAAAGGATCCCGATGGCCACACATACTAGAAAACCTAACTCATAATGCAAAAACTTCACATGACAACACACAAAGAAGATAGGGAGGGAGAAGACATTATATAAATTACAAACTGAACACCAATTGTTTATTCTGATAATCAAATAAAACCTAACATAAAGTGGAGATTTTTCCAAAGTGGAATATTTCCAGATGTAGAGTTGATGATTACTGATATATCAAACTAATTTGATGATCAAACCTAAAACCTAATCACATAACACCTACATTTATTCAAATTTATTCATATTTCAAGTTTATTCATTTATATAGTACTTTCTTCAATACAATGGTCCAATACAATCTGAACCCACAAAGAGCAAACCAAAGTAATAGTTGTGTTGGTTTGTTGTTGGTTTTTTAAGGAAGACATCTTGGGAGGACCAAGAATCTGTGGGGGACTCATCTTCCTTGAGCGGCTAGGCAGCATAACAGTGCAGAACACTCATGTACAGATTTTGAAATGATCAGTTGTCTAATTTCCATTGCTTTAGAATTTAAATATTCCATTTGCTCTACCCAACAATATCAGAATACAGAGAATGAATAAATATGGATGAAAAAAAAACTACTTAATGTACTCCATTAATGTGCACTGACTTTTTTTATGAAAAAGGAAATTTGTTTTAAAATGGCAGTTCAAACCAATGCGATAATTGGTAGCTCCACCGTGAACAAGTATCAGAAATATGAAGCAAGCAGAGCCCACTGGTAGCACACCAGACAATAGAACTCCATGATGCATGAGTTAGTACTCATTATTAATAAGATATAATAAAGCTATTTTTTGGGGTTAAGTCCTATGCTTTATGTAGGCATATTTACAGCCAGCATTTATCTGCCAAGACCAAAATACCATAAAATACCATTCATCTAAACATCAGGTTAATTTCAAGTTCAATTTATTTCATTCATTCATTCATTTTCTCCCGCTTTATCCTCTATTAGGGTCGCGGTGGGGTTCCCCATGCCCATCCAGGGGAGAACATCTCGGGCGCTGGGCAGATACACCCAGGACAGGGCGCCAATCCATCGCTGGGCACACACTCACTCACACAGACACACTCTATATGGGACAATTTTGAGAATTCAATCGACTTGATCCATGTTTTTGGACTGTGGGAGGAAACCGGAGAACCCGGAGAAAACCCACGCAGACACGGGGAGAACATGGTGGGGATTCGAACCGGGAATCCCTAGCGCTGAGAGGCGAACGTGCTAACCACTAAGCCACCGTGCTGCTCAATTTATTTATATTGCAATAAAAATAAATAAATTATAGATAAATATATCATATAGCAATTCAAAATACTGGGTAATTACACAGCCTCTTAAAAAATTGTGTTCTTTCTGCATACCTCATTTATTGTTTCTTCATTCTTGATGATTTCTGAATTCACAATGACTTTAAGGAAAAGCTCTAATAAATAAAGGAGCATAAAGAAAATAAAGTCATTTCAAACAGTTCGGCCATAGTTCGAATTAACATATTGTTTTAAATATGCAAAGTGGTAATATTTTCTACTTAAAAATATTGTGGTATTAAGGTCATTTGAAGGACTCAGTGCGGTGACTGCTCTTTTGCACAATACCCATAATGCATTGTGTTTTGCATATTTTTGTTAAAGTAACAATGAACAAGTTAACTCTTGTGTTTTGTGACGCTACAGTGTGTATGTGTGTGTGTGTGTGTGTGTGTATGTATGTGGCTGGCAGGCTAGGCATTAACTCAGTGTGAGTGTACTTGTATACATTTTAGGCTGTCATTAAATATTTACACTGCTTTTCATCCATAATGCTATGAGATGTGATTATCATTCATGCCCATACAGGAAGAAAAAAAGTTCACGCTGGGCAAAGGCGCCAGTCTATCACTGTGTACACACTCACGTACACACACACATTATATGATGGCAATTTAGAGCAGCCAATTTAACTTGAATCCATGTTTTTGGACTGTGGGAGGAAACCGGAGAACCCAAAGAAAAACAACGCACATGGAGAACATGAAAACTCTCGGGTTTCAAACCTGGTCCCCAGTGCTGAGATGTGAACATGCTAACCACTAAGCCACCGTGCCACGTAAGATATGATTTTGTTCATCAGAATACACTGCCTGGCCAAAAAAAAAGTCACCTGCCAAAAAAGGTCACACACACTCTAATATTTTGTTGGAATGCCTTTAGCTTTGTTTATGGCATGCATGCAATGCTATAGCATTGTTTCAATAAGCTTCATTGTTTCGATAAGATTTATTTCTATCTAGTTTTGCATTAATTATTCACCAAGATCTTGCATTGATGATGGCAGAGTCTGACTGCTGAGTCTGACAAAACTTTCTTTAGCACATCCCAAAGATTATCAATGGGGTTAAGGTCTGGACTCTGTGGTTGCCAATCCATATGTGAGAATGATGTTTCATGCTCCCTGAACCACTATCTCACAATTTGAGCTCGATGAATCCTGGCATTGTCATCTTGGAATATGCCCATGCCATCAGGGAAGAAGAACATTCATTGAATAACCTGGTGACTCAGCATATTCAGGTAGTCAGCTGACCTCATTCTTTAAACACATACTCTTGCTGAACCTAGACGTGACCAACTGCAGCAACCACAGATCGTGACACGGCCTCCACATGATTATACAGTAGGCATTAGGCATGATGGGTACATTACTTTACCTGCCTCTCCCTGCCTCTTATGCTGATGCACCCATCACTCTGAAACAAGGTAAATCTGGACTCATTAGACCACATGACCTTCTTCTATTGCTCCAGAGTCCAATCCTTATGTTCCTTTTGAAGTCTTTTTTCAGTTAGTCTTAAGTGTTTTTTGTAAGGCTACACAGCTGTTCAATCCCTTGAGTTCCCTTCAAATGCACTTACTGTCACTAGTAAACATTGCCCTGAGTTCTTCTGTTGGTTTTTCTTCGATTTGATTCCACCAAACCTTTAAGTGATTGCAGATCATGTTCATTTAGGATTTGTTTGCGGCCACATTTCCTCCTCGAAGACGATGGATCCCCTCTAGCCTTCCAGTTTTTAATGATGCTTGCCAATGATTCCACACTTCTCAAACAGACTTAAAATCTTGTTCACAACCATGGAATGTGTCTTTCGACCTGGTTGTTTAAGATATGAGAAGCAACTCATTGCACCAGTTTGTGTTAAATAACTTTTAGCTGAAAGATAATCGCCCATGCAGTAATTATCCAATAGGAGGTTTGTACCTGCTTGCTAAGTTACATCCAGATGGCGAGTTTTTTTTTTTTGACCAGGCAGTGTAATTTAATAATAATGCATTATTTTTATCTGATTCCAGCTAAATATTAAACACAGTTATTCAGAATGGTTTTATTTAAATGCTACATATATTATTCATTCATTCATTACATTCCGCTTTATCCTATATTAGGGTCGCAGGGGTTCCCCATGCCCATCCAAGGGAGAACGTTTTGGGCACTGGGCAGATACACTCACTCACACAGACACACGCACATACACACTCTACATGTGGGAATTTGGAGAACTCAATTGACTTGATCCATGTTTTTGGACTGTGGGAGGAAACCGGAGAACCTGGAGGAAACCCACGCGGCCACAGGGAGAACATGAAAACTCCACCCAGATGGGGATTTGAACCAAGAATCCCTAGCGCTGAGAGGCAGTCGTGCTAACCACTAAGCCTATATATATTATATAGACAAAAATATTAAGCACTTTTATAACATCCAATTATATGTTGGCCCTCCCTTTGCAGCTATAACAACTTTTACTACAATAAATTAGATTGTGTTCATGAGACGAAAGCAGACACTAATATTGGAAGAGAGAACCTGACTCGTAATATCCATTCTAGTTCATGTTAAAGGTGTTCAGTGGGGTTGAAAACAGAGCTCTGTGGTGGCCAGTCAAGTTCCTCCACACTAAAACTATCTACCCAAACAAGCCTTCAAAGGCCTTGCTTTCTGCACTAAGGCATAGTCATGCTGTAAAAGAAAAAGGCTTTTACCTGTTTAAGATCAAGTTTCCATTTCCTGCTTGATGTCATGAGGTCTCATCTGTATTTCTACATACATCTCTTTTCTATTATCAATTACTTTCCATAGTGTACCAGTCCTTTACTTAAAAAAACTACTCCATAATATCATGATGCTTTTATCACGTTTAACATGATGATATTATTTGGATTAAAGCTTCAGACAATTTCTTTACTTTTTTTTTTTAACACCAGCCTGAGGTTAGAACACAATATCAGGATGAAGACCAAGTCATTAGAATTTCCTGTTCCATTAAAAAGCAAATAACATTGATTGGAATAATGACAAGATATGTAAAAAAAATTCAGGTTTCATTTAGTATTCAGGTTTTCAGTCCCATAGCCACAGGTGTATGAAATTAAGCAAAGTGCCATGGAAAGCTGTTACTAATTTTTTATTAAATTCAAACACTACCTTTTCTATTCCAACATGACTGCCACAGTACACAAAAGCAAGATGCATTAAGGGCTGGTTGAGTGAGGTGGTTGGGGAAGAACTGAAGCCATGAAAGAATGCTTTTCCCAAATATTCCAATAGAATGAAGATTGTGCGCCAACGGGTATTATTTTTACACACATTAACAGGTTTTTTTGGTTTTGTGCTGTTAATTGACAAACTATTTTAATTGACATTATATGTAAGCAAACACTACTGTTAATAATAAATAGGAATAAGTATTTTAAAAACATTGAAAATAATACAAAAAAAAATCAAGTGAACTCATTAAAAGAATCTTCAATAGCATGTTAAATATTTGTCTTCTGTAATTTCTTAAAGACATAAGTAAAATATTCTGACTGATAGGTAATTGATTTTAGTTATTTAAAGAAATAATGACACTAAACAGTAATGTGCATGCACTTGTAATGTAAACTTGTAAATTCTCATACACATTTAGATTTAACTCTTAATCTAGCAACCTGTTTACACATTACACAATCTGAAGGGATTTAAGAACAATTATGACAGGTTTAGTAATAATCCTACCTTTAGGAAAAGGGTTGGGTTGGACCAAGTTCAGAAAGGACTGGACAATAGCTGACATAAAGCTGTCAAATTGTTGAGTCTGAACCGAGCTTGGACTGGGTAGCTGCGATGGTGAAGGTACAGCTGGACAGGACTGTGTCCTCACACATGGCCATAGAACCAGCAGCAGGCAGGCAGTGAACCCAAAAATCTGCTGTAAACTGTTTCTCATTGTAGCATTCAAGCAATGGCTTGTAAATTGATGATTACTTATGTCACATTTTCACGACATCTGTCAGAGAGAAAAAATAATGTAAAGGTAAACCATTTGTGGTGAGACAAAATGAAAAGCACATGTAAACATCACAACAAATCTGTTATAACTATAACAATATAAACTAGTAATTTTAGTTGTTAAAAATTAGTGACCCATGATATATGAAGGAACTGTAATCATTACAAATTGAGGTGTAAAATGGAATACAGATAAAAAATACACACTAAAAAATAAAGCATCAGGCCAAAAAAATTATTTTTGAGTTATGCCAATTCTGATAGTATTACGTTGATCTAACTTTTAAGTTTCTTACATTTGGTAAATGAGTGTTTCAGTCACAGCAGAAAGCGTTTTCTAATTGTTATGAGCTTTATTAAATTCGAATTTCAGTAAAAGATATTCTTCAGTTGACAGTATACTAAAAAATCAAGTTGTATATTTTTAACTTGGTAACTCAATTTAAGCTTCATATTAATCTGACATTCTAAGTGATGTGCCTTTAGTTTTATCGCTATGACAACCACTCTCACTGTTCCAGTTGTTTTGAACATTTAATTATACTCTGTGGCAGTAGAGGATTTATAAAATGGTTATAAGTTTTGACATATTTCGGGTGTTTTTAACTCATTTTTTGTCTCCCACGAGGTTATTCCCTTATTCTGCACACAAATTGACTATTAGCAAATAAGGTGAAGACATCATTTAGAGAAATCTAGCAAATTTTTGGACACCCAATAGCTACTTTCATGAGCTTGTATACTGGCGTCTTAAACAAAGCTGCCAAAATAAAATATAACTGATTGTTTTACGGTGGCACGGTGGCTTAGTGGTTAGCACGTTCACCTCTCAGCACTAGGAATTTCCGGTTCGAATCCACATCTGGGTGGAGTTTCCATGTTCTCCCCGTGTGCACGTGGGTTTCCTCCGGGTTCTTTGGTTTCCTCCCACAGTCCAAAAAACATGGATCAAGTCAATTGAGTTCTCCAAATTGCCCCATGTAGAGTGTGTGAGTGTGCGTGTCTGTGTGTGAGTGTGCGCCCAGCGATAGGTTGGCGCCCTGTCCTGGGTGTATCTGCCCAGCGCACGAAACGTTTTCCCCTGGATGAACATGGGGAACCCCCCCGCGACCCTAACATAGGATAAAGCAGAAGGAATGAATGATTGTTTTACAAAAACAAAATACCAATGTGGATCATAAAGTGTAATTCATGTATCAACATATGCCACACATAACACTGATGCAACCTGGCAAACTAATAAAACCATTAAAAAAACAAAAATCAACTTATAAAACCTGTAGCACGGCTGCAAGGAATACTAAGAGCTGAGCCAAACCGAGCTTAACGGTCGTACGGTCGTTACAGTATTCATTGTAATTTTTATAAAATATTTTATGTTTGGGTAATCATTAACATTGATTATTATTCATTCATTCATTCATTCATTATCTCCCGCTTTATCCTCTAGTAGGGTCACGGTGGGGTTCCCCATGCCCATCCAGGGGAGAACGTTTCGGGCGCTGGGCAGATACACCCAGGACAGGGTGCCAATCTATCACTGGGCATTGATTATTATTTTTTATTTTTTTCACCAGGGGCTCCATTTCACAAAGCGAGCAAACTCAGTAAGCCTGGCTGCTTTTTCTTAAATTCTATTCCATGAAAGAACCTAGACATGAGTCTTGCTTAGCTGCTTTAGCAACATATACGTTTAAGCCTGCTTGGTACCATGCTGGAGTTGACACCCAGCTCAGCTATTCTATTGGATAAACAAAATTGAGGATCAAGGCCATTAAGCCATTTTCAAGTCAAGCATTTTAGGCTTTCTCAAATATGACATTTCATATTTTCCAGACTAATTAACTTTACAAAAGCCTGTCAAATTAGTGGGAGAAATTGCATTTGAATTTGGTAATTTTATAAGCAAAATAACAAAAGTAATTTTTCTCAGAAAATCTAAAACTAAAACACTGTAATAAAATGTGGGCCTCTGAAAACAAATGAACACAACAAAAAATGAATGGAGGAGAAATTAGATTAAAAAGAACCAAAAAAGACTGTCATTGTTTACCTTTTAATAAGCAAAGGGTCCATTGAAGAGATTCACATCTTCATAGGTGGCCTGCGTAGTTAGGACTTAGGTCGGGTAGATTTGTGTAGGCATCTGTTTATAAAAAGAAAAATTTGTTTATGTGGGCTGGCTCCTGCCATGATGAGACACTGCTTCTAGTTGAATGTGTGTCACATGCGCATGTACTGTACAATAAAAAGAGGGTACAAGATGAGTCCTTTCTGTCCTCCAAGTTATAGATTATATTCATGTACCCTATAGAGTTAATTATTTGATCTCAATGTAACTATGGGTTCTTTTTGAGAATCAAAACAGTACATATATTAAAATAATTTTAAAAAATACCTTAAAGGTACCTGTCCTGGTAATAAGCAAT